>JAPPVO010000013.1:83685572-84235884 GCA_030407325.1 Camellia japonica | reverse complement strand
TTGGGACTAGGTTTATGTTGACTATAAAAGAGAGGCACCCCCATGGGTCTAAATATGCTTTTTATGCTCAAGCTTGTGAGTTGAATAATGGATTATCTTTGAGAGATATGAGTACTGACTTGATCGTCGGAGTACCCCTGGGTGGCGAACCACCACCGGAGTCTTCTCTTTCTGTTGCAGGTTAGCTAAAAGTCATCTATTCTGCCGGTGCTCTCCAGTTTATTACTAAGCGGGCAGTGTGATCAGAAAATCACTCACACAATTTGGCGCCGTCTGTGGGAAAGAAAGAAGAATAGATGGCCAATGAAAGAAAGAAGAATAGATGGTCAATGACGGACAGAAGGATCAGACTGGAGACAACGCTCCTGCTGGGAATGAGAGACCTATCAACCTCGGCGTTGAAGGGGACAACCGCAACACAGAAACTTGTGACCAGAGTCACGGAGTGAAACGCCGGCCAGGAAGGTGACGCACCAAAGACAACAGATCAAAGCGATACTGCAACGAAGATGACCTCTAGGTATGGAAGGATAGATACCTGCGGAGGAACGAACCCTTCCAAAGGGATGCAGAGACAGGGGGCATGAGCGCTCCCAAGGAGATAACATTCAAGTATAGAAGAACTCATTCTGAGTGAGCAGATCCCGGATTCCAGATCCTGGATCCCGGATCCGAGAAGACATGATTTCAGCCTAGACAAGTAGGCCCGAGAAGACGAGAGCTCAGCCTAAGTGAGCAGATCCCGGATCCTAGAAGACATGATCTCGGCCTAGATGAGTAGGTCCGAGAAGAGAAAAACTGAACCTGAGTGAGCAGATCCAAGATTCTAGCAGACAAGATCTCGGCACTTAAGTCCGAAAAGAGAAGAGCTCAATGAGCAAATCTCAGATCCCAGAAGATAAAAAAGAAAACACACAAGGTTGGACTGCAGTTAGCCAGGTTGAAGACGTTTTATAAGGTTCGCAAAGGAGTATGTAGAAGCCATGCAGAAGGCAGAGAGAAGAAGAATATGTTTACCACTTGTTGAAATTCTGTGTGAATTTACAAGTTAAAATTAAACCGAGATGATGTTTACCACTTATTGAAATTTGTAGCAATTTACAAGTTGAAGTTAAACCGAGATGATATTTAACACTTGTTGAAATTCTGTGTGAATTTACAAGTTGAAGTTAAACCGAGATGATGTTTAATACTTGTTGAAACTCTGTGTGAATTTATAAGTTGAAGTTAAACCGATGTGATATTTAACACTTGTTGAAATTCTGTGTGAATTTACAAGTTGAAGTTAAACGAGATGATGTTTAACACTTGTTGAAATTCTGTGTGAATTTACAAGTTGAAGTTAACCGATGTGATATTTAACACTTGTTGAAATTCTGTGTGAATTTACAAGTTGAAGTTAAACCGATGTCGTATCAAAAGAAGATTGGTTTAAACACTTGTTGAAATTTTGTGTGAATTTACAAGTTATAGTTAAAACCGAGGTTATGATAAAGGAAGATAGTTTAACACTTGTTGAAATTTTGAGAAAAATTTACAAGCTGAAGTTAAGCCGAGGTTATGATAAAGGAAGATGGTTTAACACTTGTTGAAATTTTGAGAAAAATTTACAAGCTGAAGTTAAACCGAGGTTATGATAAAGGAATATGGTTTAACACTTGTTGAAATTTTGGGAAAAATTTACAAGCTGAAGTTAAGCCGAGGTTATAAAAAAGGATGATGGTTAAACACTTGTTGAAATTTTTGAGAAAAATTTACAAGTTAAAGTCAAGCTCAAGCAATATCTGCGTACTTGCCGAGACTATCAGGTTGTCAAAACTTGAAATATGGAAAACTAAAGTCTTGATAGAAGACATTGAGAAAGTGACAAGTCCTAAGCAACACTTGTGAAAATATTTGTTATAATATTTTCAAGTGTTAGGACAAGGCCGAGATGAGCAAGATTAGAAGTTGTGACAGAGGTATTTTACCCGAAGAGATTGCACAGTCAAAGTGTACTTTGAAGACATGCAAATTATTCTAAGTATAGAATCATACAAGAGCAGAAAAAAGAAGACATACATTCAAAGAAGAAATCAGAGAAATGCATTTAAAGAAGAAAGAAGGCACTTCGGCCTGAATATTGAAAAATAAATTATTCAGACTACAAAAATGGCACGTCGGCCGGATTAAAAGCATACAAAGACGGACAAAGTACAAGGTACAAGCTACAAGGAGTAAAAGAAGGAAACAAAACTACTCGGCATCAATGGCAGGATATAGAAGACAGTTGGGAAGACTTCTCAGCAGCCTTCTCGGCCTCGAGCTCAGCATTAATCTTCTGAAGAGTTTGATCAAGGCTCTTCTCGGCGATTGGTACCACAGAGTTTGAAGGCAAGGATTGAAAGCAAGAATTTGGAAAAAGACACAGAAAACAGAAACAAGAATGTAATTCGTAATCAAGAATGGTGATGAAGCTATCAGGAAATCAAGACAAAAAGATTGCACAAGTGTGTCAAGCCAAGAACAGTGGCAGAAATCAACAGATGTGTGAACAGTGTGTATTCAAGAAGATGATTTGGAAACAACGGGTAAAATAGCAATGGTGATTAACAATGAAGCAGAGCTTCTTGGAAAGCAACAAGAAATAAAATCAGGAGGAACAGTGGCTTACCAGAAAGAGGGAAGTCGGAATGAGAATTGCCGAAGTCTGACGACAATGATAGAATGACGTAAGCTTCACCGGAGGAGATGAACAAAGACAGTTGCAGAAGCTTGAAAGCTTGGAACAATGACAAATTTAAGCAAAAGAGCTAGAAAGAGAAAAAGCCAGAGGATTGAATGAAAAAAGAGAAAATAGTCAAGAAGACGACAAAGTTCAAGAATAAAGCCAAGTGCACAAGCACTAAGTAAGTATGTGAAGAACAAGAAAGTAATGACCCAGACACGATGCTAGCAACAGAAAGCGGATATGACAAGAACAGTGCCAGACATTCAAACAATTCAAAACTTAAAGGCAACAGATGGCAAGTAAACAGATTCAGAAGAGTTATGAAAGATTAAGCTTAATAGCAAGTAAAGAGTTTATGAACCTACCAAGTGAAATGAACGCCGATATGAAAATCGCCGGAGTCAAATAGATGACTGGAAATCGGGAACTCACCAGAGAGTGTGAGTGGAGCAGTTGCAAAGCTCTTGGAGTTTTTGAATTAATGGAACCAGAACCTCGGCTAGGAGGTGCGATTTCAAGTAGCTTGGAAAGCATGAAACTTGATTCTTGACACCAGTGGAGAGTAAAGTCTAGGGAACTTTGAGGTCGGTGAGTTTGATCTCGGACAAAGGGGCACAGATGAACGAACAGTGTAGGTTCCATCACCTCAGAATGCCGAGATAATAGAACCTAGGGGGCAGTTGTGGGGATACATTTTCTAAGTACCAACACGTGGCAAGGTGACGCCGACGTGTCAGCCGAGGTGCCACGTGTCCTGGTCGTGACGCAAGGTGATCTCGGCAAGGCCGAGGTTATCTCCGAAGATATCGGAATCCGAGATAAGTGGATAAGGGACAAGAGTCCTAGAATGAAAAGGGAACTCAACCTGGATGAGGGACAAGAGTCCTAGAATGAGAGAAGACTTCAGTTTGTATTAAGATAAGACTCTTAGAGAGTTTATCCTAATCTTACTGGGAGTCCAAGATTAACAGTAATCCTGAGTCCATAGAAGTTAGGCTTCTATTGGGACTAGGTTTATGTTGGCTATAAAAGAGACGCACCACATGGGTCTAAGGTATGCTTTTTATGCTCAAGCTTGTGAGTTGAATAATGGATTATCTTTGAGAGATATTGAGTACTGACTTGATCGTCGGAGTACCCCCGGGTGGCGAACCACCACCGGAGTCTTCTCTTTCTGTTGCAGGTTAGCTAAAAGCCATTTATTCTGCCGGTGCTCTCCAGTTGATTACTAAGTGGGCAGTGTGATCAGAAAATCACTCACACACTAATGATATTGATTAATAAAATTTAAATTGATTATACATTTTTTTTATTACATACACTCTCATTTATTACATATAAATATTTTAAATTTCTTAATAAGTGTCCTAATAAGAATACCTGTTAATAAAATCCATTTACTATTCAGGTTCTAATCAAATGATGCAGTATAAACCTATCTTTCTCATTAACAATTACAATATTTAGGCTCTATTCCAGATTTAGGGCTATTTTGGGAAGATGGTTATAATCAGCTTTTTTGTGAGAGAGGAAGTGGGTTATAATCTAGGACCCACTTCCCAAAATGGGCCTCAGTTTAGTTTTATTGGTGTTTATGTATTTTTCCTTTTCTCTCTCTATCCCTTTTCTGCCCTGTTTGTCTAGTTTGACAACTTGCTTTCTATTTTCTCTTTCTTTGTTCCTCTTTATGATTGAGTCAGCATATGATTGTATTTGTCGTTTGAGTGTCAATCAAGTTGGGATCATCCTCATCAAGTAGGGATAGTAATATGAACCTGACCCAACGAGGACCCGGACTGTCCCGTCCCGATAAATTGAGTTTTCCCCGTAAATTATTCCCCATAGGGCCGGGGCTGATATTGAAAAATACATCCCCGATGATTTTCAGGCCAGGGATGGGGATAGATTCATTGGCCTCAGCCTCGCCCCGAAATTTCCCCGAAGCTTCCCTACCTATATACCTCTGTTTTAGTTGTATTATATAAATATTTGTTACTCTCTTATCTCCTCTCTCTCAACTCTCTCACTCTCTCTCAATTCTCTCGTTCTCCTCTCTTTCTCAGCTCTCTCACTCTCACAGTCACCACATGGCGACACCACCACCACCACCACGATCGCTGGCCCCGACCCCCTCTCTCTTTCTTCTCATCGCCTCGGTTTTTCTTTCTCTCTTTTCACTTCGTCATCTCTCTATTCCTCATGGCCACCACCACCATCGCTACAAAAGGTCCGTCTCTCTCTCACTACCACCGAACCCATCGCTACAGCCACTGTTGATCTCGCCATAGAGCTTGGTCACTAGCGTCGCTCAAATCCGTGCCAGATGATGGAGTTGTACTCAGATCTGTAGTCAAATCTATTAGATCTGTTATCTCTCTCTCTCACTCTGATCTGATGATGATTGTTAGATCTGTATTGTTGATGATGATTGTTAGATCTATGATCTGTTACTCAAATTTAATTTAAATCTGTATTGTTAAAAATATAAATTTAATCTATGTTAATTATACACATATTGATTTGTTGATGATGATGAAACATAATGATATTGAAACAATTGAACAAAATTGATTTGTTAATTTGTGATATATATGAAATAATTGAACTTAATTGAAATAATCAGTGATATATATTGATTTGTTATTCTTGTGTTGAACAAAATTAAAAAAAAAAAAAAAAAAGCTCAGGGATTTGTCGGGGTCGGGGAAACCCGATCCCTGTTAGGAGACGGGGACGGGAGGGTGATGGGTTTCCCCACCGGGATCGGGGACGGGAGAGTGATGGGTTCCCCAGCCGGCAATCAGGGATGGGAGCAGGGATTTTTTAATCTTCGGAGATAGGGGACAGGGAGTGTAGTTCCTAGCCCCAGCCCTGCCCGTTACCATTCCTATCATTACAGTATCTTAGTTGATACATCAATATATTTTTTCTTTGCCGATCCCCCAAAAAACAAAAAAAAATAAAATAAAATAAAAATTTCAATATATTTAGTTCCTTATGCAATTTATGATTGAAGGGTAGTTCTCATGCCGAGTATTAGAGTAAACTGTGCGATGCAAATTTGTTGTTTATTTTTTCTATTTTTTTAAAGAAAAATGCCTTGTACTTTGAAAATTGAGAGGCTTGAATGGCCCGAATTGGTATTTACTGGACGACCGGGTGAAATACTTGTCTACCGCGGTTGTCACTTTGTCGACCGTGGCTGTCAGCCTTCTCGCCAGATGACCAGCCGGAAAGCCAACAAGATGAATTTCAAGTTATTCGGGCCAAGCTCAAATTCGAACTACGCAGCAATGTTGTTATTTTAAAGCGGGCGATAAATTTTTAAATAGAAATATAATAAATTACATAATTATAAATATTAAATTAATCTAATTTTTTTCATAATCAACCTATACATAAAATCTTTATAATAATAAAAAAAAAAATAGTCCAAATTATGAGAACGAGATCCATAAAAAATTTGATGGGACCCAACAACAATCCAGCAATGGACGGTAGAGAGCTCATTCCCTTTTAGTTATATCCTCATGAAAAGCCCTCTCGAATGGTCTGCCAAACTAGAGCCAAATCTCGCCTTTTACTACATATAAAAATGAAAATTTTATTAAAAAAATATATTTAGAGATTAATTTTCATTGTCATGAGGATAGTCACTAAAAAGTCGTCCTGACAAGTCAAAAATAAAACTTTTAGCGATAAAATTTTAAAAATATCACTAATAAATAGACTCTTAAAGACAAAATAATTTGGTTTTTGTTGACTTTTTGGCTTTCGAAGGTTACTTTTGTAATTATGAGCGTGCCAGCAAGGATTAATCAGTCATTACAAAAAATTAATTGCCAACCAATTATCAGACGATTGTGTTTTAGTTCTTTCAGCCTCAATGAAGAGGACTTTTACTGGTGGCTTGATTTAGGAGAATTAAGCAAATTACAATTCAATGAAAAACAATTGAAGCATTTCATTAAAATGAAAACTTACAATGATCCAAACTCAGCCTCGTAGAGCTTTACAGCAACAATCTACTTGAAACTACTTCTATGAACGAAGTGCAGTGCAGGAATTTTAAAGTACAGAAATGTAAAGAACAGAAAATGTAAAACTGGAAAGGAAATAAAGTAGAATAAGACTGGTTTTTTGGATCTGAGTCTGGGGCTTTTTTCTGGGGCCTTCTCTGCTATTTATACTTCTCAAGGATGACCATCGAACTACATTTCCAACCGTCGAACTGCTCCTCCATGATCGCTGATCATGTTGCCTTATAATTAGCTCTACTATGCCATCACTTGTAGTTAGGCTTCCCTCCTAATTTTGAATTTGAATGTGAGTAACCGTTGAAGTCACATCACTTTGCATCTCTTTGCTGATCCAATGCTACTCAGATCTCGTAATAACCAATACTAACTGCCACGTATACGATCATGACCAAAGACTTGAATAGTCTTCCTGTATTACCCTTATTCTGTCACGCGTCGAATTGTAATTGGCTTATACAAAATATGTAGCCAACATTACCCCCCGCACTAATATACCCAATACTTGGTGATAGTAGTGGATCAAGGTCTTTTATCCACGTCTTAGAACGTGCATGAACTTTGCATTCTTCCAAAAATGCAACCGTCATTCATCATTTGCATTAAACTCTCTTTCAATCTTTTGAACACCCCCACCACCTTAGTATTCGAACAGACTGATACATTTTTATGGCCAAATCAATTTTCTCCTCTATTGATCGAGCACACAAAAAGTCATCTGATGATGTTGTTCTTCCTCGAAAGAACCTCCATGCATTAATTAGCCACCTTTACCCACCTTTCTATATTCAAGTCATGGAAGCCTTTGCAAATTATCAACCCTTGGACTACGAACACATTGCCCTTAATCCTTTGATTCAGAAAGTTACAAATATGGACATGGGAGTTCTTCTTCTGATTCACCTTTGGACTACGAACAAACTGCCCTCAATCCTTTGATTCAGAAAGTTGCAAATACGGACATGGGAAGTTCTTCTTCACAACCCTCTACATGGGATAAGCTGTGGCTTCTTCTTCCTCTAGGGCTTCTGACTGGGCAAGCTGGTCGGAACCTGAGGCCTGTGATTTAAGGGAGCGAATTAACCATCACTTTGTCGAGTTCACTGACCCTTTAGAGTTTCTTTCCTATGCGCGAAGCTCGGTGGTTTATCCTTACGTGCCCATCGACCGCCAACGTAGTTTAGAGGACAATCTGCTTGTAGCATGGTACACATCCTCCATGCCTACAAAGATAGTGCACGCTACCCGACGCCCAGAAGAGGCACAAGGGTACAACCCATCGTTCTTAGCCTAGAAGGCGAAGCTTTGCTCTTCTGAGTGGCTCGATTATATTAATGCCCTTGTTCCTTCTGCCCTTGCTCCTTCTCCCGAAATGGAAGCTTCCATACCTCCTCCTCCGCCAAATCCTTGCTGGACAGAGAGACTAAGGCTTGCCCTCTCTACGGATAAGGTCTTTTCCTCCTTACAAGCCTCCACCTTCCCCTACTCCGCTGAGCGGAAGCAAGCCCAACTTCTGCTTGCGGCCTTCTCTCACTTGCCTTTCAATGTTCTTGAGGACAATGTTCCTCTCAAGAACCTTCGATGGGCTTGTGATATTCTAACTCGGGGTCACGCCCTCAACCCCCTCGCCCAAGCAGAGCTTCACATCTTTTTGGACCAACTCTCATTGCTTCTTCACTGGCATCGGACTTCTGTGGCCACCACTCAATCTTTGGACCAACTCTCATCCCTTCGAGTTCATGCCTATGGGAGCCGAATAATTGACAAAGGCAGAAGGCGCGCGCAATACAAGGCTGATAATAATCAGCTGTATCCGGCGAGAATAGGGGAGGTCGAATATAATATTTGGGCCAAATAAGTGTGTAGCATTGGAGCCGGATGATGTAAAGGACAATGATCAAAAAGTAGGCCCTGGCCCCGAGGATCGAGGGAAACAGGTATAAATACAGGAACAACATATTTAGTAGGTATGTAAGAATCACTTCACTAAACTTAGTAACAAGCTTCCTGAGGACCTGAACTAACTTGTCCGTCGGAGTGCTAATTCCGGCACCCCCGACCGGAGTGTTTGTATCTTTTCAGGTGACTAGCTGAGGATCACTAGCGTCTCCCAGGATCTGAAGAGTATTTCCAAACCACTTCTCCACAACGCCGTCTGTGGGAATACTCAAATACATCCATGGAGGCGTGACTGAAGATCCTTTATAGCCATTGACGAGACCGCACAGGGAGATGACCTCACTCCAGCAAATATGCTCGGAAAAGAAACCATCGCTGCAAGACGCGCCTTGAACTTCGATCACCAACGACTCAGCGCAAGACGCAGGCGATCATGGAACAAGCAAAGCAGAATGAACAAAGGCTGGAGAACATGATCGCTGAAAATGAACGTCTCCGTCAAGATTTGGCCCTCGAAGTCGCAAAATCGAGAGAAGCCATGCGCAAGATCCCGAACGACCTCCAGGGCCGGTGGACAACGACCTCGAGCCCGACCAAAGGATACCATAGCGACTCCAACTCATCCCCACGGAGCTCACCAAGAAGGGACGATCCGAAACTTCAGCTCCTCCGAAAGAGTCTACATACAAGGAACAAGCGCAGGAGCAGTTCAGACGAAGAGACCAGCACGATCCTTTTGTCCACGGATTGCAAGGGCAACCC
Source organism: Camellia japonica (assembly GCA_030407325.1). NCBI lineage: Eukaryota > Viridiplantae > Streptophyta > Magnoliopsida > Ericales > Theaceae > Camellia > Camellia japonica. The sequence goes on along the minus strand of JAPPVO010000013.1, from coordinate 84,226,476 downwards.
TGCCCAAGAAGTTCAAAGCTCCGTCATTCACTCTTTACGATGGAAATCAGACCCCACTGATCATATCCGTCACTTACAAGCAGGCCATGACATTGCATGCAGACAACGAAGCCCTCATGTGCCGAATATTCCCCAGCAGCCTGGGGCCATTAGCTGTCAGGTGGTATTACAAGCTGAGCCGGCCTCCATCAAAAGCTTCCATCAATTACAGAAGTCCTTCAGGGCCAGGTTCATCACCAACGAGGTACAGCCGAAACAGGCCGACTCTCTTGGGCTATGCAGATTCAGTCAGGAGAAACGCTCAGAGCGTATTCGGCGCGCTATTGGGAGTGCTTCAACCTCGACGACGCTTGCAATGACTCCATGGCCATCACCGCCTTCAAAATGGGACTACATCCTGATAGTCCTCTTCGCAGTTCCTTGACCAGAAGACCCCCCAAAACAGTCTGGGCGTTGATGAAGAAAGTTGAGGAGTATTGCAAAGTGGAAGATGATGCCTTGAGAATAAAAGCCGGCCAAATGTCCAACAAAACGGCCCCCCTGAAATTGCTCAACCAATAAGTTCCATGCCACCTCCTAGCCCAGAGCCTCGGCAATGCGCTAAACGAGACAAAAGGCGGGATACTCGCCGATCAAGCGATCAATGCTCCCACCGGACGAATGAGCAACTGCAAGTCGACAGCAGGCGTTCGAGGCGTGCCGACAAAAAGTACACGAGTTGTCAGAACCAATCGCTGCAATAATGACCAAAGTCCAACACCTTCCATTCTTCAAATGGCGTCAAAGATGGTGGGGCCGCCCGACACGCGAAGAAGGATAGGCGGTGCGAATATCACAAAGATCACGGCCACGAAACAGAGAGTTGCTACGCATTAAAAGACACCTGAAGAACTGGTGCAAGACGGCCGATGCAACAGTATGTGAGAAAGGGAAAGCCAACCAAGGCACTAGCCTTGAGGCAGGACTCTCCTCCACTTGGCGTGATCCATGTGATCTACAGCCTGCCTGCACCCCCAACCGTGCACACAATTCAATCGCATCCAATCCCCCAGAAGCAACGTATTCCGACTGAATGGCCCAAAGAAGCTCCGATAATTACTTTCAATGACTCCGACTTAGTGGCACAACAGCTTCCCACATTGATCCGTTGGTCATTAGATTACGCATAAACCGGTTCACCATTGAACGAATTCTCATAGACCCGGGAGTACTTCAGAGGTTATGTATTACCAACTTTCATCAAACTCGGCCTCAACGAGTCAGATCTGTCTCCGGCGCCTCATCCATTGTTCGGCTTTAATATGAATCCCGAATACCCTTTAGGAAGATCATACTACCTGTCCAGCGGGCTCCAGAACGGTCGAAGTAGAATTCCTGGTCGTAAAGCTCCCTTCGCCATATAATGTCATCATGGGGCGAACCTGGATACATATTATGAAGGCCGTTCCGCACTTATCATCAGCTCGTGCACTTCCCGACAGCCCATGGCATTGAAGAGATCCGTGCCTCCCCCAATCGCACAAGCAGCGATTTTATGAAAACCCTATCACTGACCCGACCTGTGGGCTTTGATACTTGTATATATTTCACTTCTGCAATCCAAACCATCTTTCTTTGTCGTTCAATTCATTTCACAAACCCCATTGTGACGCTCGTCATGACGACGACTCGGAGCGCCCTTCGTGGATATCATGATTGGCCACATTAAGTCTCCGGATTCGGAGCCCCCTTTGGTGCACGTCACCTTAGGGCCGATTAAGTCTCCGGATTCGGAGCGCCCTTCGTGGATATCACGATTGGCCACATTAAGTCTCCGGATTCGGAGCCCTCTTAGGTGCATGTCACCTTAGGGTCGATTAAGTCTCTAGATTCGGAGCCCCCTTTGGCGCACGTCACCTTAGGGCCGATTAAGTCCCCAGATTCGGAGCGCCCTTCGTGGATATCACGATTGGCCACATTAAGTCTCCGGATTCGGAGCCCTCTTAGGTGCATGTCATCTTAGGGCCGATTAAGTCTCCGGATTCGGAGCCGCCTTTGGTGCACGTCACCTTAGGGCCGATTAAGTCTCCGGATTCGGAGCGCCCTTCGTGGATATCACGATTGGCCACATTAAGTCTCCGGATTCGGAGCCCCCTTAGGTGCATGTCACCTTAGGGCCGATTAAGTCTTCGGATTCGGAGCGCCCTTCGTGGATATCACGATTGGCCACATTAAGTCTCAGGATTCGGAGCCCCCTTTGGTGCATCACCTTAGGGCCGATTAAGTCTCCGGATTCGGACGCCCTTCGTGGATATCACGATTGGCCACATTAAGTCTCCGGATTCGGAGCCCCCTTTGGTGCATGGTCACCTTAGGGCCGAATTAAGTCCCGGATTCGGAGCGCCCTTCGTGGATATCACGATTGGCCACATTAAGTCTCCGTTCGTAGCCCCCTTAGGTGCATGTCACCTTAGGCCGATTAAGTCTCCGGATTCAGAGCCCCCTTTGGCTGCATGTCACCTTAGGGCCGATTAAGCCTCCGGACTCGAAGTACCCTTGGCACGAACAAACAAACTCGCCAACATCAGAAATAAGGGTGCTTCACTGAGCATATAAAAAATTCAGAGGCAAGACGCAAATAAGGTCCTTAACTGAGCATATCAAAAATTCAGAGTAAGACGCAAATGTATGAAATAAAGCTTTTTATTCGATCAAACAGTTGTTACATAAACGCAACTCACATTGAGCATTACAATTTTTATTTAATCAGACAGTTGTTACATAAACGCAACTTGCATTTGAACATTACAATACCCATGTCCAATCTCAAGAGCTAGAAAAGGGGAGAAGACGCATTGGTAAGCGGCAGCGCCGAATCAACTCCCGTCACCCGGAAGTCCTCCGCAGTTTGCAATGCCTTGAGCCAACTGTGCCCAAGTCCTCCCCTGATACCATTGACAATGTCAAGGCAAAGATCCAGGACAAGGAGGGATAAACCCAACGGTCGTTGCCTTTCCTTTCGGGGTGATCTGCTTCGACGACTTGAAGATTCATGCCAACTTTCGGACGCCCTACTTCCCATACGGATGGATCCTCTGCCACGATCCATAGCAACACCAAGTTCGGCTGAACTCCAGCCTCTAACTAACATCCCCACTTATCCCACTTCACATAAGCGATTGTTTATCTGCGCAAAGTGCCCACTCCTTTTATTTTCAATACTGGCAGCGATCTCGAGGCCCAATCCCGAGGCGATTTCACTAACACTAAACTCCATGAGAAAAAAGTCGGTTGACATTCGCCACGGCGTAGTTATCCAAACGACTTTTTGAAGCACGTGCACTGACCAAAAATCTAGGCCTCGAGTCGAGTTGAATTTGGCAAAGCCACTCTACCCACTGGCTTTCGGCTTCTTCAGGTTACAATAGCTTGTCAGGAGTAAACGGCTATCAAGTATAGATTGATCCTGCCGGTCAACGCTTATACATTCATTCAAAACACATAAAACGAAACACATACATGCCGAATACGAACTGCAATAAATATTTGTAACAGAACGTTTTTTATTCAACAAAACAAGCAATAAATTACATAGTTTTGAACGTGATCTGCGTTTCAGCCTTACAATAAATATACTTATACGGCATCACCCTCATCATCACTCTTCTCGACTTCAAAAGCAGAAAACGGAAAATGTTTACTGTGGTAGAGTGGCGATGCCGAATCAATGTCTGCCGCTCAAAGAGCTTCTGCGGCTTGAGATGCCTTGATCCAACCGTGCCTAAACCCACGATTCTCACATCAGCAAACTTCTTCGGCAAGCTTTTCCTTGGTCTTCTCAATTCCAACTTTTCGGCCTTCATGGAAACCTTTCTCATAGGCCCTCCCCTTCGCGTTCTCCATTGCGAACATACTCGCCGTCTCATGATCGGCAAGCGCGGAACTGATGAGCCGACTGGTAACCCTCTCTTCCACGATTGGGTTTCCCTGCCCGGCGGGTGTGCCTGAGCCGCCTTTGACTCTCCTTTAATACGTTCCTCCTTTCTCTCCATTTCTCGGCGGGCAGGGCGCAACCGCATGCCGATTTCATAGGCAGTGTACAGCCCCTTCACCACCCCGTGAACGCCTTCGCGAAATACTTCGTAGTCCTGACGACCTTACCATCGACTGCTGAACCTCAGGAGGAAAAATTTGTCAAGCAAACTCGACCGCTACATTTGGGTCTCGAACGATCGAGTCCGCCTCTGTCATGGGTCTATTCCCCACAAATACCGCGAAGCTTAATGGGCGGGGATTGGCCTCAGATCCCCTCTCGACTCGAGGTTGAGAAGTTCTGCCCTGCGACTGCTTGTCCCGCCTGGGCGACCTGCTTCGACGTCGAGGAGACTGACGCCTCTCTCGATCCCTGGAACTCCTGTTCCCCGTGCGCGGAGGGTCATTGCCTTGATTCATGTCTCCACTCAGCTCAGCCAGCGTCCTCGCTTCCCCTCTACTGTTAAAGAAAAATCTGTTCGACATTCACTCGATACCTTCAAATACTGGAGTCAGTTGTCTACTATGCTCATAAAAGTTTTACCTTTAATCATTTATCCTTTACAGAGGCAGCACCCTCGAGGCAATCTCATTAATTGTAAAAAACCTCAATTGCCCGGCGCCGATTGGATCGACCCACTTGGGGCAAAGGCAGACAAGATCTATCAAAACTCCTGAGTTCGTTTCAACCGGCGCCCAAATAATCATGCACCGCCTGGGGCAAGGGCAGATTAATCAATCTATTCGGATTAAGTGCCCCAGCCGGCCCATGAATCCGGCACCTACATGATCATGCACCGCCTGGGGCAAGGGCAGATTAATCAATCTATTCGGATTAAGTGCCCCAGCCGGCCCATGAATCCGGCACCTGCATGATCCCTATGCATCGCTTATAATCAATATATTTGGCTTTATGGACCCCAGCCGGCTCATGAATCGATCCTCACAAATCTTAAGGTCTTTCGTTTCATCTGGCGCCCGAATCATCATGCACCGCCTAGGCAAGGGCAGATTCATCAATCTATTCGGCTTATGTACCCCAGCCGGCTCATGAATCGATCCTTCACAAATTTTAAGGTCATTTCATCCGGCGCCCAAATGATCATGCACCGCCTGGGGCAGGGCAGATTCATCAATCTATTCGGCTTATGTACCCCAGCCGACTCATGAATCGATCCTTCACAAATCTTAAGGTCGTTTCATCCGGCGCCCGAATGATCATGTACCGCCCGGGGCAAGGGCACATTCATCAATCGATTCGGCTCAGTACCCACAATACGCGACACATGAATGATAATTCAATATTGTCATAGGGTATTCAATTTCTGAAAGCTCAAACACAGCAATGACTTTATCCAAATTCGTGAAAGGCAAAGTATTCTTCATTAACATAATTTCACAAACAATGAACTAGTAGTGGAGAAATACCAAGGCAGTTTTCATTAATAAATTGAGCGCAAATAGTAACCAATTTATACATGAAAATTAGCCTGAGCCAACAAAAGTCTACCGAACAAAAAACTTACATCAAAATCAAAAAGCACTTAAAAAAAATCAAGATGACTCCCAGATCAATCCTCGGGGTCAGATTCAAGTGGCTCAACGTCCACTTGCTCGTAGGGAATTGGCAAGGCCAATGTAACTCCAGCGGCAGCAAGGGCTTTGAGCCATCCATGTTTGAACCCCCGATTCTCGAATTTGGGGACTTCATCTACATATTCCGTGAAGGCGGCGCTTTTTCCTGCCTCAAATGCCGCAGAAGCTTCAGAATCGGCTTTCTCCTTGGCGGCCTTGAGCTCCGCTAACTGAACCTCCGCCTCGGCAAGCGCCTCCTTGGCTAACTTGAGCGATTCTTCGCTCGCATTTGCCCTACTCTCAGCGTCAGAGCGGAACTGTTCAGCTGAGTGAGCCCTCTCTTTCTCTGCTTCAGCTCGCGCACTCTCCACCGCGGCTCTCATCCTTTCAAATTCGGCCCTACTCTTTTGACCGTCCGCCTCGGCTTGCAAACGATCAACTCTGCCGAGGGCATCATGGAGGCGGCGGCCTAGGTCCGCGATCCTGCCAACAGTCTGCAAAACAAGTTGAGATCGTCAGATATCTTTAATGAAAACAAAGTCAAGAGAATCTGAGATGGTCACTGACCAGGAACGCCGACTGCGCAGACAAGGCTACGGCCATAATATCTGGCACGGCGCGAAAGGCTGCGACGTCAGCCGACAAGGAAATTGAAGCCGCCAGGCTCAACGCCACGGCTGGATCCTCAATGGCTGAAGCATCGGAGGAGATCGGCGTATCTTTGATCCTAGGCCGAACAATAAAAGGCGCAGCCACGTCCGACTCTTCTAAACGAGACCATTTGGAAGCAAGGCTAATTTCCGACCCAGCCTCTCCCTCGGCGCTACGCTTTTCGCCCCGCTCCTCCGGAATCAGTCGTTCATCAATGACCTGTTCCTCAACCTCTTCCCCCGTTTCGGCCTCAGCGACCTGAATCGTCTCTTCAATAACGGGTACGAAAGTTTAATCAAGGTGGGCTCAGAATGGGCGGCCTCGGCCTTCTTTGAGCAGCCATTCGCTCGCATTTTTCTTTCGCGCCATCTGCGTAAGGCTTTCCCCAGCCATAGCTTCAAAAATATCGCCGGGTAGGTCCCCCAAATTTGCAAAAATATCTCCAGACGAAAACTCTGCCCGACCCGAAGTGGACGGTGAAGGCTGGTTAAGTCCGGCAGCCTCAAACGCCGCGCGTATCGCTTCGTCGACCTCTTCGGCCTCCTCAGCAACCTCTCTGGTTGGTTCGGCAACTACCTCTACCACCGGCTCAGCCTCTGCCCTCGAATCCGAATCTTCGAGGCCAATTTGCCTAAGGCTCTTGAAGCTGGGAAAGATAAGAGCCGAAAGCTGTTGATCGCCGGATGGAATTGGAATGCCTTCCGCAGCCGAGAATGTAGTATAAGTAGGTTTGTATCGGAGGAGTATGTGAGCTGCTCTCCCATGCTTTTGTACGTTTGGACAGCCGAAGTATCTGAGCGCAGACTTGATCTCCTCAAGGACTGCCCCGTCGGTTGAGGGAAGAATCTTTTTCAATCTGTTGCCTGCAAAGAACAAGGGGTGATTAAAGGAAAAAAGCCGAGTAAAGGGTAAGTCAACAAACACAAGGCGTTACGCGGCAACCTGGATCACCCTTTCTTCTGGGAATAGGATCTAGGCGGTCTTCGCCTTCGCCAAACTCCCAATTGCCTTGGACATTGACCATTACGTCGTCAACCCTGTTACCAGAACTGACGAGCATGGTTATCAAGTGATGGTCAGTGTCCTTGGCCCTGAGAAAGTATCGCCCCAGCCGACCGGAAGATTTGGCCAAAGCGTAGCAGTGCCGAATCACCGGAATGCCAAGGTTGATCCTAAGACATCGGTTCAACTCAATCACCCCCATGATGATTCAAAAGAAATTTACATTGGGTTGAGAAGGAATCAGACTCCAATAGCGAAGGACGGCCCTAAGCAATGGGTGTAGGGGAAAATAGACTCCACCCTCCGCTATGGATAAGAGGGGGAAGACGATCATGTTTTGATCCTCCCTCTCCATATCAAGGGTACTGTCCGTTACAAGAGATAAGTGGACGTCGTCGGGAATGGAAAAATGTCTCCGGAATCTGGAAATACGACCCTCGGAAAGGAGGTCTTTCAAGTGTTTAGCCATGTTCGCAGGGATTCAAGGTTTCGCCGAAATCAAAACGACAAACAGAAAATAGGATCGTAAAGAAGGGAGAAGAAGACTTACGAAGATTAAACGGAGACGAGGGTAGACGGAGAAGAGTTGCAGAAAATGCGAGTCAGAGAAGGGATATCCGCTGGCGGTCTAAGAGTCTCGAATACTCGACGAACTGTGCATTCGAAAGGACTGAAATTTCAAATCACAATAAATGCGAAACGCACGATTGAGGCGGGAAAGCGTAATGATGAACGAAAAGGTGTGCGCATCCTGACATCTCTATTGGGGTACGCGAAGCCGCCTGACCTATTTTAACTTTTCCAATTCAAGACCAAACACGCCGATTAACTACCGTCAATAGGGAGTTCGGGGGGCAATTGTGGAAGCCGAATAATTGACAAAGGCAGAAGGCGCGCGCAATACAAGGCTGATAATAATCGGCTGTATCCGGCGAGAATAGGGGGGGCCGAATATAATATTTGGGCCGAATAAGTGTGTAGCATTGGAGCCGGATGATGTAAAGGACAATGATCAAAAAGTAGGCCCTGGCCCCGAGGATCGAGAGAAACAGGTAAAATACAGGAACAACATTTAGTAGGTATGTAAGAATCACTTCACTTAACTTAGTAAACAAGCTATCCTGAGGTCTGAACTAACTTGTCCGTCGGAGTGCTAATTCCGGCACCCCCCGACCGGAGTGTTTGTATCTTTCAGGTGACTAGCTGAGGATCACTAGCGTCTCCCAGGATCTGAAGAGTATTTTCCAAAACCACTTCTCGTTCATGCCCAGTACGAAGCAAGAACCTCATTGAAGAATTCGATAACTTAAGAATAAAGACTCTGCGTACTGGGATGACTTGGATATGGACGAGTTGGAACAAGGATTGAGAGAAACAGCATTCGAAATAAAGGCTGAAGAGCTCTTTTATGAAGTGAGAGCACATCAACTTTAGCAGCCAATCCTAGAAGAAATAGAGGATAGAATAAAGAAAGAACAGAAATTCATTGATCATAGTTGGACCAAATTTCATGATCTTGTTATTTATTCTATTCCTTACTTTTATGAACTTGAATTTGTACCCAAAGAGGGCCATTCGATGTAATTGCTTTTGCTTTAATACAACTAAGACTTTTCTCTTTGTTTGGCATTGTTTGATCTTGTCCCCGTTTGTCTTTAAAAGCAAATTTAGGGCTTCGAACTGAACAATCTTATCCTTCGAATCTGGACTCAATCGTTTTAAATGAAACACTAAAAAAACCAACATGAACTTTTCCAATTTATGGAATAAAGTTGACAGTTTTTGCTGATTTTCATTTAGAATCAGTGCTTCGAATTTAACAATCTTACCCCTTAAAGCTTGTTTTAATCATAACCAACATATGGTCATGGTTAGTATGATCAATCAGTTTTAAATTGACCATTTTTGCTTCGAACAACAGTCCATACTTTCAAAAATATGGAAACTCCTTTTGAGGGCTGCACTGTTTTAGTCCGAAAAGACAATCTCTTTCTGTATATATATAAACCAACTATTGGTTTTGATGTTTCGAACACCAATTCCCATCCTTAAGGGGTCTCAAGTTTTGCTTCGAAGGACATTACTTTCATTAAGAAACCTAAAACAGGTCTTTAATCCCTTTGAAGTAAACAAATACTTGAGCATTCTTACATCTTTAGGTATGGAATGTGCTTCGAAGCCGGCTTCTCAGTTTCGAAGCCGTTGTTATTTGACTTTTGGCGCCAAAATCTGGTTTCGAAGCCAAATATTTTACTTCGAAGCTGGCATCAACATCTGGGATGTGTTTTTCCCTCCAAAAGTATCAATATTGAAGGAAACTCTTCGTATCTGTACTTTTAGTACTTAACGAATTACGCGATATATTTTCCAGACACAAAGGTTTTTAAAACCCTTTTATTTCGTGTTCTGAAATCACTCGCTCGCTTAACACACAAACCCTTCCCTTCTGTTAACCCTCTCTTCCTTGCTGCTTGCTACCAATGGATTCTTCCTCTCTGAAAGTACTCGCTGGCGATCGTATAAGCCCAACCATGGCTTTGAAAAGATGTATTGATGAAGAGATCGCTAAGTTAACAGCTGATGGGTCAAGTGCCATAGATGGACGCCTTTTTGTTCCTCGCCATAGCAACAAACAAGAATATGTCTTAGGTCCCATCTTTCGAGAAGCTCCTGCTCAACTTCCAGCTTTATACCCTCGCTTGGAGGACCACTTTCTTCTCTATGAAGATGACCCGACCTCACCGTTGTTGGCTGACATTGAGAGCTGAATGGGAGGAATGGTATGACAGAGTTGTGCCTACAAGAGAAGATGACCTGCAAGAGCTCTGTATTCTCGATGCCCTCCGTCTTTCCAGGTTTATCATTCCTGAAAACCCTTTCTTGATTCCTGCTGCTCTTTGCTTTTGGAACATGGCTTTTAATTTTTTTCAGTTTCGGTGTGGCATGATGGCCCCCACCGTTCTTGATATTTGCCATCTCTTAGGGCTTTCACCCTTGGCACTCCTTTTACTCCCAGCTACCCAGACCTCTCTGTTAAGTTTCCTCTTCCACCCTTAAATTCCTCCTACAGTGACTTTGTAAAGGCTGAAAACAAAAGGGTAGGCCCCGTGAGAGATAGAGAACTCTTTTCCTTTATTTTATACTGGTTGTGTAAATTTCTCTTTTGTACATCATCTCAACGGATTATGCCTGAATTCGCCCCACTTGCGAAGGCCCTTGTTTTGAAGAAACGCATAGCCTTGGCCCCATATCTCTTAGGCCATGTTTATAGGGCTTGCTCCCAATTTTGTGAGAAACCTCTTGACATCAACCAAGGAGGCCCCCTTTGGGTGCTCCAACTCTGGCTCTTCGCTTACTTCACTGATTTGCATCCCAAATGCTTAAAATTCCTTGTTCAGGACCCTAGCACTTATGGGGAGAAATATGCTAGAATTGTTCTTTATCCTGCTTCCTTTGCCTATTACCTCACCTTTTTTCACCAACTTCCTATTTCTCCGTCTGCCACCTTCTTCTGCCCCTTTGATGCCAACAAAGGACCTGCTTGGCTGCAAACATTCTTGGCTGATAAGGAGTGCTCCACCCCACCACACAAAGATATGTGGGCTTCTATTTTGCTACCGAGGGAGCTGTTCATTGGCACTTTAAACCCTCGAGCTTATAAGTGTATAGCTGAGGTATACTGCCCTTCTCAATTTGCCAGGCAATTTGGGTTTACTCAGGGGATTCCCATTCCACTTTGCAGCCTCTCGAATGTCCATCTTACAGCCAGAGACCTGAGAATACCCAAATCAAAACTAGAAGAGGCAACATTTAAACTGTTAAAAGAATTGAGTGAGTTCAAATTCGTCCCCTTCCTTCCTTCTGGCTTGGCTTTGAAAAGATTTCAAAACTGGTGGACAGCCAATATGGAAGTGCGCCTATCCGTACACCCTCATGATTTACTGATAGGGTTAGGAGTGCCTTCGAAGGCTAAATCAACAACAGTTGAGAACATTCCCTCTCTTTCCACAGCTGCCAAAACTGCTCCTGCAGCCTCACCCCCTCCTGCTAGAGTTACCAGAGCTGCTTCAAAAAAGGGTAAGTATTTTCAGGTTTCTTTTCTTTTAGACTCTTTTGTTTGTTTCCTTTACATTCATATCTCTTGGTTCAGGATCTCCACAAGAGGAATCTCCTAAAAGAGCTGAAACTTTAGCTACTCTCAAAGACAAACAACAACAGAAAAAGAAAAGGAAGCTATTACTCCCTCCTGAAGAATCTGAATCTCAGACTGAAGAGAAAGAGATGGAGGAAGAGCAAGAAATACCATTACAGAGAACAAAGAGGAAAAAGATGATTGTCTCTCCTTCTAATTTGGTCGAAGACCCTTCTCATGAGACAACTGCCAAAGCAGCAGAAAAGGAACTTACTCCTGAAAAGTCTGAATCCCAGATTGAAGAGAGAGAGACTGAGAAAGAGCAGGAAATACCATCACCGAGAAGAAAAAGAAAGAAGATGACTGTCTCTCCTTCTGATTTGGTCGAAGACCCTTCTCATGAGGCGGCTGCCAAAGCAGTAGAGGAGGAACATTCCAGAGAAATAATTGTTTTTCAAAGAGCTGAGAAGAGACGGCAGCAGCAATTATTAAGAGATGAAGCTGCTGTTGCTGATGCAATCCAAAGGGAAACTGCAAGAAGGCAACACATTGCTGAGCACTATTCCCTTCGTAGCTCTCCCATTGTTGCTATCACTTCTGAAACAAGTAATTCCTTTCATGCCTCTGCTCTTTTATTCTTTTGTCAAATTCTTGGTATTAAGACTTGACATTATTTTGTACTTCTTCTTTTGCAGCAACAACTACTGAGCCTATTCTTCCAATAAGGACTCCCTCAGTTTCAGTTGAAGTTGATCAATTGCAAAATGTGAAGTCTATTCAGATAACACTCCCACTTCCTAGGCCTACATTCTCTGTACCCTCCTTGAGGCCAGTATTCCTGCTCCTTTCCCTTCTGGCTTAACTCCATATCTCCTTCATTTGACTTTTGATTTATCTCAATTTAATTCTCTTTCGAGCCTTGCTTTTCCTCCTCCTCCTGAGGGAATTCCAGCTGCTGCTCCTTCTCTGATGGTAGCTGATTCCCCTATAGAGGGTGCTGGCAGCTCTCCAACTCATAGTTTATTATCTCTGCCTAGTTCCAGCCCCTCTTCCCTCGACCTATTGGTGGCTAGAACTATAGAAACTGCTGAAGATGCTCCACCCATTTCTCCTATCCCTATGCGGTCCTTTGTGCCTTCCACTAAAGCTCTTTCTGCACCCTTCATGTCCATGGATGAGGTAAACATCTTCGAAGCGAGACTAGCTAGTCTCTTCGACATACCTTCCACCTCTCCAATAGCTAATGATGAGACTGAGCCATTAGTTCTGGCTGATTCCTTGCTAGAAATTTTTGAGAGCTCTTCCACCAGTAGTAAGCCTTCTTCGCCTCTGATAGACTTGGACAGCTGCCTGGAGCTGTTGACATCCTTTTCGAGGATCCCTTTTGAGGCCTTACAGAGGCCTATAATAAGAAATGGCTTCCTTCAGTGCTGCAAAATCGTTGAGCAATCCGGCATGACTGTCTCAAGTCATTTATCTCAGGCAGCAGCCACTATTGACTTTTACATCAACATTTGCCATGCTGCCAAGGCTGCAGAGGAGAAATTGGTTAGAGACCAGAGCTTTGTTTCCACAGTACATACTGAAGTATCAGAGCTAAAGGAACAACATTCCTCTGTCTCCCACTTTCGAACTCAACTACTGGAGAAGAAAGCTCAACTTGAGGAGGAGCTATCTGCAGTTAACCAGGCTTTAATCCGAACTGACACCAAGTTGCAGATTACCAATCAAGGACTGGCTGACCGAAAGCAGGAAATGACCACAGCCATCCAGTTGTTCTCATCATTTAAGAATAGAACATCTATTGTAAAAGAACAACTGAGACATTGTAATGACTTTTGGGCCAATTTATGGCAGAATGTATTCAACTCTTTATGAAAAGCAAATTCTTATTTATCATTTGAATATTCTCATGTTCTTTTACTCAACATTTATTCTATTCCTTGTGTTTCCCATATAGTTGGAAAATAAGGCTTCAAATATCTGCCATTAATCTTTTTGGAATGTACATATCCATTCAAATTTCTCAAATGGTATGCTCCAAAAGGCAGGACTCTATGAACTTGATATGGTCCTTCCCAGTTAGGTGACCATTTGCCAAACTTATGGCTTTTAATCCCTATTGGGAGTATTGTCTTCCATACCAAATCACCTTCATCAAAGCCAATGTGTTTGACTTTTTTATTATAGTTTTTGGCTGCTTTCTTCTTTTGGAAAAGAATGCTATTTAATGCCAGAATTCTAGCTTCATCTATGCTTTCTAACTCCAAGCACATACTCTGATGGTATTGCTCAAGATCTAACTGGTCTTGGCATCTTACCCTCAAGGACTTAACATTAATTTCCACAGGTAACACTGCATCATGCCCATATACTAAGGCATAAGGAGTGACTCCTGTGCTTGACCTTGGGGAAGTTCTATAAGCCCACAATACATCCAGCAATAAGTTATGCCAATCCCTAGGATTGTCTTCCACAACCTTTTGTATTCCTTTTTTCAAGGACTTATTGGATGATTCAGCTTGACCATTGGCTTGTGCATAATAGGGGGTGGAATTAACAAGGCTAATTCCAAACTCTGCCACAAAAGACTTTACCATTTTCCCATCAAATACAGTCCCATTATCAACAGTTATAGTCTGCGGGATACCAAATCTATGGATTAAATCCTTAATGAATCCAATGACCTCAGTCTGGTCTACAGCCTTGTATGGCTTAGCTTCGACCCACTTAGTGAAGTAATCAGTGGCCACTAAAATGAAACAATGATGCTTCGAAGAGGGTGGGTGTATTTTCCCCATCATATCCATGGCCCATCCTCTAAATGGCCAAGGCTTCACTACTGCATGCAGGTCAGTTATGGGCACATGCCTTATTGTGCCATGCTTTTGACATGCCTGGCAACCTCTTGCATATTCTATGCAGTCTTTAAGGATAGTTGGCCAATAGTAGGAATGCCTTCGAAGCAACCATCTCATCTTCACACCAGGCTGATGAGCACCACAGATGCCTTCATGAACCTCAGCCATAGCTGTCAATGCTTCTTTTGGGCCTAAACATTCCAGCAATAAACCATCTCCCCCTCTTTTGTAGAGAGCATTACCATACATCATGTATTGCATAGATTGCAATTTAATTTTTCTGCTGGCCTTTGAAGATGGGCCAGCCAGATACTGCATTATTGGATGCCTCCAATCTTGTTCTTGTAAGTCATTATGATTGACTTCCAGGACCACATTCCTTTTATTTAAGGGTGGTATTAATTTCTGATATGTTGTTTGGCTTATGTCCCTTTGAGCATTATCCCTTCTCTTGAAATTCGAAACTTTCTGAGCCACATCATTAGCTCTATTATTCAAGAATCTTGGGACATGAGTTACATTTGCTATTTGAAATTGAGAAAGCAGATGTAATGCAACAACATAGTATGGCAACATGCTTATACTTTGACATTTGAAAATCCCTTTCACTTGGTTAACCACCAATTGAGAATCTCCAAATATGTCAACTGCATGAACTTGTAATCCAATAAGAATTTCCAGTCCCATTATTAAGGCTTCATATTCAGCTTGATTATTGGAGCAAGTAATTTCATCCACTCTGAAACCATGCGTGGTTTCTATTCCTTGTGGTGACTTAATTACCACACCAATTCCAATTAGACCATTGGCTTTTGATCCATCGAACCACATTTGCCATGGTTCAACACTAGCCATACCAAGTTCCATTATCTCTTGGCTTTCTGTTTGAGATGGATGGTCTGCCAAAAAATTAGCTAAAACTTGTCCTTTTACTGCCTTTTGGGGAACATATTCTAAATGAAATTCTGATAAGGCTAGTATCCATTTGCCAATTCTTCCCCTCAACATAGGTCTAGATAACATATACTTAACCAAATCTGTGGTTGCAATTACCAAGACAGTTGTAGGCAAAAGATAGTATCTTAATTTCATTGCAGCAAAATACAATGCAAGGCACAGCTTTTCAACAGCTGAGTATTTACATTCACAAGAATTTAGAAACCTACTAAGGTAATAAACAGCTTGCTCCTTGCCTTCTTCATTGTCTTGGGCTAAGAAAGCTCCCAATGAATCTTCTGCTGCAGCTATGTACAACTTCAAGGGCTTATCACCCTTTGGTGGCATCAGCACTGGAGGGTTGGCCAAGTAGGCTTTGATTCCTTCGAAAGCAATTTGATGCTCTGCTGTCCACACAAATTCCTCTTCATCTTTTAGCCTTAACAAGGAAGAAAATACTTTAGTTTTCCCTGCAGTATTAGAAATGAATCTTCGAAGAAAATTAACCTGTCCAAGGAACTTTTGTAATTCTTTCTTACTTGATGGAGGTCTGGCTTCAATGATGGCTTTGGCTTTATTCTGGTCAATCTGTATTCCTTTCTTGTGTACTACATAGCCCAAGAAGTTTCCAGATGATACGCCAAAAGCACACTTAAGAGGATTGAGTTTCAACTTGAACTTTCTCATTCTTTCAAAAGCTGCTTCTAAGTGAAACAGATGCTCCTCCATGGATTGGGATTTCACTACAATGTCATCAATATAACACTCTAAATACCCTCCAATGAGGTCATGAAAGATAGTGTTCATAGCCCTCTGATATGTAGCCCCAGCATTCTTCAGGCCAAATGGCATTTTAACCCATTCGAAGGTGCCAATATTCCCAGGACATCTGAATGCTGTCTTGTGAACATCCTCCTCTGCAATGCAGATTTGGTTATAACCAGAGTGCCCATCCATCATTGATAAAATTTGATGCCCTGCTGAACTGTCTACCAACAAATCTACTATAGGCATAGGATACTCATCTTTTGGAGTTGCTAGATTTAAGTTTCTGAAATCAATGCATACCCTCATTTTACCATTCTTCTTAACTACAGGCACAATATTGGATAGCCATTCAACATACCTGGCTGTCCTAATAAAACCTGCCTTGAGTAGTCTAAGAATTTCCTCTTTAACTTTCTGAATCACTTCTGGACTCATTCTTCTTGGTTTTTGCTTGTATGGCTTGAAATTAGGCCTCATAGGGAGCCTATGTTCTACTAATGACCTATCCAATCCTGGTAGTTCATTATAAGACCATGCAAAACAATCTTTATATTTCTTCAGAACAACCAACAACTGGTTCCTGTCAAGAGCATTCAACCAAGCACTTATATAGATGGGCTGTTGTATAGAACCTTCCCTAAATTTACTTCTTCTAAGGGGTCTTGTATCTGAGAACTTACTGAAGCTCCTTCTTTGATTCCTTCTGCCTTCGAAGCAATCTCCTTGCTTTGTTCTGCTCCCAGGTTCTTTGATTCAACATCTTTACCCTCCTCCTCATAGACAAAGTCTGTCCATAAGGCTTCTTCTTCCTGTATCTCCTGGACTTTTGTTTCAATGTCCAATGCACAGTATTTATCAAGGGCCAAAACTCTGGCCTGTTGCTGCTCCTGCTTGCAGCCAATTATCATGGCTTCTTTCTCTTGCTCTTGCACTTTCTGGACTATTGATTTTACATCCAATATTGAGAACTTAATTAGAGCCAAAGACTTGGCTTCTTGGGCTTCATTTCTTTGCCTACAACCAGGCATCATTGTCATCCTTAACGACAACCTCTTCATCAGCACTCTCCTGGACTAAGTGCTTCAGGTGTGTCACTTCCTCATCAGCCGTCACTTCGGCTGAGCCATCAGGTTTTCTCAGTATACTGAGTGGTGTCACTCCCTCAATATACAATTTGGCCTCTGCGAAGTCTGCACAGGCTATGAAGGGTTGAGGATCTGCATCAATTTCCTCTGTCTCTCCATTGCCCAAGGCCATCATTATTTTCTGATGCAAAGAGGAAGGCACACACTTGTTAGTGTGAATCCAATCTCTACCAAGTAAAGCATTGTACTTAGCATTGCTGTCGATAACGAAGAATGCCGTCATGCAGTCCCTGGTTCCCACACTCAGGTTGATGGGCAGAATTCCCTGAGCCATCTGTTTGTCTCCAGCGAAGCCAGCAATGGTTGTGCTGGTTGGGATTAACCTGGGGTTCCTTTTCCCTAGTTTCTTCAAGGAAGATTTCGGTAGTAAGTTCACTGCTGCCCCATTATCCACCAAGACTCGGTTCAATTGTATCCCATCGAAGAAGGCCTTGATATACAAAGGCTTGACATGCTGTGTCATAGAGTTCGAGGGATACTCAAAAGGATATGAGAGGTTAATACTCACCTCTTCTTCACTCTCGTATTCAGTTTCCATTGGGGTAGCCATTCCGGATTCATCTTGCACCATACTCACTTGTGAGTCTTCACTAGAGACTGGAATTGGGTCAATTTCTTGACCCTCTTGGTTCTCATCTCCAGCTTGGAATTCATGCGGTAGTATGTGTACCATATTCACTGATACTGGAGGAAACGAGCCAAATTGGATGGCTGGCTGTGCCTGTTTCTCCTCTTGGCCACCTTGTTCAGTTACTTCAGAAGCATCTTCCATGCTGCATTCTGGCACTTCATTACTAACAAACTCCTTCGAATGGTCTTTTTTGACTGGCTTTTCAACCAAAAACGTCTGTTCAGCCATGAAGGCTTCGAACATTTCTTCCTCAACCATTTCTTTCTTTTGGCCTAGGCCAACTTCTTCTTCTATCTCGCTATCACTCTCCATCAAAGCCTTTTCCAATCCTGCTAGACTGGACTTCTCTCTGGCTTTTAGTTTAGAGTAAACTTTGGCCAATTGTTCTCTACTACAACCCATTTTGTCTTGTAGAGTTGGTTTTGGAGTATGGTCTGACTTTGGATTCTTCTTTCCTTCTGTCTGGACCAATGAAGAGCTTTCTTCACTTTCTTTCAGGTCTTTCTGGTATTGAGTGTACCTACGCTGAATCTTCCTCCTTTGTGATCTAGAAATTACGGGGACCATATCTGGTTCCTTTGTTTTGGGGTGTTTAAGCAATACCCAATTGTTTAGCCACCAAAGGAGGTTTGACCATCCTACCTTGGTTCCAACAACATCTCTTTGGGTAACACTTCCCTAGGTTTGTTCTGCATCACAAACCAATCTGGAACTCCAGGTACCCACGAACTTACTGACTCAGCTGTTGAATGTTTCTTTCCTCCTTCGAAGCCATCTTCGAAGCTGGCTGTGAAGGCCACTGCTTGGCCCTGACTTCATGTTTTGGGCCTAACTCAGGCCTTTGATGAAGGTAGCCACTTTCTGTCCTGCGTGAGGCTGGTCTAGGGGGCCAATCTCTGGCTTTGATCCCATAAACTGAACCCTTCTCCAGTCTCCTTTCAGGATGACTGCTCTCTATTCTGTAATAATTAGGTGGCCTGGACTCATATAAAGGCCTCTTGCCTTTAGAATGCATTCTATCGGCTGTTGGCTCAACTATTAATGGTTGCTGCCTAACACTAGTTGGGTATGGCCTTTTGTTATAAGCATTGGTTGGTTTAGGACGCCTCTGCACATCCTTGTAATACTGCTTCCCATCAATTGGAAGCCCTTTCAACCACTTGTAGCTCAGTCTGCACCTGGGACACATCCTTTGCATTACAACTGTCTCTAAAGAATCGTCATCCAGTGCTTCTTCATCAGAGTCTTCCCTCTGGTGTGAGAAACCTTGTCTAATAGCTGGTAGATTTCTAGTGTCTTTCTTGATAGTTGTCTGGTTGGCAACATGCATCTGCACATTGACTTCTTCCAATTCTTTCAAGGACAAGTTTTGGAAGTCTGGCATAATGACATTGGCTGCCACCTCTCCAATTTCTGGAAATGGATTACTGTCAATCCCTATGGCTTTGTTTGCTTTAGTTGGGAATTTTAAACTTCCTTTCCGAATTTGTTCTTGGATCCTGTCTCGAAAAACAATACAGTTTTTAGTCGAGTGAGACCAAGAATTATGCCATTTACAATACACTTTTCCTTTAAGTTCATCTGGAGATGGAATTTTGACTCCTTTTGTAACTTAAGAAAGTTGGCGCAAGCAAATGATCAAAAATGTCATCTGCCTTAGTTAAATCGAAAGAGTATTTCCTATGAAGGTCTTTCTTTTTAAACTGCTGGTCAATTGTTGTATCCTTATGAATTAATGCCTCACAGATCACAGGTTCTTTCCCTACAATCTCTGCTGCATCAATCTCATAATTAGGATCTCTATAATATGTCTTGTACGATGCATTGTTTCGATCTTGTTCTTCCTCTAGTAATGCTTCATACCTAGACATCTTATAAGTTAGTTCCACTAAGTCTCTGAACTCAGTCGAGTCAAACTTCTTTCGAAACCTAAACTCTAAGCCATTTTGAGCCAATCTCACGAATTCTAGCTCTAGTAGGATGACCCTACATTTGTTTCGTGCTCTTTTAAATCTGGCAATAAACTGAGTAGCCTTCTCATCAGGCCTTTGACTCAATCTTGCCAAGTCTGCCATGGAAACCTCTGGCTCCGATTGGAAGAATTGGGCATGAAATGCCTCTTCTATTTGTTGCCAAGTTTGGATAGAGCCAGGTGTAAGGTTAATATATCATACAAATACTCCCCTAGTTAGAGAATTTGGGAATAATCTTAACTTCATATAGTCATTATTAGTAAATTCACCGCATTGAGCAGCAAACCTAGCAATATGCTCCACTGTTGACTGGTTTCCATTCCCATAAAAAGAGCAAAATCTGGTATCTTGAAACCTCTTGGGTATTCATGTACCCTATCTACCCATTCTGGGTACGGTTTCCTATACGTAGGAGTCTGGACCCCCCGAGCCATCGGTCCACACATCTCTCTAACAATATCAGCAATTTGGTCCCTAGGGACTATATTTTGTGCCTGCTGAACCGCTTCTGGAGGGACAAACACAGGATTTGGCGGACAACCTTGTGCCTGTGGTCCTCTTGGTTCATAAGATGGTATATTTGGGACTGGTTGTCCCTGTGGTGCAGGTTGCTGTTGGGGGTGTGGGTAACCCCTTTGAGCCTGTCCTGCGAAAGGACCTGCGAAATGTGCTGGAACAGGTGTTGTGTCTCTTTCATTTGTAGGAAAACCTTCCAACCCCCCGGGTATAAATTCAAATAAGGGATTAGTGAACTCCCTTGTGCCGCGTATGGCTTCAAACATGGGATTCGGAGCCATTCTTATGCCATTTTCTTGTACTGGGCCAGATCCACCAATTTGCATGGCTTCACTGTTAAGTACTGAGGCATTTTCATTTGCTATGGGCCTCGAAATAGGTTCGTACCAAGACTGAAGTGATGGTCTTTCATAGTTTTGATTACTAGTTTGACCATTAGAATGTCCATTAATTTGCATAGGTTGTTTATCTCTAGCCAATCTTTGCTGAGGGACATTTGAAATTTCTTCAATGTGTCTTGCGTTTGTTAGTTGGTGGTTATTCATTCGATCCAAAAAGGATGTTGCCCACCTTTCCATCGTGTTCATTAACTGTTGTCCCATGGCATCTATTAGGCCACCCCATGGATTTATTGGCTGAGTAGATGGAACAGTAGATGGTCCAATTCCTTGGTCTCATCCAATATTATGAACATGTGGTACTTGTTCCGAAGTGCTGGTCTATTCGACCATAGGTTCTGATAGAATTGGTGTCTCCACAAGATGTGTTATCACATTATCCTCTGGATTAAGTATTTCTACCTCTCCTTCTACACCTTCTTCCAGGCGTTCATTTTCTTCTTGTCTCCTATGTCTAGTCATTTCAATTAGTCCCATCGGGCGTGCCAAAAATATATGTTGGCTTTTTGGCTTTCGAAGGTTACTTTTGTAATTATGAGTGTACCAGCAAGGATCAATCAGTCCTTACAGAAAATTAATTGCCAACCAATTATCAGATGATTGTGTTTTAATTTTTTCAGCCTCAATGAAGAGGACTTTTACTGGTGGCTTGATTGAGGAGAATTAAGCAAATAACAATTAAATGAAGAACAATTGAAGCATTTCATTAAAATGAAAAACTTACAATGATCCAAACTCAGCCTCGTAGAGGTTTACAGTAACAATCTACTTGAAACTACTTCTATGAGCGAAGTGCAGTGCAGGAATTTTAAAGTACAGAAATGTAAAGAACAGGAAATGTAAAACTAGAAAGGAAATAAAGTAGAATAAGACTGGTTTTTTGGATCTGAGTCTGGGGCTTTTTTCTGGGGCCTTCTCTGCTATTTATACTTCTCAAGGATGACCATCGAACTGCATTTTCAACCGTCGAATTGCTCCTCCATGATCGCTGATCATGTTGCCTTATAATTAGCTCCACTATGCCATCACTTGTAGTTAGGCTTCCCTCCTAATTTTGAATTTGAATATGAGTAACCGTTGAAGTCACATCACTCTGCATCTCTTTACTGATCCAATACTACTCAGATCTCGTAATAACCAATACTAACTGCCACGTGTACGATCATGATCGAAGACTTGAATAGTCTTCCTGTATTACCCTTATTCTGTCACGCGTCGAATTGTAATTAGTTTATACAAAATATGTAGCCAACAGTTTCAAAATGATTTATTTTTTTAGATAAAAAATTTGATCTCAAAAGAATAATAATTCACACTAATGTCTAATTTTTATTGCTAAAAATATAATAATGATACTTTTCGCAACAAAATTATTTGGTTCCTTAAAAATAATTTTGTTTTTAAATTTTGGTTTGTAAAATTTTAATTTTTTTTTGTAGTGTTTGCCACACAAGTAAAGGCTCAAATGATCTGTTATTGGAGAAATAAATTTAATAGTAAAAAATTGATATAAAAGTTGGTTGTGCTAAAAAAAATTAAAAAAAAAAAAAAAAAAAACATAGAATGCTTGGAATAATGCAACTAAAAATAATTTTAACAAAGTGGTTTTGATTTTCACCATAACAGTGAGAAAATAGCAAGACTACCAAATAACTCCTTGTATTAACCCTACCTTGAACGGTTGCTTATATGATGTGTTTGGAAAGAAATTAAACAAAGTGACTCTTCTCTTTATTTACAATCGACCGACCACCCTTAAATAAACTCTAATCAAATTCATATATCATGAGAGAATGTGTTGATTATAAGTATATATTTGCCCAGTTGTTCGTGTGGGTTGCGTGAGTCTTCGAATCTTTGCTTTTTATTATAAATTATTGAATCTTTGCGTGAGTCACCAAAAAATAAAAAAAAAAATTAAAAGTTAGCTAACTTTATGTGTAACTTATTATTGAATCTTTACACAAAAAGCTAAATTATTGAATCTTTGCGTGAGGAATCTTTGCATTTTTACACAAAAAAAAGTTAACTTTTTAAGTCAAAAAAGTCACCAAAAAATAAAGAAAAATTTAAAAATCAACTTTTTACCAACTTTCCAAAACACTCATATGTATTTGTGAGGAGCAAAACTGTACAATGTAACATTTTTTTTTAAAAATCAATAACGATAGCGGCAGAACCAATAAACCCATTTGTCGACTTGTTCAACTTTTATGTAAATCTTGATTTTTTTTTTTTTTTTTTCATTTATGGTAAATGCTAACAAATGTGTTATGGACATTATTTAATATTGAGAAATATATAAAAAAATTGTTAAAAATATTTAAAAATATATATTAATTTTAATAAAAATATATTGATCGAGTGAAATATGTTTAGTGTTCTTTAATTTTTTTTTAACTTATATTTTAAGAATATTTGTTGGTAAAACCCTTTACTTATATAGATATAGATGTAGATTGTGTAAGATTTGTTTGTTGTAATAACTCTACTATTTCTTGGGTACAGTTATCTAAGTGCCAAAGTTTGTGTTTTATATTATTTTGATTCATAATTATATTTTTATTAATTTAATCCTTAACTTATTTATGTTGGACGAAAATAACACTTCGATTATTTAAACATAAATAGAGATGACATCCTTTCCATTACAATTATGTAATGGAATAACTAAGTGAGACACAAATTGATAGAATTAAAATATTATAAACAAAAATGAATAGGTTAATAGCGTATTTAATCCTTCAAAGATCAATTAATTATTATCAATTGAATGAGATTTATATATAGATGATTTTCTTTTATCACTAAAAAATAGTAAAGATCACCCCTACATCACAGCATGTTTCGATTCTCATTTTTGTTTTTGGTTTCTCTCATCATATAAATTATTTTTTTAATGTCATTAATGACTTTATTCACACAAAAAATTCATAAGGTCCAAATTTACCAAATTAATTAGGAAACAAAAAAAATAAAAATTTGGGCAATTCAGATGATCGGATTGGACAGACAAGTTCTGAGTAGATGTTAAGCGTGGGTGTGCTTGAATAGATTGCCAGGCGTCGATTGGGAACATAATTTTTTAATAATTTTTTAATTTTTTAGTTAAAATATGATATAAAAAAATTAATATGTTTGAAATAATTTTTTAATTTTGTCAGAAAAGATGTGCAAAAAGTAGAGAGAAAATGCACTACAATATATAAGAGTTTTTGGTCTCTAAAAGTGAAAATTTTGTTACAAAAGATATTTAAAGATCAATTTCTATCGTTCTGAGGATAGTCGCTAAAAGATTGTCCCGAAAGTCAAAAATAAAGCTTTTAATAGCAAAATTTTGAAAATGTCAATAATAAATCGTTTGGGAACAGGCTAATTTAGTAACTTTTTGACTATTTGGCTAAAAAGGTAGGTAAAAAAACTTGTATGTTTGGGATGACTTTTTGGCTAATTACGAAAAGATGTGCAAAAAGTAGAGAGAAAAGAGAATCTTTGACTTTTTGGTATGAGTGGTTGGCTGCCTCGTTTGGGAACATGCTAATTTAGTAACTTTTTGGCTATTTGGCTAAAAAGGTAGGTAAAAAAAACTTGTATGTTTGGGATGACTTTTTGGCTAATTACGAAAAGATGTGCAAAAAGTAGAGAGAAAAGAGAATCTTTGACTTTTTGGTATGGGTTGTTGGCTTTTTGGCTAATTTAGTAACTTTTTGACTTTTTGGCTAAAAAAGTAAGTTCCCAAACGGGACTTTTTGGCTAATTGGCTAATTTAGTCAGTCCCCAAACAGGGACAAAATAATTTGGTCTCAAAATGGTTTATTTTTTTAAACAAATAATTTGGTTACAAAAATATAATAATTCATTACTAATGTCCAATTTTCGTTGTTAAAAATATAATGACAATATTTTTTGCAATAAAAATATTTGGTCCCTAAAAAATAATTTTGTTCCTAAATTTTGGTTTCTACAACCTTAATTTTTCGTAGTGATGGAATCTTTGACTTTTTGGTGCAAAGATCCTCTGTGCCCAAATAACCTTGTCCCTTTGTCTCAATTCATTCACAACTATTGGATTATATGAGAATCTCAAAATATAAAAATATCAAGACATATCCAATGATTGTGAGTAAATTGAGACAGGATGATAGAATTATTTGAGGAGAGAAGAACCTTACACGACTTTTTAGTATATGTTTTTAACTTTTTAATTTTTTTAATAATTTTTTAACTTTTTAATTAAAATCGCTACTTACCAAACAGGACGGTATAATTTTTAAGACAATTTAAACTAGGTTTAGATAACTGTTCAACCCGATAGAACTTATCGACTTGCACCCCTTGACTGTAGAGCAACTTCAACATTATGTTAGGTATACCTCCTTATTGGAGTGAGGGACCCAATTGGTTTTGGAAAAAGATTTTAATTTGGTTTAGTATTAATTATAATATATTTTTATATATTATATTTAATTTGTGGAGACCCAATTTAATTTTGGAAACAACTAAGGGTTTGATAAAAAAACCCTAGATGCACAAATATATTATGGGTATTGTTTTTCCCAAAGAAAAAAACAGAGTGAGCGGCAGCAGCATCTTGGTGATCAAAATTCGGTGAGAGTGGTTTGTATATCACTAAATTTTGTGAGTTTCAATTGGGGTTGTTTTGTTGCTCTAGATTTGACTTGGTCAAATAAGCTTGGGTGATTTTTGGTTTGAAGTGGCAATGCATTGCTTGAGCTCCTTGTTCGTCTAGTTCAAATTCTGGTTCTGATTTGGTTCGTTATTTTGGATCTTCTACAACTCTGGTTCTGAAGATTTTGGTTCATCTATTTGGTGAGATCTTTCCTCTTATTTATTTGTGATTATTTGGAATTCACCTAAGGGTGGTTTTGTGAGACCATTAGTGTCTCATTTGTAATCGTTTGAAACTTATTTGGTTGATAGTGGAATCGGATTTCGATCCCGTGGACGTACCTCACATTGAGGGAACCACGTAAAAATTCTTGTGTTGCCTTTGATTTAATTTTTTCGCATTAGTTTTTATTCCCATTGATTGATTTACTTGTGGGGAATCACATCGATTTTCCCTAACAACTGGTATCAGAGCTTACGGTTTATTTGGATCTATTTATTTGTGTAAATCAATGGAGGGGAATGTGGGTCGTATGTCTAGTTTCAATGGAAGCAATTGGATAACTTGGAAAACTAAAATGGAGGACCTATTATTTTGTAAAGACTTGTATGGACCCATTGAGGGTGATAGTAACAAATCAAAAGATGGTTCTTTTTCAAAGAAAGATATTGAGTGTTATTATTGCCATGAGAAATGGCACATGAAGCGAGAATGCCGAAAGCTCAAGAACAAAGAGAAAAGGCGTAACAAAAGTGTGGATAAGAAGCAAGAAGACACAATGACAGTTACTACCGATGATCTCATGGTTGTTTGTGAGGATAATTGTATCAATTTTGTAGGCCAAGAGAGCAATTGGGTGATTGATTCCGGTGCTTCTTTTCATGTGACTTCTCGAGTTGATTTCTTCACTACCTACACTGCAGGAGATTATGGTTCTGTTCGAATGGGTAATGAAGGTTTGTCCAAGATTATTGGTATGGGTGATGTTTGCTTAGAAACAAATTTGGGCTGCAAGTTGTTGCTTAAAGATGTGAGGCATGTTCCCGACATTCGCCTCAATTTGATCTCTACCGGGAAGCTAGATGATGAAGGCTTCAACAACAGATTTGGTGATGGAATATGGAAGCTCACAAAGGGTTCTTTGGTGGTGGCTAAGTGCAAGAAGACTCATACACTTTATTCGATGCAAGGAAAAATTTGTAAAGGTGTTGTCAATGCACTTGCAGATGATACTTCTACCGAATTGTGGCACAAGCGGCTTGGCCACATGAGTGAAAAAGGGCTGCAAGTATTGTTCAAGAAAGAGCTTTTACCCGGTTTGAAAGGTACACATCTTAAAACTTGTGTTCATTGTTTGGCGGGTAAACAACATAGAGTTTCTTTTCATAAAAATGTTGCTTCTAGAAAAGCAAATGTTTTGGAGTTGATTCATTCGGATGTTTGTGGTCCTTTAAAAGTTAGAACACATAGTGGTGCACTTTATTTTGTTACTTTCATTGATGATTATTCAAGGAAAGTTTGGGCTTTTATACTAAAAACTAAAGATCAAGTTCTAGAAGTATTTAAGCATTTTCAGGCCATGGTTGAAAGAGAAACATGACAGAAATTGAAGTGCATCCGATCAGATAATGGTGGTGAATACATTGGGCCATTTGATGAGTATTGTCGCAGCCAAGGTATTCGGCACCAAAAGACAGTTAAGAAGACTCCTTAACAAAATGGCGTTGCCGAGAGGATGAACCGCACCATTGTAGAAAGAACAAGGTGTTTGCTTTCACAAGCTAAATTGCCAAGATCCTTTTGGGGTGAGGCAATGAGTACAGCGGTTGACGTGATCAATTTGTCTCCTTGCTATCCTTTGAATGGTGATGTTCCTGAAAGAGTTTGGACTGGCAAAGATGTGTTTTATGAGCACTTGAGAGTGTTTGGTTGCCGAGCTTTTGTTCACATTCCAAAGGATGAGAGGTCCAAGCTTGATAGTAAGTCAAGACAATGTATTTTTCTTGGCTATAGGCGTGATGAGTTCGGGTATAGATTGTGGGATCCGGTCGACAAGAAAGTCATTCGAAGCCGTGATGTTATGTTTCTTGAAGACCAAACAATTGAAGACTTTGGCAAAGGTGATCAACCGGAGCCAAAAACTAGTGATCTCATTGACATAGATCCATCTCCTTCATCTTCAGTTGATGATGAAAATGGGGGAGATGTACAGCCACCTATTGAAGATGTAGAAGATGATGCTAATCCTAATGAAGTTGAGCCAGAAATTGAGGAAGAGCATCCAACTCAAGAACCGCCACCACAACTTGAGTTGAGGAAATCTACAAGGGACCGACAACCTTCAAGAAAGTATCCTCCCAATGAATTTGTGTTGATTTCCGATCAAGGGGAGCCGAAGAGCTACCAAGAAGCAATTGAGCATGCAAAGAAAGATGATTGGAAAAAGGCCATGGAAGAGGAGATGAATTCCTTGCTTGAAAACCAGACTTATGATTTAGTGAAGTTGCCTAAAGGGAGGAAAATTCTGAAAAATAAGTGGGTTTTCAAATTGAATAATGATAGGAAGAATCTGAGGTACAAAGCACGTCTTGTTGTGAAAGGCTTTGGGCAAAAGAAAGGTATTGACTTTGACGAGATTTTCTCACCGGTTGTAAAGATGTCTTCTATTCGGGTTGTACTTGGCATGGCTGCCAGTATGAACCTTGAAGTTGAGCAACTTGATGTGAAGACTGCATTTCTTCATGGTGATCTTGAAGAAGAAATTTACATGGAGCAACCGGAAGGTTTTGTAGAGAAAGGGAAAGAGAAATTTGTTTGCAAATTGAAGAAAAGTTTGTATGGCCTCAAGCAAGCTCCACGGCAATGGTACAAAAAATTTGACTCTTTCATAATGAATAATGGTTTTTCTAAAACCACTTCGGACCATTGTGTGTTTGTGAAAAATTTCCCGGATGGCAAATTTAATATTCTTTTGCTTTATGTTGATGACATGTTAATTGTGGGTCAAGATTCTACCATGATTAACAAGCTGAAGTTAGAGTTGAGTAAATCTTTTGCTATGAAAGATTTGGGACCGGCAAAGTAAATACTTGGTATGAAAATTGTTCGTGATCGCAAAGAGGGACTGATTTGGTTGTCTCAAAGAAAACTACATTAAGAAAGTTCTTGAGAGGTTCAACATGAATAAAGCAAAGCCGGTTGGTTGTCCACTTGCGGGTCACTTCAAGCTTAGTTCGAATCAATGTCCTACAAGTGAGAAAGACAAGGAAGAGATGCTGAAAATTCCTTATGCTTCAGCAGTTGGTTCTTTGATGTACGCCATGGTTTGTACAAGGCCGAATATTGCTCACGCCGTTGGTGTGGTGAGTCGGTTTCTCTCTAATCCGGGTAAAGAACATTGGGCAACGGTAAAATGGATTCTAAGGTATCTTCGAGGGACTTCGAAGGTGTGTTTGTGTTTTGGAGATGGTAAGCCGATGCTTGATGGGTTCACAGATTCTGACATGGCTGGTGATGTTGATTCTAGGAAATCTACTTCGGGGTATTTGATGACTTTTGCAGGGGGAGCTGTGGCATGGCAATCTAAATTACAAAAATGTGTTGCTCTCTCAACTACCGAAGCTGAATTTATTGCCATTACAGAAGCTTGCAAAGAAGAGTTATGGTTGAAGAAATTTTTACAAGAGTTGGATTTGAAGCAAGAAAAGTATGTGCTTTATTGTGATAGTCAAAGTGCTATTCACTTGAGTAAAAATTCTACCTTTCATTCGAGATCGAAACACATTGATGTGAGATACCATTGGATTCGTGATGTGCTAGATTCGAAATTGTTACAACTCGAAAAGGTTCACACAGATGATAATATTTCAGATATGTTGACAAAGACTTTGTCGAGGGACAAACATTTAAAGTGTCGAACTTTGGCGGGTATGGTTGATTTCTCCACCTAAGTCGGTAGGGGGAGAATTGTTAGGTATACCTCCTTATTGGAGTGTGGGACCCAATTGGTTTTGGAAAAAGATTTTAATTTGGTTTAGTATTAATTATAATATATTTTTATATATTATATTTAATTTGTGGAGACCCAATTTAATTTTGGAAACAACTAAGGGTTTGATAAAAAACCCTAGATGCACAAATATATTATAGGTATTGTTTTTCCCAAAGAAAAAAACAGAGTGAGCGGCAGCAGCATCTTCGTGATCAAAATTCGGTGAGAGTGGTTTGTATATCACTAAATTTTGTGAGTTTCAATTGGGGTTGTTTTGTTGCTCTAGATTTGACTTGGTCAAATAAGCTTGGGTGATTTTTGGTTTGGAGTGGCAGTGTGTTACTTGAGCTCCTTGTTCGTTTAGTTCAAATTCTGGTTCTGATTTGGTTCGTTATTTTGGATCTTCTATAACTCTGGTTCTGAAGATTTTGGTTCATCTATTTGGTGAGATTTTTCCTCTTGTTTATTTGTGATTATTTGGAATTCACCTAAAGGTGGTTTTGTGAGACCATTAGTGTCTCGTTTGTAATCGTTTGAAACTTATTTGGTTGATAGTGGAATCGGATTTCGATCCCGTGGACGTACCTCACATTGAGGGAACCACGTAAAAATTCTTGTGTTGCCTTTGATTTAATTTTTTCGCATTAGTTTTTATTCCCATTGATTGATTTACTTGTGGGGAATCACATCGATTTTCCCTAACACATTATAAATCATTTTGCCTACTAATAGTACACAAAAAGTACACTCTTTAGTTTACTTTAATCAATTTAGTTAATTTGTATTTTAACAGTGCTCTTTATAGTTGGTCATGTAAGCACTCACTGAGAGCATCTCCAACGCTTCACCAAATCTGGCATCAAATTTGAAATTTGGTGAAAAAAACACTTTTTGAAGCTCCAACGGTTTTACCAAATTGATATCAAATCGAGAATTCACTAAAAGTTTCACCAAAATGAGAACAGGCTCCGCATTTCACCAAAACACTGTGCATGACCGTTGGGGGAGACCAATCGGTTGACCGGCCGGTTGACCAACCGGTCAACCACCAAAAGGTTCAAACAGCAAAAAAAAAAAAATTTTTTTTTTTTTGCCTTACCGATCGACCACTAAAAGGTTCAAATAGTTCAAAAAAAAAAAATTTAAAAATATTTTTTTTTGGCTTAACCGGTCGACCAACCGGTTGTCCCGGCGCAGATTTGATAAAAATTTGATGAAAATCAACCGTTGGAGCACTCGGTATCAGATTGAGAAAAAAGTCATTTTTTTACTTAGATTTGATGAAAATTTTGATGAACCATTGGAGATGCTCTGAGTGAATGTATTTACCTAACCTCTCTTGGCTCTCCAATTATAACTAACACCTTCGCAAATGAGACATAATATCTAGTAAATTACTTACCATATTTGAATATTAAAATTATTATTTAATTAAGTAAAATTTATATATTATATATGAAAAAAAAAATTTCTAACCTACAAATTTTGTGGGAGTTTTAATATCTCAATCCTAATTTTTTAATTTTTTGATTTAAAAAAAATAAATAATCTCATTTATTGATTTCTCCCAACCCACAAATCTTTTTGACTTCTCTCATAATTATTGCAGCACACTTTTCAACTTCTTCCATACACTATGGCCCTGTTTGGTGGCACTTTTTTTAGCTAAAAGCTAAAAGTTAGAAAGCAGAAATTAAAAACACCTCTTTCCCAGCTTCCAAATAATCAGCTTATTTTATTTATTTCTGCCTAATAAGCTATAAGCAGAAGCTGCACTAAACAGTCTAGCACAGACTGTCAAAATTAAAATAAGTTATAATCAACTCCTATAAACTATAACAAATAGCCCCTATTGTTAAATTATTTTTATAAAAAATCTAAAAATAATAATTTGTATATTAAAAAAATATCCAAAATAAATATAAATATCTATATCTATATATTATATAAGAAAAAAAAGGATTTCTAATGAGAAACCTCCTAAGAGTTCCAAACTCTTATTATAAAATTATTGATTTTTCAATTTATAAAATAAATTAAAAAAATCTATTGGCTGATTTATTTATTTAATTATTTTAGAAATAATAATGGGAAGATAACAAAAATATTTCATAATCTCTCTCACTAATTTTCAAAAAAAATAAAAATAAATTAAAACTTGCATTCCTTTTCTCTCCTCTAAAAAATCAGATAATATTTTTCATGAAAGTTGTGGGTATCTGTCTATATCTTATATAATATATTATAACATAACAAAAAATAAAATAAAAATCAGATATACAAACAAATAAAATTAATATATTTGATTTTTATTTATTCAATTAAAATAGTTCTTTTGCCTCTCAATATCCAATTTTAAATTTTAAAAATCTATAAAGTTTATCTTACCAAATCTAATTTGAAAATATCTCTCACCATCATACTTTAAATCAATAAAATTCACACATATTTAACTCGCTTCATAACTTATTTAAATAATAATAATTAAAAACAAATAGAAACCAAAGATAGATTAAATTTAAAAAAAAAAATAGAAACCACACAAAAATAAAGAAGATAAGAATTTAGATGTGGATCTCAAAAAGATGTAATAATATCTAAATTTGAATTGTGATTTAATAATATAATTATCTATTTTTTTTGATGTATATCTATTAAAATTTTAGATCACTTTAATCAGACAAATTAATCAATTTTTTGAAATTATTGATTTTTCAATTTATAAAATAGATTTTTTTAAAAAAACTATTGACTGATTTATTTATTTAATCATTTTACAACTAATAATTATCCTTTAATTTATGAATTTCAAATGGAAAGATAAAAAAAAATATTTCATAATCTCTCCATCCTAATCTCTCTCACCCATTTCCAAAAAAAATATTAAAACTTGCTTGCTTTCTATCTTTCCCAAAAAATTAAATAATATTTTTTATGAAAGTTGTGAATATCTATATATATCTTATATATTATATTTAAAAAAATAAATAAAAATCAGATATAAAAACAAATAAAATTAATAAATTTGATTTTTATTTATCAAGTTAAAATCTTTCTTTTGCATCTCAATATCCAATTTTAAATTTTAAAAATTA
Source organism: Camellia japonica (assembly GCA_030407325.1). Lineage (NCBI taxonomy): Eukaryota > Viridiplantae > Streptophyta > Magnoliopsida > Ericales > Theaceae > Camellia > Camellia japonica. The sequence goes on along the minus strand of JAPPVO010000013.1, from coordinate 84,194,161 downwards.
TTAAAGTTTATTTAAACAAATCTAATTTGAAAATATCTCTCGCCATCATACTTTAAATCAATAAAACTCACATGTCTATCACATATCTAATTCACATCATAATTTACCTAAATAATAATAATTAAAAACAAATAGAAACTGTAGATAAATTAAATTGGAAAAAAAAATTGAAACTCACAATTCCATCTTAAATAAATTCAAGAAAAAAAAAACAAAAGAAAAAAACAAACCAAATAAAAACCACACAAAAATAAATAAATAAAAAAGATATGAATTTAGATATGAATCTCAAAAAAATATGACAATATCTAAATTTGAATTATAATTTAGTAATATAATTATTATTATTTTTTTTACTGTATATCTATCAAACTTTTAAGGGATTTTTATTGATAAATCCCATTTATAAGTATTCTAATCCAAGAAGTTCATGAAGAAATTTTTTAACCCACTTAATCCCATGTGTTTATATTTTTATTCCATAAAGTCATTTTTCTTGATTTATACTATTTTCTTAAACACTTAGAGCATCTCCAACCCATCCTTTATATCTTCAAATATGAAGGATGGTCTCCTCCAACCCACCCTCTAAATTCATCTCCATTTAAGAGGAGAATGAGTTCATCCTTCATATTTGAAGAGAGGATGAAAAAATGAAGGAGCCCTCCAAAACACTATTCATTTTGTATTTCTTATTATATTACAAATAACTTTTAATTTATAAATTTAATTTTTATAAAATTGACATCATTAAAAAGTATAAAATCATACCTTTAAAATGAGTATAATATTAAATATATTTTACAAAAATTTTAAAATTAAATATTTATTAATGAATAAAAATTACTTTTTGAATAGAGTTTGAATGAAAGAAATGAAGGATTGTGGTTGGAGTTTGAATGAATAGTGACCTCCTCTATATTTACTTTTTGAATAAAAAACATTATATTCATCCTCTTAGTGAGAGTATTGCATTGGAGATGCTCTTACACCCTTATATTTAATATTGATATTTAATGTTATGGGGAGGAGAGAGAAGGGAAAGGACTAAGACATAGAAAATTTCATACTTAATATTGATGTTATTATTTTATATTATTATATAATGTGAATATATTTTTAATTGATAACAAATTAAAAATAATGTGAATATACTCTCTCATCTGATGTGAATATATTTTTAATTGACAGTACATTAAAAATAATGTGAACATTCTCTCTCATCTAATGTAGTGATGTGAACGTTCACAACATGTGAACTTTCTTATTTTTAATTGACAATACATTAAAAATAGCGTTCATTATATTTTTAATTGACAACACATTCTTATTCACAATATGTAGTGATGTGAACGTTCACATTCATATGTTTTAGTATGAATATTCATATCATGTAATTGACAACACAATGACAAAAATTCATTTCAAATTAATGTGAATATTCTTTTCATTTACATGATATGCATATTCATATCATGTAATTGACAATACAATGACAAAAATTCATTTCAAATTAATATATGAATATAATGATAATATTTTAATGTATGTGAACTACCAAAATATAATGACAATCAACATTAAATATCAATATTTATAGGGGTATGAGAGATTAAGGGTGTTTTGGTCTTCTTACCTCAAATAGGACCTAATGGAATAGTCAAAAAGAATATGGGTTGAATGGAATAAAATTCTTAGAAAGAGGATTTATCAAAAAAGCTCTCAAATTTTAAATAACTTAATAAGACAAATTAATCAATTTTTAAGTCTTATTTAAAGAATAATCTGATTAGTCATCTTAACTCCTAGACTTCGCGGGCACTGGCGGATGAGCTAACGGATTGGGTTAGATGAAGTCTAAATTGTTGGAGATACCATTCTCGCATTCCATAAAATTTAAATGTTTTTTATTTTTATTTTTTTCCATGTATGATTCTCTTTCTCTGGTTTTGGTTTTGGTTTTGGTTTTGGTTTTAGTGAGGTTTATGTGTATCGTTTACAGGTTTGCATGGTGGAGAATAATTGTTGGTGATTATGGTTGTAATTGAATTATCTATATCCGTTCTGTGCCAAGGATTTTGATTTGATTTTGTTTAGTTAATGCAAACCATAAAATTGAAGTAAAAAAAAATGAGTATCAAAATTTTTTATTTTTTATTGTCATTTTATTTTATAGAAAATGTGAAAATTTATTGAGAATTCAAGATTTTACTAGAATATTAGGTAAATTTAAAATTTTTAAATATCATTGTGTTATTTATTTTTATCCTATTTCTATCCCATTATACAATTACTGCTATTTGTTAGTTTGTTAATTATAATTCACTTAATTGAAAATGAAAGCTTAATATAACTTTTCATGTATATTATAGTTAATTTGTTACAACTATAGTTGTATATAATAGCATAATATATAAGGATAATCTCTAAATATAATTTATATTTTTTATGTGATTAAATAGTCCATCTTAAATAGTATATAGAAAAGTTAAATGTCTTTTTTTATCTCTAAAAAATTCAATTTATTTTTTTTTTACTTTTTAATTTTTAAATTGAAACATCAATTATTTATATCCATAAAACAAAATTGATAAATACATATCCAAAAGCTATAATTTTTTTAAAAAAATTTTAATGTGTAGGATATTTACAAATGGAAAAAGTTTGACACCTCAATTTTTTTTTTCATAATCTAACTTATAATGATATAGTCATAAGTGTCAATTTTTATACAAATATGAGAAAAGAATTAATTAAATTATAAATTTCAACCAACCACATACTTAAATTTTGACTATTTTAAGATGTTATTTCACTATAATTCCAATTAACAGAATCTTCAACTCTTAATATTTTTTTTTTATCAAATTATAATTTGATAAAAATTTGAAAAGATGAAATGTTGAAAGTCATTGTTTTTTCCATCAAAATTGGTGAAAAAAAAAATTGGGATAAGAATGAAGTTCTTTTAAAAATTGATAAAAATTTAATAAAAAAGTTAAAGTCATTCATATCAAATCAAAATTTTTATTCAAATTTAAAATCAAATTAGATAAAAAAAAATTAAAAGAAAATGATAAAAATTTAAAAATATTTTGAAACCTTCTTATTATTAAAGACTAGAAATCCACATGTGTATTATATTCATATTGTATTTTTAGTTATGAAATTGAAATCAAAAGAGATGTAACTTAAATTATTGGATTAATAATAGAAATATCATATTATTATTAAATATCACTTTACTTCACATTTAATAATATAACTTTTAAATTTGTATATTTTCATAATAAGAAGAGGTATGTCATAACTCATTTAATCTCATTTAATTATATTTAACTTTTTTTTTAATACAAATTATCAAAATTACACTAAATAGATTTATATATATTTTTTAATTTTTTAAACTAATAATTTAAAAAGTTATAAATATAAAAATTAACTTATAAATTTTATATATACCACAAGACAAAATATTAAATTATTTCAAGATAATTATAGTAAATTTTTTTTAATTTATAAAATTCCGTGACAATAAACACATTTTAGAAAGTTTTTGGGCCAACTGAGGGTGTACACTTGGCTGAACATGAAACATTAATAGAAAATTTTCATTTCTTTTAAATTTTATTTATATTTTACTTTAAAAATTAAATAAAAGATAAATCTAACTTTTCTTTTTTTTTGATTGACCGGGAACTCCCAAAGCCAGACCCATTTATGATCTGACCCCTCCAAACCAATCCGGAAAGGATATCGAGAAAATCACACCTCACTGTCCCAATTTCAGTCAAGGGCTAAGAGGAGGATGGTATAGATTTCAAACCTAAGACCTTTTGCTCAGACCGTTATCTTAACAACTCATCCAACCCTTTAGATTAATAAAATCATTTTTATTAGAAACTCATCCCACCCCGCACTCCCCAAGATCAGGATAAATCTAACATCATTTTTACTTTATCAATTAGAGCGCTAAAAATTATATATATATATTAAAAAATTAAAATTAAAATGCTGAAAATCTCAATTATCTTACTCCAATTCAATAAAATAAATATAAAAAATATAAATATGATAAATATAAAAAATATAAATATCACTCATATAAAAATTATATCAAAATTTTAATAAAATATTTTTTATCGCTAACATTAATCTTAAAAACACCTTTGGACTTTTGACCATTACCAATTTATTTTGTTTTTTTGTTTGGTAAAAATTTATCAATCTCTCTCTCGTCCTTTTGAAAAATTATTTGTTAATCAAATAACATACCTCTCATCATTTATAATTTATTATATTTTTTCATATTTTTTAATTAATTGATATAAATTTATAAATTTTACTTTTTTTTATTAAACCCAATACCGTTAACACGCGTACGCAAATGTCTGCAGACTGCACCGCGTGCCGACCATTTTTCCTTTCTTTTTTCAATTCTCTCTCTCTCTCAAACAATTTCATCCATTCTCTCTCTACACCACACTACACATATTCTTGTTCACGTACGTTTTGAGTCTTCCACAACTCTAGTATATATATATATATAAATCCATACTAGAAATCCACCATCTAAGAGAATCTCATTCCTCTTCGAATCTACCTATCTCTCACTCCTTCACCGCCCCACTTGCCACCACCACCACCTCTATAAAACTCAAACAAACGACAATGAAAAAACATTTACAAACCCATATACATATATTAGATCTATACATACATGTTTTACTATGCTAATCTCAGACCCTTTTGTTCTTCTTTCTAACAAACCCATTCCAAAGCAGTTGTTTTCATCTATACAAACCCTTTTTTCTTTTTCTTTTTTTGTTTGAACAAATCATGAATAAAACTAGAGGTTTCAAGATGGGACACAAGCTCGTGAAGGTGTTCAAATGGACTATCCACCAAAGAATAAACCGACCCATAACCCGATCAAGCTCTACCATCAAAGCCATGACGAAGCTCTGTGACTTGGGTCGGGCTCTGAAGTCCGGAGCTAAAGGACTCTGTTTTTCTAAATCAAAGTCAAAGTCCGATTACATGCGGGTGGGGCAAGAGATCGACCCGATTGAAGGGGGTGTACCGAAGGGGCACTTGGCGGTGTACGTGGGAGAGAAAGAGGACGACACGCATAGATATTTGGTGCCTGTGATTTACTTCAATCACCCACTTTTTGGGAAGTTGTTGGAAGAGGCTGTGAACGAATACGGGTTCGATCACTCGGGTGGGATCCAGATACCCTGTCGGATATCCGAGTTCGAGAATGTCCAGACCAGAATTGCCGCAGCCGGTGGTGCCGACCGCCGTATACGGCGGGGCTGGAGGCTTCGATGATTGTCAAAATAATGGTGGAGAATTGTTCCGTTATGACGTCATGGTTGGGAAGTAAATTATAGGCATTTTTTTTACCATTTCATTTTTTGTTTTTGTTTTTTTGGGTTAAATAATGTTTGAAGTAAAGAATTTTTAGTTGTAAATTAGTTTAACCAATTTAAATAATTTCATCGACTTTGGCTCCATTTATTTTTCATTTTTTTTTCCTTTTCTTCTTATTTATTTAGTACTAATTTATTATCTCTAACGACAACGAGATATAACATCATTCAAAATTTTATTATATATTATTTTAATATTTATAAAAAAACTCATGGTACTTTATGACGTAATTATTAATTTAAAAATATATAAAGTTCTATTGCGTATACAAGTAAAATTTAAGAAAAACTACTAATAAATTCAAGTTGATGGGTGCGCTAGGCATTAGATTTAGGGATTAATCTTATTTAGTGAGATATAAACATTTTGAAAAGTTGTTGAAAAAGTCACCAGTGTCAGAAAAGTCACACCCGGCAGACAGCAGTCAATAACAACAATAGATGGTGATAGTGAGTTAAACAAATAGATGAATAGATAGTGACACGTGTACAAATATTAGGACATTTGAATAGATAATTACACAAATATGTGATACATATATAGATAGTAGAACATTTGAATAGATAGATAGATAAATAAGTTTTCAACAAATATGTATCCTTTTGGCCCAAAAAAATTTAAGCTTCGGCCTATTAGCCCAAAATTTTTAGAAATAGACATCTTATCTAAGTATTCTATACGATAATCCTACGTTTCCACATTTTTTTCCCACAAAAGCACCCTTTGCAGTTTCTTATCAGTAAGAGTTCACTCACTCACTCTATAGTGGTAGACTCTTACCCGTAAGAGTTTGTGAATGAGAGTTTTTGTGGAGATTAATCATTTTTTGAATCCTACAAAATATTTGAAATTACTAAAAAATACTTATTTTAATTGGATCATAATAATGTCATGTCATATGACATGACATGTGTTAATTTTTTTATTCTCACACAATTAATCATATAAAATTCAACTCTCATATCATATCATTATTAATCAATTTATGGATCTAAAATTATAAATTTCTAACATTTTTGATAAATTATTAGAGACAAATCATGAAATGGCAGGTGGTGATGTTATGGTCTCAATAGAAGTTTGATTTGGTTTGATTTGATTTATAATTTTACTCTTAAATCATTCCAATTACACCATGCATATCCTTAACTATATGGCTTGCTAATGGTGGGGTGACCGAAGAGGATAAGAAGGATGTTGTGAAGGATTGTGGCGATAAATGGTTTTCTTAAAATGATAATTGGAGGTGTTGGAATTAATACTCTGACAATTAAATTAGATTCAACATGGAAAGGAAAGGGTATGATACTTTAGAGGGAGAGTTTTTTGAGTTGATAGTGCATGCCTCTTTTCTTTAACTCACCTTCTTTATAAAATTATTTGGTGTGAAAATTTCTTAAACACCTTAACATGCTTGTCATCATTACCTGAGTGTCAAGGTCTAGTTTTTTACTACACCTTTGAAAACGAACAACTTAGGCTCATTGTAATTCTCGGTATATGTGTCAGTCGATTCTACTAGTATCTCTTATTCGGCGTATCGCTTGGTCGGCGAACGTGCTATTTGGCGTTGAATTCTCAACAAACTCAACGAACTTGATTCAGTTTGGACTTTATGATGGATGAGCCTAGAAATCATGCTTGCCGTTTGTTCAGAAAAATTACTTAGTTCACACAAAAATATTTTTTTTATTGACCTTTTTTTTCCCTAGTGGCCTAGGTAGCCTTTTGACATCCTAATCTAGAGAAGTTATTTCGTCGTTTCGAAAAACATCACACATAGTGGTGCTCTAAGAATTTTGTGATTAATCGAAGAGGTAAGACTCATGATTTTGTATTAAGTCATGAAAAAATAGCAGAAGGGCGTGACGTTTGACAATTGATGAAGGGGACAATTATTATAAAAAAAAATCTAGAATTTTTAATTTTTTTCAATTTCAATCATTTTTCTTTTCATTAACTAAAATCGATGAAAAAATATTATTTTAATTATTAAATTCAATATAGGTGACGTGTACAAGCCCACAAAGGCCATGAACCACTATAAACAACCCAAGCCCATCACTCGGAGCCTAATACATAACCCAGCTGGTGAGGTCCAGAACAGCTGGAATCCAACATGGCATAAAGAGCCAATGGCGTTCAGACACATGGCAGGTGAAAGACGAGCCACATCAGCAGACAAAGATCTGCAAAGTTATTGCCACTGCACATCACCATTAATGCAGCCCATCACAGCATTTATTACGACAACACCTCCCTGTCGGAACAGGACCCCCTTACCCTGAACAAGGTAAGCTACAGCATAAACTTTCGGCGAGGAGGACAGGTCGGAAGGGACAGCGAAATGATTACCAAAGGATATAAGCAAACGTTGAAGACAAGAAGAAGGTTAAGCTTTCTATCTCTAAACTCTCCTTACACCCTACTTCTCCTTCTAACTTGCTCGTCGGAGGGTTCACTGGGGGACTACCCCGTTCCCCGTTGGACTTGTTTGCAGGTAATCTGGTGGGCTTGATCAGCTGGATGTGGACACTGAAGAGCTTGGACTTGTCCGACCCATTCACTTAGACGAACTGTATCATCAGTTGGCGCCGTCTGTGGGAAAGTATTTGCTCCGCGCGCCAGTTGTGCTCATTGTCGCCGGAGACCCAATCCCAACAACCTTTTCTTCCTACCAATCAAAGTGTATGGTCACGACTAGATCCATGGCTTCTCATAATAATGCTGCCGACCATCAGGCCGACCCCCCCAATCCAAACAACCTACCGCAGTATCTTATCGAGCTTACCAATAGCATTAACCGCATGGTCGAGCAAAACCAAGCCCTGATAAATGCCTTACTCCAAAGAAACCTTCCGATGCCTCCATCACAACCTCCAGATATCCCACCCAACCAAGAAAGTGCCCCGAGCCATACTGTTCCACAACCCTATCCACCCAACCTGGAAGGTTTGCAACCTCCTCCTCCACATATAAATCTACCACCTCCACCCCCACGCCCGTCAGCCGTGGTACCAGCCCCTGAAGGGAAAGCCAGCAGCGTCCAGCCCCCATTGACTGACCACGGTGATAACATTCCCCTCTGGGATGTGAACTCCGAGCAATGAAGCTCCAACTCCAAGGGGTCATACAGAACATTCAGCATAAACCCTCTACCACGGCAAACTCACCATTTGTTGCCTCCATCCGGGACAAACCTCTGCCCGCCAAGTTCAAGATGCCCACTATTGACTCTTTTGACAGTACGATGGATCCAGTCGACCATCTAGAGACCTACCGAACCCTTATGATCCTCCATGCCTTCCCTGACGAGATCATGTGCCGGGCTTTCCCCGTGACATTGAAAGGGTCAGCTCGACTGTGGTTCAGTCAGTTACCAGCAGACTCTATCTCCACTTTCCAGCACCTCAGCGACTCCTTCCTTAGCTATTTCATTGGAGCCCAGCGCCAACGCCGCCCGGCAACTCAACTACTCAACATCCGTCAGACCGAGGGGGAGTCGCTGCTCAGTTTCGTGACCCGTTTTAACACCGAAGCCCTACAAGTAGCGGAAAACGATGACAAGGTCATCCTTACGGCTTTCATGGTCGGGCTACGATCGTCCGATTTCCTTTTCTCCCTCTCCAAAAACCCCCCGACCTCTATGGCAGCCCTACTCTCCAAAGCCCAGAAATACATGAATACTGAAGATTCACTAGCCGCTCGGCAGGATCCAATAGCTAAAAACCCGACCCCCAGGGAAAAGAGAAAAGACCCAGAAACACCCAAAAACACCCCACTATACAGACCGACCCCCCGCGCTGACCGGTCGGCACCAGCCCGACCGCCCGGTCGGTTCGAGCGGTACACCCCCCTTAATTCCCCCATGGAACAAGTCCTCAACCAGATCCAACGGGACTACCCCCTCAAATGGCCCCTACCCTCACGGACCCCTTCCAATCAGAAAGACCAGTCCAAATATTGTCGTTTCCACCAGGACCATGGCCATAACACTGATGACTGCGTCAACCTCAAGGATCAGGTCGAGGCCCTAATACGTCAGGGACGTCTCAGCCGCTTCACGGACACCCGCCCACAGCAGAGGCAAAGAACTGAGCCCCTCAGAAACGACCGCCGGTGTACCTCACCTCGGCAGCCAGCTCCAACTAACCAAGGCCATGATCGCCCTCCACAACAACCTCGGCCGCCAGGTAATCTCCCTCTGCCAGTTGGCAAAATCCGAGTCATTTCAGGTGGCTTTGCTTGTGAGGGGCCATCCCGCTCAGCTCAGAGGACAGAGCTCAGAAAGATAAGGCAAGGCTCAGACAGAGCCGTTGCCATGGTGGACCGACCCTCCAAACAACCCAAGCAGTGGACAGAGCCTATCACCTTCACGGACGCCGACTGTACAGGCATCCGTTATCCTCACGATGACCCGCTCGTCATTTCTGCCCTTCTCTCTAACTATAAGGTCAGACGGGTTCTCATCGACAACGGCAGTTCTTCAGACATCATATTCCTCAACTGTTTCCGCCAGCTTAAGATTGGAGAGGAAAGTCTGTCGCCCCTCCAAACCCCTTTGGTCGGTTTCACTGGCGACTAGGTGATCTCCATCGGCTCCATCGATCTCCCCATTACCATCGGTGAATACCCACAGCAGACTACGAAGTTGCTCACTTTTTTTGTGGTCGACTGTCCCTCTGCTTACAACATCATCCTTGGTCGCACCGCCCTCAACGCTTTCCAAGCTATCACTTCAACCTACCACCTTGCCATAAAGTTCCCTACCGACCTGGGCGTCGGGACAGTAAGGGGGGAGCAGACCGTAGCCAGGGAATGTTATGTCGCCTCATCAAGGAAGTCAAGTTGAAGGAGGCCATGATCATTGAAGGACTTGACGTACGAGATGAGGACGAGCTGGTCAGAGGGGAACCGGTGGAGGAGCTCGTTGAGGTTTCCATCGATCCCACCAAACCCAATGAAAACGGCCAAGATCGGGAGTCAACTATCCTCCCAAGCTAAGGCCGACCTTGCTGCCCTTCTGACCGAGCACAATGATGTATTTGTCTGGACTCACTTAGACATGCCCGACATTGACCCCTCTTTCATAACTCACCGCCTCAGCATTGAACCCCATTTCCGACCTTACCGCCAGAAGCAGCGTATTTTTCATCCGGAGCGTAATACTCTTATAGCCGCAAAGGTTGACAAACTCCTTGAGGCCCAATTCATCAAAAACGTGGACTACCCCATATGGTTGTCAAATGTGGTCCTAGTCCGCAAGAACAATGGCAAATGGCGACTCTGTGTCGATTACTCTGACCTGAACCGAGCTTGTCCCAAAGACAGCTATCCTCTTCCCCGCATAGATCTGCTGGTCGACGCCACGGCCGGTCATCAAATGCTCAGCTTCATGGATGCTTTCTCTGGTTACAACCAAATCCTGATGCACCCGTCTGATCGGGAACATACATCCTTTATTACTGACCGAGGTACCTACCACTACCGTGTGATGCCATTCGGATTGAAGAACGCTGGGGCCACCTACCAACGGTTGGTTAATGCCGTTTTCCATCACCAAATAGGTCGGAATATGGAGGTATATGTCGACGACATGCTGGTCAAGAGCAAACTCTCCGCGGATCATCTGACCGACCTGCGAGAAACCTTCGCCACCCTACGCAAGTACCAAATGAAGCTCAACCCAGAGAAGTGCGCCTTCGGCGTAGGATCTGGGAAGTTTTTGGGTTTTATGGTCAGTCAGCGGGGCATTGAAGCTAACCCTGAAAAGATCAAGGCCTTGATCGAGATGCAGTCACCGAGAACGGTTAAGGAGGTCCAAAGACTCACTGGCCGAGTTGCAGCCCTCAACCGCTTCATTTCCCGCGCAACGGATAAGTGCCTACCATTCTTCAAAGTTCTTCGGCAAACTTTTGAATGGACGGCTGAATCCGAAGAGGCTTTTCAACAGTTGAAGCAGTGCATGGCCAATCCCCCCTCCTTTCACAAGCATTCATGGGCGAGCCCCTTTTCCTCTATCTAGCCGTATCAAGGACCGCTGTCAGTGCAGCTCTTATCAGGGAAGACGGCTCCGTCCAACGACCGGTCTACTACATCAGTCGGGCCCTCAGGGGAGCGGAGCAGAACTACCCACTGTTAGAAAAATTATCCTTGGCTTTGGTCACCGCCTCCAGACGACTCCATCCTTACTTCCAAGCCCACTCCATAGTGGTCCTCATCGACCAACCTTTGAAGAAGGTCATGCAGCAACCAGAACTTTCCGGCAGACTCATGCAATGGTCAGTGGAACTCAGCCAGTTTGACATCTCTTACCGGCCTCGAACAACAATTAAGGGGCAAGCTATCGCCGATTTCATCCTAGAATTCACTAATCCTACCCCAACCACTGCCTCGACACCCCCACCAGCTCCCATCGAACCAGAAGACCCTCATTCTTGGACTCTCAACGTCGACGGATCATCCCGCAGGGAAGGTAGTGGGGCTGGCCTCATCCTCACCGCCCTTGAGGGTGGTTATTTCAAATGCGCTCTCCGTTTCCTGTTTGAGGCCAGTAACAATGAGGCCGAATATGAGGCATTGATTGCAGGTCTTCGCCTAGCCAGGGATATTGGTGTCAGCCACATCCGAGTGTTCAGCGACTCCCAGCTCATCGTCGGACAGATCACGGGAGAATTCGATGCCAAGGAGGACACAATGCGGGCTTACAGGGATATTGCACTTCCCCTTGTTCGCCTTTCAATTCCTTCCACATCAAGCACATTCCTCGGGCAGAAAACTCTAAGGCGGATGAGATGGCTCAGTTGGCTTCCGCAGACCAGTCCGACCTCAGCTGTGGTGTCTGCCTAGAATACCTATCCCACCCCGCCATTTGCCCCGACCGGCACGAAATACAATTCCTCCAAAATGAGCCCATCCCTTGGGCGTCGGACATCTTTCTATTTCTGACAACAGGGGAACTCCCAGACGACCAACAGCAAGTCGCCAAAGTCAGGGCCCGGTCATCCAATTACATCCTCGTCAGCGGTATTTTGTACAAACGTGGTTTCTCGCGCCCCTATCTGCGGTGCCTCAATCCGACTCAAGCAACTTATGTGATGTAAGAAATTCATGAGGGTATCTGCGACAATCACTCAGCCGGCAGGTCCCTAGTCCACAAGATACTTCGCACTGGATATTTCTGGCCTACTCTCAACCAAGATGCGGCTGACTTCGTGCTCAAATGTGATAAGTGTCAGCGTTTTGCCAATATCCCCCATGCTCCTCCCACTGAATTGATCACACTTTGCAGCCCCTACCCGTTCGCCAAATGGGGGATCGACCTAGTTGGCCCTTTACCCACCGGCCGAGGCCAGACCAAATTTGCCATTGTTGCCATTGATTATTTTACTAAGTGGGTAGAGGCAGAACCCCTTGCCACCATTACCGAGCGGAACACAACCAAGTTCATCTGGCAGTCGATCGTTTGCAGATTTGGCATTCCTCAGGCCATTGTTTCCGACAACGGTAAACAATTCGACAACGCCAAGTACAGGAAGTTCTGTGCAGACCTCCAAATTCAATCATGGCCAAGTTAAGGTCACCAACTGTTCTCTTCTGAAGATCATCAAAACCAAGCTAGAAGCTGCTAAGGGGCTTTGGGCTGAGGAACTACCAAATGTACTCTAGGCTTACCGAACTACAGCTCGGACGCCTACTGGGGAAACTCCTTTCCGCCTAACATACGGCGCTGAGGCGGTTATTCCGGTAGAAGTCGGTCTGCCTACCCCTAGAGTTTTACATCCGGATCCAGCACTAACGGAAGAGCTCCGTCGGGCAGACCTGGACCTAATTGAAGAACTCAGAGAAACCACTGCTGTCAGACTGGCCTCATACCAACAGAAAATGAGAACACACTACAACCGCAAAGTCCGACCCAGGGAGTTCGCTGTAGGGGACCTTGTCTTGAGAGAAGCAACCCTTGCCACCAAAAATCCGACTGAGGGTAAACTGGTAGCCAAATGGGAGGGACCTTACGTTGTGAAAGCCCGACCACGTCCGGGCACTTACCGACTTCAGGACATGGAAGGTCGAGATCTCCCCCATCCTTGGAACGCTGAACACCTGAAGCGCTACTTTCAATAAGTTCCTACTGTTGTATTGCTCAGTTGTTGTATTTTCTTTTTGTTACATAATGTAAAACTTGGATCGACTGGATTACACTGTCCATGACAACAATTCTATACCTTAGCTATCTGTGTGTTGTCTCAATAACATTCTCATTTGCAGCACTTATTACAAGCCTCAGCCAGACTGAGCACTAAAAGCCTCAGCCAGACTGAGCACTACAAAAGCCTCAGCCAGACTGAGCACTACAAGAGCCTCAGCCAGACTGAGCACTAAAAGCCTCAGCCAGACTGAGCACTAAAAAAAAAAAAAAAAACCTCAGCCAGACCGAGCACCAGAAGCCTCGGCCAGACCGAGCACTAAGAGCCTCTGCCAGACCGAGCATGAAGCACTCGGCTTGCCTAACAAGTCTTAGCCAGACCGAGCGCCACAGTTTCAGGGTCAGACTCAGGTTATTTTCTTCTCAATCAAACTCTCACAAGTTAGCCTCTCCTCCTCACAAACCAAGCCTCACTCCATAAACCACTAACCTACTTGAGCAGTGTGGCAAACGCAAACTTGTAATTTTACTACATTTTAAATTTCACTCTGCCTTGAGGAGTTCCTAACTTTACTCTGCATTGAGTTTTTATTACAAGTTTAACTTTACTCTGCATTGAGGAGTCCTTAACTTTACTCTGCACTCAGTTTTTATTACAATTTCAATCCCACTCTGTCTTGAGGAATTCCTAAATTCAGTTGTTATCACAAGTTTATCACAAGTGTTTATCACAAGTTTTCATCCATTTCAGACGCACAAGCAAAAACAGTCAAATGCAAAACACAACTGAAATTTTATTTATTCACAACTTTGTACATAAGATCATTACAGCAATTCAAAAAAAAAAAAAAAAAAAAAAAGAAAACAAATAAAACAAAACAAAAACAATGTCTGTGCAAAGTCTTCCTCTTCTTCTCCAGTTACTCCTCCTCACTGGAGATGAGGTCTTCTTCTTCAATACCCTCATCCAGGGGGGTTTGGGCCACATCGTCCTCACCAATTGTTACACTACTGAGGTCTAAGTCTGGGAACAGTTCTTCAGCTCTACGTTTGAACATCTTCCAGCCACTGTCCCAGAACTCAGCCATTTCGTGTTTGTAGAAGTCTGACTGCTGGAAGCTCTCAATAACTTCTGCTTCAGTTCTGCCTCCAGCGGTCGTCCTCGATGGGCCCGCCCCCCCAGACTCTTGCCTAGCCAAGCTGCTGGCGACCGCAGCATCAACTGCCATCTGAAATTCAGCAGACCCTTTGAACTGCTCCACTGCTGCGACGCACAGATCGGGGTAAGCCGCCCTTTCAGAGGCTGCCTTCGCCCTCTCTTCGTCCAGCTCCTTCTGCAGGGTCGCCCTTTCAGACGCAGCTTTGGCCCTCTCCTCCTCCAACTCCTTCTTCAGGCTCTCCTTCTCCGCCGTCGCCTTGGCTCTCTCTGCTTCCAACTCCTTCTCAAGGCCCCTCCTCTCCTCCACTGCCTTAGCCCGCTCCTTCTGCAGATCGCTCATCTTCACATCTGCCTCATCTTTCTGCCTGACCAGCTCTTCATTACTGCTCATCGCCTCTTCATGTCGCTCGACCGCGACTGCGCAGGCTTTTTGGGCCTCCTCCAACCTCTTCTGCTCGCCCGCCAGTTGGAACTCGAGCGACACAACCTGGCGGCGTGTGTTCTCCAGCTCCACCTTGACCGCTTGCAGATCAGCGTGGGCACTCTCCTTCTTTAACTTTGCAAGCTGAGCCTTGGCCTCATCTGCCTTGAGTTTGGCAGCCCCCGCCTTCCTCAGCAGAGCCCTTGCTAAGGTGGTTACCTCCATTTAAGCGGAGCATAACCCCCTCAGCAGTTCAGCGTCGTTGAATCTGGATGCTGAGCGCAAGGCTGCCTCTTCTACAATCCCCACCAGGCGGTCTGCCCCTGCCCTGGCTGGGCCTTCTTCTCCCTCCAGCCGCCCTGCCACCGCACGAGCGTGGTAGATTGCGGTAGTCAGACTGACTCCCCCTCCTTGGGGTGCAGGACCCCCCTGGGGCTGTTCTTCCCTTCTTGGCCCAGGGCCACTTGCCCCATCTTCTACTTGCCCTTCAGGGGCGGCCCTCGCGACCCCTGCGGCGATCGCCGCCACTACTGGCACCACTTCCATGCCCTCTGAGGCGACGTCCACCACTTCTGGGGCAATTACCCTTCCTGGGGTCTCCTCCACTTCTCCCCCCTCTGCCTCCTTGGCAGTACTGGTTTCCTTTACCCTCGTCTCCCTCCTCCTCTTCTGGGCAGGCTCTTCTTCACTCCGCCTCACCCTCTTCTTCTTCTTCACCACGCCCAACGCCTCCATCTCCTTCAAAAGGTCTATTGGGGGCGGTCGTGGCACAAATTCGCCTAAGTCTTTCTCTCCCAAGGGTTTGGGGCGAGGTCGAATCCTCTCCCTTGCAACCGGTCTTGGTGGTCGGTCGGCCTGGGACTCTTTGAATTTTTGGGCTTTCGCAAGGATGGTCTGATCCTCCGCCTCTTGAGCCCTTCTCCTCGCCTCCAACTCCGCTCGGTCAAGGTCCCCACCGCTCGGCTGTGGACCCAACCCTGCCTCAAACAATGCAGACGGCTGAACGAGCTCGTCCCATTTGGCCCCTTCTTTCTCCCTCCACTCCTTCACCCTCTTCACCCTCTCCTCTGCTGCTGCCCCCAGCTTTGGCTCCATCGACTTGGTGGGCACCTTCCAAATGGTGCGCACTCCAACTCCTCCACTGGCAGACACGTAGAACCACCGTGGTCTCCACCCCTTGATCGACGACGGCAGCCCCGCCACCAGCCCTTTCCCTGCTGCTGCCTGCAGAGTGACCCACGTCTCTTGCTGCCCTGAGGCCTTGTAGCATGCGAAGAATTCGTCCACTGTCATGGCCGCCCCTTCGTTCGCCTTCGGCCAGGCACTTGCACAGGACAGCAAGATCTTCCATGCATTGGGCATTAGTTGGCCCGGCGCCACCTCCAAACGATTTAGGACATCTACTACCACCTGTGGCAGGGGCAGCCTCAGTCCTCCTTTCAATGCCTCCTCATAAAGGGCAAACTGCCCTGGCCTGGCATCGGATGGCCTCTCCGTCGACATTGGCAACGACAACTCTACTTCGGCAGGCACCTGGTATTTTTCGCGAATAGCCTCCAAATCCGCTGCAGTAACCGTTGATTTATCTGCCTTTGTATGCCAGTGATCAGGTTCTGCCTGGTTGATAGGCTTTGGAGCTGTTATCATGGTGGAACCGTGGAATCGTACAATCGACTCCCCTACTCTCTCCATCCTGTATTGCTGCGCTAACTCCACAGCATCATCATCGCCAAGTGGATCTACCATGACATTCGCAGTTTCTTGGGCCATTTCTATGGTGTGTCTGCGAATCGCTTCGGAGGCAGGTGCAAGGAAATTGAAAAAGTGTTGCAGAGGTGTATCGTGAGCAACAAAGGAATTCACACTTGGAATATTTTGATTTTTCGTAAACAAGTAGGTGAATCGAATAATGCCAAAAGCCCACGGTTTACCCGTATTCCAAGGATCCCAATTAATTTTGGACAGTTTGAAAACTTTTCAAATCATCCGCCAAAATTGTCTTTTCAACACCCATAATGACCTAACGTTTCATTTCAACACCCATAGTGACCTAACGTTTCATTTCTGATCCAATGCCTAATCTTCCCCCATCACGAGGTATTGCCACGTGTACGACCACGATCCACTGTCTCCTGCCCTTACCCTGTCTTTTCCACTTCAAATCACCACGTGACACGCCGCCTCTTGAGCCCCACGCCCTTCCACCTCACCCTTCGCAGTCGGTCCTCCTCATGGTCGGCCCTCCCGCCCGGCCAACCTTTGCGGTCGGCCCTCTTTGCAGTCGCCCGCTTCACGGTCGGCCCTCCCGCTCGGCCAACCCTCATAGTCGCCCCTCCTCATGGTCGACCTTTCCACTCGACCAACATTCGCGGTCAACCCTCCTCGCGGTCGGCCCTTCCACTCAGTCACCTTGAACGGTCGGACCACCTCCCGATCGGTTCACCCGCTCGGTCACTCCCGCCGGCCAACCTCCATATTACCATTCCCTGACACCCTCACCCTCTTCATTACTATTCCCTTCGTTGGACTAAAGCTGCACTCGGGAATGGGGGACTACTGACGTGTACAAGCCCACAAAGGCCATGAACCACTATAAACAACCCAAGCCCATCACTCGGAGCCCAATACATAACCCAGCTGGTGAGGTCCAGAACAGCTGGAATCCAACATGGCATAAAGAGCCAATGGCGTTCAGACACATAGCAGGTGAAGGACGAGCCACATCAGCAGACAAAGATCTGCAAAGTTATTGCCACTGCACATCACCATTAATGCAGCCCATCACAACATTTATTA
The DNA here is from genome assembly GCA_030407325.1 of Camellia japonica. Taxonomy (NCBI): domain Eukaryota; kingdom Viridiplantae; phylum Streptophyta; class Magnoliopsida; order Ericales; family Theaceae; genus Camellia; species Camellia japonica. The sequence goes on along the minus strand of JAPPVO010000013.1, from coordinate 84,176,203 downwards.
CGACAACACCTCCCCGTCGGAACAGGACCTCCTTACCCTGAACAAGGTAAGCTACAGCATAGACTTTCGGCGAGGAGGACAGGTCGGAAGGGACAGCGAAATGATTACCAAAGGATATAAGCAAACGTTGAAGACAAGAAGAAGGTTAAGCTTTCTATCTCTAAACTCTCCTTACACCCTACTTTTCCTTCTAACTTGCTCGTCGGAGGGTTCACTGGGGGACTACCCCGTTCCCCGTTGGACTTGTTTGCAGGTAATCCGGTGGGTTTGATCAGCTGGACGTGGACACTGAAGAGCTTGGACTTGTCCGACCCATTCACTTGGACGAATTATATCATCCATAGGTATAAATGAAATATCTAAAATACACATTTTCATTGAGTTTAAGGACTAAAATATTTATTTTCTATCGATTTTACTTAATAAAAATAAACAAATAGTTATATTAAAAATAAATCAAAATTTCAAGATTTAAATTAATAAAATAAAAAATTCATAATTTATTTTATTATAAATGTCAAATCTTGATGTATATGTTTCCCCGTTGATGAAGACATTGCCAGATGGTATGCCTAAGCTCCTAATAATTTTTCGTCAATGTAGTCCTAGATTGCATTTTAAATTTAATGTAGATGTTAGCCTCATCTATCTCTATTAATTATTATTATGGCACACTGTCATAAAAAATAAAAAATAACGGGTGGTAATTTTTGAGTGCATATTGTTATGCCAATGATGAAGTAATCATTGTGTTTGATTTCAATTTTTTAAATTTAATTTTTTTAAAATTAAAGTTTTTTGGCTATTCGTATTATTTTGTTTTTAATAAATATTTTTAAAAGTTTAAGTAAATTTTTTATTTTTTTAGATACACCTTACTTAGATATATCTAAAAAGTAAAATATTTGTAAAAATAAATATTTTAAAAAATTAATAAATATACAAGAATACGAAAAATATACTAAATTTTTTAAAGATTCTTTCATAAATATTTATAAGTGTATTTATGTTAAGTGTATTTAAAAATTAAAAAAAAATACTTAAAATATAAAAGAATTCAATAAAAAAAATATGAAAAATAAAAAAAATTTAAATTTCTGAAAAATAAATCCTGAATTATGAAACCAACAAACTGAATAGTTTTTTTTTTTTTTTTGGCTTATTTTAGATGATGGATAATGAAGGAGTAACAGTTGGTGGTCTAAATTAACTGCCACATTTCATCTTTGGTATGTTCACGGACCAAGATATTTGGTTCCCAGAGACGTGTCACAAACTCGCACTGGTCTTCCACGCGAAAGAAATGGGGTCTAGAAAGGTGAGTCTTCTTTTGGGTTTAAAAAATAAAAAAAGAAAGGTGAGTCATCCCTACATTTACTCTCTTTTATCTTTACAATTGAAACACAGACCCCACATATATATATGACCATCATAATCTTCAAATTCATCCCAAACACACATTATGAGTGGACTTCGTATACACATCAAAAGTCAAAATCAAATTAAGAGTCCTAAAACCTCCAAAAAAAAAGGGGTTCCAAACATTTTTCTTATCTTTATTATTTGGAATAAAGTTTTATCTACACAATTTTCTTTTCATAATTCCAGTAAGAGTGATTCATATATACCAATTAATGTATTAACATTAGTTATGATATTATTATTAATTTCACTCATTATACAAATTACAAATATCAAAAATATCTTAAATTATGTCATATCATCAATTAGTATACTAGTTAGTGCACTAATAAATGAAGTGACAATGTATAATGTAAATGAAAAGGAAAATGCTATAGGTTCCAAATTTTCTATCAAATAAATGACTAAACGTCTCACATGGGTATGGGGTCCATGAATTTGCGGACCCCACACCCATGTGAGACATTTGGTCATTTGTTTGATAGAAAATTTGATATCCCTAACATTACATATTATGAACCCCAAATAAATTACAAAAATTTCTATCAAACCTCTCATATGGGTCTCACACCCATATGAGAGATTTGATAGAAAATGTTGTAATTTATTTAGGATTTCTAACATAACTCAATGTAAATTTCATACCAATTAGAGTCGGAGTCAACTTTTTAAATTTTACTTATCACCTTATTTGTGAGAATTGTGGAGGAAAAAATTATATGAATATAGTACTACTATATTATTTATTACTTATAATCAGCTAATAAAATCTTAAAAAAAGAAAAAAAATTAAAAAAGACTTCAGACTCATTTTTCTATTTCTTGAGAAAGCATATTCCAACAAATGAGCTCTTAATGTTGTATTTAATTGAGAGATTTGTGAAAAGATTTAGAAAAAAAATAAAAAAAAATATATGTGAAATTAATTGAAATATAAAAATATTTTATTTATATTTTACCTCTATCTTCTCTTTCTTTTTCTTTTTTTAAATTTCTTTCTAAATTCTTTAACCAAACTCCGTGTAAATACCCATTCTTGTCATGTGACTGATCACATGTATGTTTATCTCACCTCCAAACAGGAGCAAGGATTTCCTTACTTGACTTTTTACTTGATGGGCTATTGGGTCTATTTTTGAGCTCAATTTCGATGATTCAAATCATTCACATTTTAGAATTTGTCATGTAAATCATACCTGTAAAAAATCAAATTGATCGAATATCAGAAGAACTAAAAATCGTTTATTAAAAAAATTTAATAAACAATTTTATTGTTTAATAAAACTTTTAGTTCACGTAGTTTTTGATATCTGATCGACTTAATTTTTTATAAGTATGATATACATGACAAATTTTAAAATATGACGGTTCGAATCATTAAAATTCGACTTAAAAATTAACCCAATAATCTATCAAATAAGAAATTAAGTAGGGGAGTCAAGGAGGAATCCTTGCTCCTCCAAACACATGATAACGACGGTATATTTATCTTGTGTCTTTATGTAGAAATATAGTTTGCTCAGGGATAAGTTCAAATGGTGTTTCAACATGTATTTTATTAATCAAAATAGTACGGTGGTGTTATTTATATATAAATTAATATATTAATTAGTGTATTAATTAGTATTATGTTGTTATTATTGACTCCATTTATTATACAAATTACAAATATTTAAAATTTCTAAAATTATACTATATCATCTATTAATACACAAATTAATACATATAACATTATTTAAAATAATAAGTTTCATTATTTTTATCTCTTATGAGAAGACATGACAAATATAATGATTTATGTGATATAGAGCAATGCAACTGAATCACTAAGGTGCCGTTTGATAATACTTACGTTTTCAGTTTTCAGTTTATATTTACAAAATTTTTAAAAACTCAAATAAAAACTTGTTTGGTAAAATTTTTAATTTATAAATCAGTGGTCTCAGTTTATACATTTGGCCAAAAAATGAAAACACAAAAAATGTGTTTTCGTTTTGAGTTTTGAGTTTTGAGTTTTTTTTTTTTTTTTACCACCAAACACTAGCCATCACCCGCTACCATTTTCCACCATCGTCTTTCGCCACCACCACCCACTCCCCACCACCGCCTGCCACCACCACTCACCACCCACCTGCCACCACCACCTACCACCTGCCACCCACTCGCCACCACCACCCACCTCCTCGCCGCCAACCACCACCACCACCACCACCACCCACCTGTCATCCACCCGCTACCACCCGCCACTACTATCCACCGCTCGCCACCACCACCACACCACCCGCCACCTACTTGCCACCACCACTCACCACCCACCTGCCACCACCACCACCACCACCTACCAGCCACCACCAGCCACCACCGCCACCACAGCCACCACCAGCCACCCGCCACCCACCTACCACCACCACCACACCCACCACCACCACCTACCTCATTATCCACTCGCTACCACCTACCACCCACCCACCATCACCACCACAACCACCCGCTACCTATCCGCCACCAACCACCACCACCGGCCATCCCCTACCCACCACCACCACCCACTTGCTACCAACCACCACCCGCCACCGTCATCCACCCACTTACCATCACCATCCACCACCCACTCGTCACCACCTGCCATCCGCCACCACCCACTCGCTACCTCCCGCCACTGTCACCCACCCACCCACTACCACCACCCCGCCACCTACTCGCCACCATCACCCACCCACCACCACCTGCCATCTGCTACCCACCTGCCACCACCACCCACTCGTTACCACCCACAACCCGCCACCGTCACCCACCCACCCACCACCACCACCCACCCACCCACCCACCACCACCAGCTACCCACCACCCACCATCACCACTTTCCACCACCGTCTTCCGCCGCCACTTGCCATTTCTTACTCTTTTTTATATTTTTAAATTTTTTTAAACATTTTGTCAATTACCAAACGCGTTTGTAGTTTATGTTTTTCAAAAAATAAACAAAAATCAGTTTATAAAATTTTTGTAAATATAAACTGAAAACGTAAACGTTACCAAACACATCCTAAATAACTTCTCATCGTTATGGGTATAAGTCCCCTCTAAACTTATATTCTCCATACTATTTTACAATTTATTTTTTGGGTTTCATTTTAAATCCACAATAATAATCTAAGCCGTTTATGTTATAAATCTCACAATGAAGACCGTCTATGTAAACAATCAGCTTTATCGGATACCGATGAATACATAAACAAATTGTTTTTTGTTTTATAGAGGCCTATTTTGACAAGCTTGTTAAAAGTCAATTTTTTTTGACTTTTTTGAATCACATCACTTATTTATTTTTTTACACAAATTTTAAAAAAAAGTCAAAAAAATCAAAAAAATCAATTTTTAACTAACTTCCTGAAATAACACAGAATAAAAGATTTAAGTTTAAATTGTCCATTTAAAAAAATAAGATATAATTTGTTCATATATTTAATAATATCCGGTGAAACTAATTTTTTTTACATAATTCATTTAAATTATTGAAATTACGAGATGAATGGTTTAAATTATTAATATTGGTCTAAAATAAAACCCAAAAAATAAAATGTAAAAAAATATGAAGGATGAAAATATAGAAAGAAGCCATTCTCATGTCTATGATATAGATTTTAGTTTTTCAGTTCCGATTCGTAGCTCGAAACCCGTGGCTTGAGTTTTGGCTCGACACCAAAACGACGTCGTTTTGGTGTTGATTTTTTTTTTTTTTTTCTTTTTTCCGTGTTTTGTTGCAGAACGAAGATGAAGAAGTTGCAGAACGAAGAAGAAGAAAAAGAAGGGAGAAGAAGAGAAGGGAGGAGGAGGAGGAAGAGGAGGAAGGAGGGGAGGGGAGGGGGCCATAAAAATCGGCTGGAGGAGAAGGCGGGGCTGCGACTGCGATTGCGACTACGACTGTGACAATCGGCGAGGCGGTGGCGGTGGTGCGACGATCGGCGAGGCGACGGTCTGAAGCTGCGACGATCAGCGGTGGTGCGGCGCGACGATCTCCTCCCGCCCTTCTCTTCTCTCTCTCCCTTCTCTTTCTCCTCTCCCTCTTTCGAGCCATTTTCGAGCTTCTGGTGTCAAGCTATGGCTCATTTTTGTTAGTTTTTTTTGTGTTTAATCGAATGTTCAGCTCGAGTTTTTTTTTTTTTTTTGTGTTGGTAATCGAATGTTCAGCTCGAGTTATGATATAGATAACCAATCCTACTAGGACACGGGTTCATTGCGGTGAACCCCACTACTGTTGGGTTTTTTTTTTTTTTTTTCACTATGTTGTTTGACGTTATAAATTACACTTTACCTTAAACCCTAAATCCTAAATTCTAAATCCTAAAATAAATAAATAAATAAATTTTAAGAATTAAAACTTAAACCCTAAAATAAAAAATAAATAAATTTTAAGAATTAAACCCCAAACCCTTAATCCTAAAATAAAAATAAAATAAATAAATTTTAAGAATTAAACCCTAAACCATAAACCTTAAACCCTAAAATAAAAAAATAAATAAATTTTAAAAATTAAATCCTAAACCTTAAACCCTAAAATAAAAAAATAAATTAAATAAATTTTAAAAATTAAACCCTAAATCCTAAAATAAAAAAAAATTAAGAATTAAACCCTAAACTGTAAAATAAAAATAAAAAAATTTAAGAATTAAACCCTAAACCCTAAAATAAAAAAAAAAATTAAGAATTAAACCTTAAACCCTAAACCTTAAATCCTAAACCCTAAAATAAAAAATATATAAAGTTTAAGAATTAAACCCTAAAATAAAAAAAAAAAGTAATTTATCAAGCCAAAAAACATATTGAGAACATAAAAAATAAAAATAAAGAAGGAGGTTGAAACTGTGCCGTTTTAGGCACAGCAGGGACCCCGCTTCCGTCCACTTATGATATATGAACTTTATACTATGTTTAAATTATAAATTTAGATATGAATTTAAAAATAAAAAATTAATTTATTTTTCATTTATATTACTCTCACATTTTTTTATTTTTTTTTTAAATTTATGATTCAAACACAATTTCAATATTAAATTCTTAATTTTAAACTTGGATGACAAATGTACAAAATAGCTTAATGGAGAAGGTATTTGGCCTTACAATATGATAATTTCCTCTAAATAATAAGAAACTTAAAAGCATGGTATCCAATCTCTTTATTTTATGACAGTGAAATTCTTTTTGAAAATGGTATATGAACATATTTTCTTGATTAAAAAATGTATAAATATAATTTTTATACATAAAACATACCCAAATTTGAAATTGTGATAATAATTTATAAGGTCTATGTTTCATTTTATGCTTGTAGCCTAGATGATAGATTTTTTTAGGTCTATTTGTAATTAGAGACGAAGAGGAATGCTTAAAGCCCAACTCCCCAGCATGCAAACTTATTAGACATGGAAAACATCTACTTACAAGTCCTGCAAAGGAGCTCTTAAATCTTCAATTTGTACAAAATTGAACAATACTTACCAAAATCTACACAACCCAACACACTAAGCTAGTCGAATTCAACTTATATTCAATTAGGAAATATATATATATATATATATATATCTATTTGAGATTGACACACTAGATAAACAAGTCAAATTTAAACATATTTCAAAATTTTTTAAGTTTTCAAATTAAACTTAAACAATCTATTATTCTGCTCAACTTAATTATATGTGCTAAAAAAAAAAATCAAACTACTTGTGTTGGACTCATAATTGGGTCGATTAAAATTCATTCTAAATTAGCTAAAAATATAAACAAATCAAATTTGAACATATTTTAAATTTGTTAACTTTTCAAGTCAAATTTAAATTACCCACTATTAAACTCAACTTGAAAGCTGCCCTACTATCTCAAGTCAAATTTAAATTCGGTGGTGCTACATGCATTAATTGGTATACCAATTTGTGTACCAACATATGCTATGACATTACGATTTCAAAACTATAACCCCACTCATTATACAAATTATTAAAATTATGCTACATCATCTGTTAGTATATTAACTGATATACCAATTGCATATAACATTATTCATTTAAATTCAGTGGTGCTATTAAACTCAACCCTTCTCAACTCATTTACAACCCCGCAGTAAAACCAATATGCAAATAAACTAACCTAGCAACAGTCTCCAGTTCTCTTTCTCTCCAAATAAGAAGCAGGTTCAAACTCTTCCTATACAGATTGATGTTCCTTGGCTACTAGAATTTAGTCATAAACTCTGATCAAAAGTAACCTAATGTTCACTGCTACCTTACACTTATATGGTGATCGGGTCCGGTCTTTTGTCCCACTACGATGAAGCTCATCTCCCATTGTCTCACTGACTGACCTCAAATTGTATTTGGAGGGAAAAAAATGAGGAGAAGAAGACAGTGGGGACAAGGATCCAAAGTCAATCTTTAATTTCAACCACCAAGAAGTGTTGTTGAGAGCCATCACTCCCCAGAAACTAATATGTTTGATAGAGCCCTTTCAGTTCAATATTTCCAGTTTTCCCTAACTTTGTTGAGGCGAAATGGGGAGGAAGAGAGAGAACCAAGTGATTGTTCTATGCATATTCAAGTTTATAGTCTTGCTTGCTTTATATGCACAAAACTTAAAGAAACTTGACAACGTTGCGGAAACATAGACAGACAATGCAAGTTTGAAAGTATTAAGCACTTATATTTTACAACCTAACATGTGCAAGAAAACTACCGCATACCAAGCTCCAAAGATCAAGCACTATACCCTATTTTTGAAGGGTGCCACTGGCCCGAGTTGCGCCCACCACACGCAACCATAGAAGCTTCTTCCATGGCAGCCTCAGAGACCCCTTTGTTGCAAATATTTGCAAATGCTCGCATGTGCTTCATGCCATACTGAGTTAATGATCCGCAATGATTCTCAAACACACGGACCTGTGATTGGAAATTCAGGTATTAGAGGTCGGTGTGATTAGTGACCACCATGTGTCAAAGGGGAACAAGATGAATGGAAAGAGTGGGGAAAATTACCAACGATTTGAGACATATCCAATCATCAACAATGGCTAAACCAGGTTTTCTCGTAGAAGTGAGGATAGAAGGACCCATTTGCGGTCCAAATAGAAGCATTCCAATTGTGTGTATGCTACCATCCAAGTGAATTCGGTGCATAATCGTTTCAGTGATCTGTTTGAGAATTTTGGTCTTCTCTTCTGATCCCTTTTCAGATTTTTTGTACTGTGGTACATTCAACAGATTTAGAGCACAAGACTAAAAACTCTTCAATCTCTAGTATAAGAAATTAACAGTAGGTTTAAAGAAATCTCTCTAAATGATATCATGCACTCAATAATCAACCAAAACAAACTAGCTTCTGGGAATGATTAATCTTAGTGTTCTACGCTCAACACAAGCGAATGGAAAGGCTTGTTTATGATTTTGGGAAGGTCCCATTTCAAGTAGGCTGATTATTCACATCTCAACCTTCATTGATAATGATCAATCTGTACCATAATAATAATGACATTCTGACTACGAATTCATTTCCAAGTATTGCAAACTCTGTCCAATGGATGGAAACTAGCATGGCTGTTCAAGGACCCTAAGAACTCTGAAGTTAGTTGTCAATGTCAGTAAAAAGAAGATAGAAAGGACAGTGCTCACCCTTTGCCACAAGAAAAGAATATCCGCATCCCTTTGGTTGACAACACCCATGCGTGTATCAAAGTGTAATTTGTTGGGTGGGAAGTTCTCTGTGGCCGGATCAAAACCTTGATACAGAGAAAGTGGTTCACCTTTGAAGCTTTTATTCCCATATTCCATCACATGGGATCCGGCATTATATGTGTTGTAATTTGAAGTCCTCTCCTTTACCTGCGCGAAGTAATAGTTTCATCTATCAGATCAACCGGTAACGAGATTGAAGCAACTAATTGAAGTATTAGACTTGGACACAATGTTTTGACAGTGTGGCCTTTAAGTTCCACATCTAATAGGTTGTGTGCTCAAAAACCTGATTGATTTTCTGTGCACAAACCTCAATTAGATTATAGAACCTTGAAAGCTTCCCATGGGGAAACTGAATCAGATACTAAATGAATCAAAACTGTGTCAGTGCATTTGATGAGGGTTCAAAATATTTGGGTCTTACGTTGGTGTACTGTTGCTCTATTGTTTCTTTCTTCAGATTGTGCGTCTCACTACAGAAAAACACAAGGAAGCATTAATGATTGCCGAGTATAAAAAAAAAAGAAAAAGGAACAAAAAAATTTCAGAATACATGTATTTTATAAAATACAAACTAATGCTATGTGCTAAGAAAACCCTTGGTTTCCCAATTGTCTTTCCCCAATATTTTTTTTTCTCAATTTTCCCTGAATTATTCTTGATTTGTGCTGCTGCATTTGGTGGTATGTAATGTACTATTTGAAATTCAATTCCTATTCAGGGCATGGAATTCGAGTTACCAAATACGCTGTAAATATTAATGTCAACACCAGCTTAATATCTTAAAAGTAATTCCCAGAGTGACTCCGTTTAACTCTTCAAAAGTGCAATAGAGCATACCTGTCTTCCATCCAAGCAACACTATACAGGTCCCCTAAGCAAGTTATGTACTCGGAAGGTGGAGCAGGGTCCATCCCAGGGCAGTATGTTCCCCAGCTACTCTCCTCTGCATTTGATGCTGTTGTAACGTAAACATCCAGATCTTTGGGCATCAAACCTTCAAAAACACTCCCACTTTCACATGCTTCAACATATATAACCTACATACCCATGATACCATTTAAGCAAACATTAAAATTATTATAAAAATCAAGTGATAGAATTTATAGAAGGGAGAGAAACTTACCATCTCTTTGTAGCTACCAGATGCATGTTTCTTTTTCAGAACCTCAATGAAATCTTTGCCATAAAGAAAAGGCATACTTGGCATCCCTACAAGCAAACGAACAATAAATCTTCACACTAAGGATTCATAGCATGTTCCAGCATTGCTAGTATATATAAGTTGCTTGTGCATTATGACATTTATAGCCATACCTGCCTATTACATCCTCTCTATCCCTAAAACTATCCCCCCTCCCAAGACACTCCTGACCTTTAGATCATTGAAAATCTCAAGGTGCATCTGAAGAAACGATCCAATAGATGTATATGATTTAGAATAGAGGGATAGGGAGATTTAAGGACAAAAGGATCTTGTGCCACCTATTAATTGTAATGTGAACCCATGTTAAGACAGGGCCGGCCCTGGGTTAAGGCGGGTGAGGCCTGTGCCTAGGGCCCCAAAAATTAGGTCCAAAAAAAGGCCCCCAAATTTAGTCTTACATATATTAAAAACTTAAACTGATCCAATTCTATTTAATTAATTTAGGCCATTTTAAAGGGGGTCTCAAAAAATCTATTTGGCCCAATTGATAAAAGACCCAATTAAATTTTTTTTTATAAGTTCTAATTGTTAGTCCAATTAAAAAAATAAAATATAAAATATATATATATATATATGTATTAGTCGTTATCCTAATTTTGTGTGGCCTATTTTTTTTTATCTTTATGGCCCAATTATGTGTTTTTTAGTATTTGTTTTAAAAAAAAATTTTGCACAATTTTTATTTATTTATTTTGCATATACATCTAATTTAAATATGCTTAAAAATTATAATATTTATATATATATATTTTAAATGTTACCAAATACAAAAATATAAAAAAAAAATACGAATTGCAAGCTCAGACAATTATTTTTGAAAACTCTAAACCAAATAGAGTGATTTTTATTTTTATTTTTTATAAATATCTAAAAAGGCCCCAAAAAATTATTTTGCCTTAGGTCCCTGGAAACTCAGGCCGGCCCTGTGTTAAGACTATGTTTAGATCATAAATTTAGGTAGCAATTTGAAAAAAAAAAAGAAAAGGCTTCTTTGAACTGCATTTCAATATGCTAGACTGCGGGCAGTAATTTGTAAAGGTAATGACACAACAACTATCAGATTCACTGTTCAATCTCTTGTTCCTGATACGTGAGACACTCAGGCATTTTGTGTCACACAGAAAATAAGCAAATTGAGTAAGATTGTATGATGTGAAGAGGATGAATTTAGAACTCACCGAGTACACCAGGGCCTCCATGATCAGAGTAGTATAGAAAGATCCTATCATTGGGCTTGCTATCCACAACCTTCCCACTTCCACCTTTCACGGCTTTTTTATCGCCCAAAAGCACCGCATACAAATTCTCCACGGTGACATGCTTGCCAATGTAATCCTATTATCTCAAGTCAGTGAGCCAGATGAGGTAAGGGAATTGCAAAGAAAAGAGTAGTATCATTACTATCTTACCAGAACACAAAATTCACCACTTGCTACATGCCCTTTTCATTAAACCAAAGTACAAAATAAAGAATTAAAAAAAAAAAAATCAGTTGTACAATAATTCTAGGTTTACATTCTAATTTTGTTCTCTGCATGTGTGTACGAAATTTCCATAAGATCCGTTCATTAAGATCAACATGTTTTGTAAAGAAAATAAAATAAACAAGAAATAGAAATGAGGGTTTGAGTCAAATTAGAGCTTCTTATATTAAAATAAGGCCAAATTACATTGTTACTCCCTATACTTTGGCCTTGTGTCATTTTGGACACTGTAATTTTAATTGGCTCAATTTTGAGCATAAATTTATGATTTTATCTTAATTTGATCCGATTAATTAAAATTGTTAGTGTTTTTTTAATAAAAAATGCAGACATGAACAATATTATTAATTGGACTAAATTGATACAAAATGACATAATCAGTGTCATCAATAGGACCAAATTTACACAAAATTTTAAACTAATTATCAAAAGTGAGCTAATTGAAATTACAGGATCAAAATGACATAAATGATATAAGGGCAAAATGTAGGTCTGGACTACTGATATAATTTGTCAAAAAAACGAAAAGATTAAAAAGAATCTAAATCAAAGATTTGAAATCAAGCCGCAAACCAAGTAAATTGATTCACACGATAATTACTGGATCTTTCAATCCAGCTTAATAGCTATAAGTTGTAAAAGAACCAAACATCTCCAGAACTGGTCAAATCATTTTTTAGAATTGAATATAGCAAATGATAACCAGAAATAAATAAGAATAACAACAGCAATAGAAACTAGAGATGTAAAATGAGGATGAATATACCTTGGGGACACCAGCATAGACATCTTGACCTTGTGGATGGTTAATTATGATGCCCTGCCTCGGATTGAGTTCACTCGCAGCAATATCATCATACATAAACACCACTATGTTCTCATCTTTCAATCCTCCTCTCTTCAGTATTTGATACGCATGGCATACATCCGCCTGTATTTTATTCATTCCATTACATTATGCCTCCATATCATAATTTTAAATAACGACTGGGCTCCCCCTCCAATCACTTATCTCACTCAACTGGAGAGTGCTGTCCGGACCTGTGCTGATTTCAGGATTCAAAACGTTTATTTTGTAATTTTTTTTTTTTATATATATCATCTATATAAAAAATATATATATATATATATAATTAAGTTTGATGAGGTGCTATTTGGGAAGAAAAATAAAAGTTGTGTTTTGCATCTTGCTTTTGACCTTTTTTATATTAAAATTATTTGGGAAGATAATTAAAAATTACCCGTAAAATTACAATTATACCCTACATGTTTACATTTATGGGCTAGGACAAAATCTTTTGAGTGAAGATATTTTGATTATTTGAATGTGATGTAACAGCATAAATAAATATTAATAAAAAAAAAATCAAAAAATAACATTTTACTAACTTCCCAAATGACTTTTTAAAAAAGTCAAAAAAATTGGTTAAAAATAAAAAACCAACTTTTAACTTTCTTCTCAAAACAACCTAGATTAATTTTTAAAAACCTATTTTTTATATGATATATAGAATAAAAACAACAATGTTACATCCCTCTAAAACTAAAACTCTAGTAAAATGAGAAAAAAAAAAACACAAAGTCAAAACATCACATCAATGGACCCCACACACATATTAGAGCTATTAGACTCACAAATTAGAGCTCTAAAATATTTTTGAAATAAAAATAATAATAATAAAAATTGAGAGCTTTAATTTTAAAATTTTAAAGAGAACTCTAGTGATATAGCAAAGAATGGAACTCATATATAATGTGATGTGTATACTTATAATTTTTTTTTTTTTTTTTCCTGTCACGTCATTAAAACATTCTTTAACTTCTAGTGTCTATCATTGTGGTTAAAAAATCCTACAAACGGTTGAGATTAGTGGTAGACTTGACAGCGTAGACAGTACCTTCCAGTTGAAATGAGTGACGAGATTAGTATTTGAAATTCAAAATCTAAAATCCAAACATCAAATCCATTTTATTCCAATCCAAAATCACAAAAAAAAAAAAAAAAAAGAAAAGAAAATTGAGTAAGCTAAAATGCATGAGAGGGTCAAGTGTTTCTTCACCTGATGCCTGTAGTTTCCATACCCGGATGAACCGGCCACGAGAACCGCCCATCGTGTGCTGTTTGTTTCCGGTTCGTCGTCCTGATCCCCAGGCATCCGAATAACCTGATCCCACCGGTTCAGCCGGCCGGTTCGACCGCCTCCTACAGCTTCCAAAGGCACTACAACCATTAGCAGAAGCAACAACACAATCGAGGTAAATTTAAACCGGTAAGCCTCCATTGTGACTGAACCGGGTCGAATCGCCAACCAGCTTGGGGAAGGTACTAGTGAGTGATTATGAATACATGACCTATATATAGATGTATGTATAGGTATATGCATATATATAGAGCGGTGCGGGTGGCATGCAAAACAAGGGAGTGACACGTGTAACGGCTGTTTGGGTTATGTGGGACTCAAAATCTCTTGTACATTGAACAGGTGGATGACTGCTGTTTGGTTCCTCGGAATGTGTGTTTGTCGTGAAAATGGCAGTCTCTAGTGCCAAACCACTTGCTTATTTTCTGTTCTGCTTTTTACCTAACAAGCTTCACTGTGGTTGATTTGTAAGTACGTTTGTCTCAATAAGAACATCCCATTGCTTCGTCCTTTTTAATGGCTTTTTCTTTCGTTTTATACTGCTTTTTCCTGTTTGATTGCCTAGAAAAATTAGAAAAGAGAATGAACTTTTCCATTTCCAGTACCGGCAAGGCTTCTTCCCCGTTGGGAGGTGTGTAGGGTTATTCTGACCTACTTTTACTAATTTCAACGGTTTATATTGCCTCGGGAAAGTAGATTAGTTTTTTAGTTTTTTGATTTTTTTGACTATTTTAGTTTGGGTTAAAAAGTTTAGTTTGAGAAATTTTTTTTGACTTTTTGACTCTTTTTGTGAGAAAAGAGTGTAATGATTATGAGTTGAATATAATATTTTATTTTTTATAATTAAAATAATCTATTTTGTCTTTTATGATTAAACTAGCCAAAAAAATCCTATTTAACTCTTCCCAAACGGAACCATAGTAAAGTTATGTTCTTATAAAAAATTTAAATTGATTGGAGCCGAATAATTAGATTATATTTATTTTAATAGTTTATGAGTAAATAATACGAGTAGGTAGTCCTTACATTTTGTTATTTGGATAATTTTGATTTCTATTCAATTGTGTTTAATTTAAATTTTTTATCAATTTAATCTAATTAATAATGTTGATAATATTTTTGATGAAAAATAATTACGTAATTGGTTAAGATTAAATTAATGTAATATCTGTTGGAACCCACAAAGGTGTATGTGTGTAAATTAAATGTATAAATTAAATAAATAATAAAATAAAATAATTCAAAAAATAATTATATAAATTATTCTCCGAATTAAATGCTTACAGAAATTAATGTTGAGGCTTGTGTTGGACACAATCTCCTTAAAGTAGATTTCACCCTCGCTCCAGTGCTTCGAGTTTTACCGGTGTTTACTTCCCAAGATACAACAACTAACACTTGATTTTACAGCATTATAAAATCAAGTTTGGCGAACCAAAAAATATTGTAACTCTTTCTCTTTATTTTTTTAAAAATAAATGCAGAAAAAATTGCAGAGAAACACAAAGAGGGATGACGAATTTATGATAGGAAAATCTAATGAAAGAATGCTGGAATTGAAGGCTTTTTATAGAAGAAAATATGGCTGTTCCAAATAGGTAGAAACTTGTTCGGATAGATTGAAAAGGCAACAAACAGATTTGAATAAGTCCAAACAGATTCAGCTTGAAATGAACAGGTATGAACCTGTTTTGAACCTTCTGAACCTGTTCCATAAAGGGTAAAATAGTTTGGGGCTTGTTTGGATGAAGAAATTTTTTTTGGACCAATTTATTTTGAATTTTGAAACCAAAATAAAAAAATAAATTCCAAATGTTTTTTGCCCAAAAAGATAAATATTGAGCCGGACAAGCCCAATCCAATCTCACACCATGCACAGGCCCAGCCTAGCCCAGCCCGCTCGACCAGACGGACGGTGGCGGTGGTGCGCGCGCGTGTGGTTTTAGTTTTGGATCCAATGGGTCTAGCCCACTTTATCCATAAGCTCACTCTGCCACAAACTTGGGTATCCCTTAGGGCCCATCCCAAGTATCCAATGCTAAGGTTTATAAACCCAAACAATTCCTTAAGCCTTTCCAATATGGAACAAGCACATTTCACAAATGTGTAGTAAACCCATCAAAAAACTAGTTCCACGAACCCGAAAACGCGCATTGAATTTTCATTCATCTGGAAATGGTTTTGAGCAACCAAATACATGAATTTATTCACTACGTGGCATTAAACATGAATCCAATTAGAAAAGTTAAAAATAACGCTTGGATCCCACCTTAATTAATGCTCAAAGTTAGCAAAAAATAAGGAATTTCTAAAGCCAATTTGCATCGTTGTACCCCTCGAGTACTATTGGATATTTGATATAATGAAGTCCATAATTCTAGGTATGTCTTAGATACCTAAGTACCCTAATTATCGTTTTCCAATGATCGGACCCTGGATTACTTGTGTACCTACTCAATTTGCTTATAGCATAGGCTAAATATGGCTTAGCACAATTTATTAAGTACATCAAGCTTCCGATTATTCGATAGTATTCTAATTGTGATATGCTTGCACCTGTATTTTTTGACAAATGAAGACTAATGTCAATAGGTGTTTTAGCAGGACGGTCGTCATACTTTTCAAATTTCTTCAGAATCTTCTCAACATAGTGAGACTGAGATAAAGCATATCCTTCAGATGTTCTAGTAATTTTTATTCCGAGAATTACATCTGCTACTCTCAGATCTTTCATGTCAAACTTTTTGTTCAACATTTTCTTTGTGGATTTGATCATGTCATTATCGCTTCCAATAATGAGCATGTCATCCACATAAAGACAAACTATGACATAGCCTTTGTCTATGCTTTTAACATAGACGCATTTGTCACACTCGTTTATCTTAAAACCATCCAAAAGCATAGCGTGATCAAATTTTTCATACTATTGTTTCGGAGCATATTTTAATCCATGAAGGGATTTGACAAGTTTACAAACCTTTTTCTCTTGGCCGGAAAATTGAAACCCTTCCGGTTGTTCCATATAGATTTCCTCATCTAACTCGCCATTCAAAAAAGCTGTTTTAATATCCATTTGATGTATTTCTAGATTATACAAAGCTGCAATCGCAATCAACATGCGAAAGGATGTTATTCTTGTCACTGGTAAATAGGTGTCAAAATAATCAAGGCATTTCTTCTGCTTGTATCCCGTAACAACAAGCCTATTTTTGTATTTATCTATTGAACCATCTGCTTTCAATTTTCTCTTGAATATCCACTTATATCCAAGGGGTTTACATCTTGGTGGAAGATCCACCAGTTCCCAAGTATGATTTTGCAGTATTGATTCAATTTCACTATTCACAGTTTCTTTCCATAATAGAGCTTCAGGACTTGACATTACTTCCTTAAAGTTTTGAGACTTATTTTCTGACAGGTATGTCAGAAAATCTGAACCAAATGATTTAGAGATCCTAACCCTCTTGCTACGTCTAGATTCATCTAATTCATTATCATTTTGGTCTTCACCGCTACCCATAGCAGTATCAAAAGTTCTTTTATTTAAACTTTTCTCTTCAATTTCCTTGCTAGGAAAAATGTGTTAAAAAAATGATATATTTCTTGACTCAATAATAGTGTTTACATGCATATTCGGATTTTTAGATCTATGAACTAAAAATCTATATGCACTACTATTATTGACATATCCAATGAACACACAATCAACGGTCTTTGGTCCTATCTTAGTCATTTTGGGACTAGGGACTGCCATCTTGGCCAAACACACCCACACTTTGAGGTAATTATAGGTAGGTTGTCGACCTTTCCATAATTCATAAGGTGTTTGATTGAGTTTCTTGTGGGGTACTCTGTTAAGAATAAAGTTAGTAGACAAAATCGTCTCCCCCCCCCACAAGTTCTGGGGTAATCCTGAACTAATCAACATGGTATTCATCATCTCTTTAAGAGGTCGATTCTTTCTCTCAGTAACTCCATTTGACTGAGGAGAATAGGGTGCAGTGGTTTGGTGAATAATACCATGTTTAGAACAAAATTCTTCAAATGGAGCATCATACTCACCACCTCTGTCACTCCTCACTATCTTAATAGTTTTGCCAAGTTGATTTTCAACCTCAAGTTTATATTGCCTAAAAGCTTCTACGGCTTCATCTTTACTTCTCAATAAGTAAATATAGCAATATCAAGTGCAATCATAAATAAAACTAATAAAGTACTTCTTACCTCCTCTAGTTTGAACAAATTTTAAATCACAGATATCTGTGTGAATTAAACTTAGAGGTTCAGTACTTCTTTCAACTTTATTAAATGATACCTTAATGAGTTTTGCCTCAACACAAATCTCACATTTATGATTATGATGAAATTCTAAGTTAGGTAAACATTCTAAAGTAACAAGTCTACACAAAAAATTAAAATTAATATGTCCTAATCTACTATGCCATAAGAAAGAAGACTCGGCAATATAAACAAAAGATGTGTTTTTATTATTAAAAGCCAAATTAGGTACAATAATATTTACATTGAGCTTAAAAAACCCATCACTCATGTAACCTAGCCCCACATACATTCCACTCTTTGAAAGTACAACTTTATTAGATTCAAAAACTAATTTAAACCCATTCATGATCAACAATGACCCAGAAATCAAATTCTTGCGAATCTCTGGCACATGAAGTACATTGTTAAGAGTGAGTTATTTCCTCAAGGTACATTGTCAACCCAACCTCACACCACGCACTCGCACCCAAGCCCAACCCGCCCGAGTAGCGGCGGCGTATGCGCATGTGGTTTTAGTTTTGGGTCCAATGGGTCTAGCACACTTCATCCATAACCTCACCCTTCTACAAACTTGGGTATCCCTTGGGGCCCATCTCAAATATCCAATGCTAAGGTTTATAAACCCAAACAATACCTCAAGCCTTTCCAATGTGGAACAAGCACATTTCACAAATGTGTTGTAAACCCACCAAAAAACTAGTTCCACGAACTCAAAAACGCGCGTTGAATTTTCATTCATCTGGAAATGGTTTTTAGCAACCAAATACATGAATTTATTCACTACGCGGCATTAAACATGAACTTAGTTAGAAACGTTAAAAATAATGCTTGGGTCCCACCTTAATTAATACTAGGGGTGCAACTCAGGCGGGCTCAACCCGAGCAACCCGTGCCCAGCCCGAGTTTTTTTAGGGCTTGGGCAACAATATCTTGTAATTTGGACGGGCCTGGGCAAATTTTTGATGCCCGAATTGTAATTTGGGTCGGGCTTGGGCAGAATCAGTGGCTAACCCGAGCAACCCAAACCCGAATTGTATTTAATATATTATATAAATTATATAATATATGTGTAAATTAAATTAAATAGATGTCCTTAATTATTTATTTATTTTTTGGCTGGGCTTTCACCCTTGGATTAACATCTTTTATTTGGACCATTAGATTAAATTGAAAAAGAAAACCCTACCTTATGTATGGAATAATGAAGCACTGTTTGTTATATGGAATAATAAACCATTGTTTGTTAATTAATTGCAATTGAAGAAACTTTCAAATCTGTTGAAGTTTGTGGCTGGTCTACCATTTCTAGCATGTCTAGCATTTATATGTACCAGTGTTTTATATGTACCAGTTTTTTATGCACCAGATGTGAATGGACTTGTGTATATATATAATGAAGCATTCATAAGCTGTTTGTGAATTTCGGGCAATTCTGACTAACCCGAGTTCAAATTATAAAGCTTGGTCCAGGCTTGGGCAGCCATGCTCGGGTTGATGGTCGGGCTTGGGCGGGCTTAGGCACTGCCAAACACAATTCGGGTTGGGCTTGGGCAAACCCCCAACCCGACCGAACCCGCCCGAGTTGCACCCTTAATTAATACTCAAAGTTAGCAAAAAATAAAGAATTTCTAAAGGCATTTTCCAACAATATCAAGTTTACAAATTTGAATGAAAAGGAAAGTGGAGCTGATTTGTACTGAAAATAAATAAATAAATAAATAAATAAATAAACAAAATAAAAAAAAATAAAAAAACCTAGAGGAGATACCTAGGGAAATTGGTGTGCTTTTTTTGGTGAGAGGAAAATACTGAGGAAAGTTTACTAAAAAAAAAATTGCTGCTGACTTACATAGTTTTAAATAATGAACTTAATTAATCATAATAATGTGTTAGTACAATCAAGGGCAAGCTCACTAAAATTAAGTGGGCACACTATATGAATTTTGTAATTTTATGTCTCACTTGAAAATTTCTTGAGAAAATTGTACTTCATTGTCTTCAAACAGAGAATTTTTTATTTTGTTATTTTAAAGCCCTCAATTTAAAACAAATCTAAATTTTATTTTTTTGTGCAATTTGGCCATCAAAAAAAATACAAAAATAAATAAATAATAGTGGACTTTTTAAGTTTATTTTGGCTTTTTAAATATCATGATATATAAATAATAGAAAATATAACCAAAAATGGTGTTTTAAAAATTTCAGATGTAAAATAACATATTAAAAAGATAAATAGATGTATATATATTTTTCACTTAAATAAAACATTTGATGTATCGAAAATATAAATATATATATATATATATTGGATTAATAAAATATTCAAATAACAATGGAAAGATCAGATTGTTGGGTATACTTTCTTATTGGAGTGTAGGACCCAATTGGTTTTGAAAAAAGAGTTTTAATTTAGCTTGGTTTAGTATAATATATTTTTATATATTATATTTGTGGAGGCCCAATCCAATTTAGATACAATTAGGGTTTGATTACAAAACCCTAGATTCACAATATATACATATATATTGTTTGGTTGTTCAACACACAAAAATAAAGGTGGCGGCTGCTCTAATGTTTTTGGGTTTCGTGCCTATTAATCATCTTTGGTGATTTTTGGTTCAAAGTCAGTGGATTGGTTTCGGCAGCCATTGGTGTTTGATTTGGGTTGTTATTTTGGATCTTCTTCAACTCTGTTTCAGAAGATTTTGGTTCATCTATTTGGTGAGGTCTTTCCTCTTTGTTTATTTGTGATTATTTGGAATTCACCTAAGGGTGATTTTGTGAGACCATTAGTGTCTCGTTTGTAATCGTTTCGAAACCTATTTGGTTGATAGTGGAATCGGATTTCGATCCCGTGGACGTACCTCACATTGAGGGAATCACGTAAAAATTCTTGTGTTGCCTTTGATTTAATTTTTCCGCATTAGTTTTTATTCCCATTGATTGATTTACTTGTGGGGAATCATCGATTTTCCCTATCAACTGGTATCAGAGCTTACGGTTTATTTGAGTCTATTTATTTGTGTAAATCAATGGAGGGGAATGTGGGTCGTATGTCTAGCTTCAATGGAAGTAATTGGGTAACTTGGAAAACTAAAATGGAGGACCTATTATTTTGTAAAGACTTGTATGGACCCATTGAGGGTGATAGTGGCAAACCTGCTGATATGAAAGATGATGAGTGGAAGAGGTTAAATCGAAAAGCTGTTGGTGTTATCCGTCAATGGATTGATGACAGTGTGTTTCATCATGTTGCCACTGAAACTTCGGCACATGATTTATGGAAAAAATTAGAGAGTCTTTATGATAGAAAATCAGCCACAAATAAAGCCTTTCTGTTTCGTAAGTTGGTTAATTTAAAATATAAAGAGGGCAGCCCTATTCCGGAACATCTGAATGAAATAAAGAGTATTGTTAACCAACTTGCTTCTATGAAAATTATTTTTGATGATGAGTTGCAGGCTTTGATGCTACTTAGTTCCTTACCCGAAAGTTGGGAGACTTTGGTTGTGACAGTTAGTAATTCGGCGCCCGATGGAGTTGTCACAATGGGCCAAGTCACCAGTAGTTTGTTGAATGAAGAAACTAGAAGAAAATCAGTGGGTTCCTCTCATTCGGAAGCATTTGTTGTGAGAGGCCGAAGTAAAACAAGGGGGAGGAGTAAGACTCCTCATGGTCGTGATCAAAGCCGTGACAATTCAAGAGATGGTTCTTTTTCAAAGAAAGACGTTGAGTGTTATTATTGTCATGAGAAAGGGCACATGAAGCGGGAATGCCGAAAGCTCAAGAACAAAGAGAAAAGGCGTGACAAAAGTGTGGATAAGAAGCAAGAGGACACAACGGCAGTTACTACCGATGATCTCATGGTCGTTTGTGAGGATGATTGTATCAATTTTGTGGGCCAAGAGAGCAATTGGGTGATTGATTCCGGTGCTTCTTTTCATCTGACTTCTCGAGTTGATTTCTTCACTACCTACACTGCAGGAGATTATGGTTTTGTTCAAATGGGTAATGAAGGTTTGTCCAAGATTATTGGTATGGGTGATGTTTGCTCGGAAACAAATTTGGGTTGCAAGTTGTTACTTAAAGATGTGAGGCATGTTCCTGACATTCGCCTCAATTTGATCTCTACTGGGAAGCTAGATGATGAAGGCTTCAACAACAAATTTGGTGATGGTATATGGAAGCTCACAAAGGGTTCTTTGGTGGTGGCTAAGTGCAAGAAGACTCATACACTTTATTCGATGCAAGGAAAAATTTGTAAAGGTGTTGTCAATGCACTTGAAGATGATACTTCTACCGAATTGTGGCACAAGCGGCTTGGTCATATGAGTGAAAAGGGGCTACAAATTTTGTTCAAGAAAGAGCTTCTACCCGGTTTGAAAGGTACACATCTTAAAACTTGTGTTCATTGTTTGGCGGGTAAACAACATAGAGTTTCTTTTCATAAAAATGTTGCTTCTAGAAAAGAAAATGTTTTGGAGTTGATTCATTCGGATGTTTGTGGTCCTTTAAAAGTTAGAACACATGGTGGTGCACTTTATTTTGTTACTTTCATTGATGATTATTCAAGGAAAGTTTGGGCTTTTCTACTAAAAACTAAAGATCAAGTTCTAGAAGTATTTAAGCATTTTCAGGCCATGGTTGAAAGAGAAACAGGACAGAAATTGAAGTGCATCCGAACAGATAACGGTGGTGAATACATTGGGCCATTTGATGAGTATTGTCGCAGCCAAGGTATTCGGCACCAAAAGACAGTTAAGAAGACTCCTCAACAAAATGGCGTTGCCGAGAGGATGAACCGCACCATTGTGGAAAGAACAAGGTGTTTGCTTTCACAAGCTAAATTGCCAAGATCCTTTTGGGGTGAGGCAATGAGTACAGCGGTTGACGTGATCAATTTATCTCCTTGCTATCCTTTGAATGGTGATGTTCCTGAAAGAGTTTGGACTGGCAAAGATGTGTCTTATGAGCACTTGAGAGTGTTTGGTTGCCGAGCTTTTGTTCACATTCCAAAGGATGAGAGGTCCAAGCTTGATAGTAAGTCAAGATAATGTATTTTTCTTGGCTATAGGCGTGATGAGTTCGGGTATAGATTGTGGGATCCGGTCGACAAGAAAGTCATTCGAAGCTGTGATGTTGTGTTTCTTGAAGACCAAATAATTGAAGACTTTGGCAAAGGTGATCAACCGGAGCCAAAAACTAGTGATCTCATTGATATGGATCCATCTCCTTCATCTTCAGTTGATGATGAAAATGGGGGAGATGTGCAGCCACCTATTGAAGAAGTGGAGGATGATGCTAATCCTAATGAGGTTGAGCCAGAAATTGAGGAAGAGCATCCAACTCAAGATCCGCCACCACAACTTGAGTTGAGAAAATCTACAAGGGATCGACAACCTTCAAGAAAGTATCCTCCCAATGAATTTGTGTTGATTTCCGATCAAGGGGAGCCGGAGAGCTACCAAGAAGTAATTGAGCATGCAAAGAAAGATGATTGAAAAAAGGCCATGGAAGAGGAGATGAATTCCTTGCTTGAAAAACAGACTTATGATTTAGTGAAGTTGCCTAAAGGGAGGAAAATTCTGAAAAATAAGTGGGTTTTCAAATTGAAGAATGATAGGAAGAATCTGAGGTACAAAGCACGTCTTGTTGTCAAAGGCTTTGGGCAAAAGAAAGGCATTGACTTTGACGAGATTTTCTCACCGGTTGTAAAAATGTCTTCTATTCGGGTTGTACTTGGCATGGCTGCAAGTATGAACCTTGAAGTTGAGCAACTTGATGTGAAGACCGCATTTCTTCACGGTGATCTTGAAGAAGAAATTTACATGGAGCAACCGGAAGGTTTTGTAGAGAAAGGGAAAGAGAAATTTGTTTGCAAATTGAAGAAAAGTTTGTATGGTCTCAAGCAAGCTCCGCGGCAATGGTACAAAAAATTTGACTCTTTCATGATGAATAATGGTTTTTCTAAAACCACTTCGGACCATTGTGTATTTGTGAAAAATTTCCCGGATGGAAAATTTATTATTCTTTTGCTTTATGTTGACGACATGTTAATTGTGGGTCAAGATTCTACCATGATTAACAGGTTGAAATTGGAGTTGAGCAAGTCTTTTGCTATGAAAGACTTGGGACCGGCAAAGCAAATTCTTGGTATGAAAATTGTTCGTGATCGCAAAAAAGGGCTGATTTGGTTGTCTCAAGAGAGCTACATTGAGAAAGTTCTTGAGAGGTTCAACATGGATAAAGCAAAGCCGGTTGGTTGTCCACTTGCGGGTCACTTCAAACTTAGTTCGAATCAATGTCCTACAAGTGAGAAAGACAAAGAAGAGATGTTGAAAGTTCCTTATGCTTCAGCAGTTGGTTCTTTGATGTACGCCATGGTTTGTACAAGGCCGGATATTGCTCACGCCGTTGGTGTGGTGAGTCGGTTTCTCTCTAATCCGGGTAAAGAACATTGGGCAGCGGTAAAATGGATTCTAAGATATTTTCGAGGGACTTCGAAGGTGTGTTTGTGTTTTGGGGATGGTAAGCCGATGTTTAATGGGTTCACAGATTCTGACATGGCTGGTGATGTTGATTCTAGGAAATCTACTTCGGGGTATTTGATGACTTTTGCAGGGGGAGCTGTGGCATGGCAATCTAAATTACAAAAATGTGTTGCTCTCTCAACTACCGAAGCTGAATTTATTGCCATTACAGAAGCTTGCAAAGAAGAGTTATGGTTGAAGAAATTTTTGCAAGAGTTGGGTTTGATGTAAGAAAAATATGTGCTTTATTGTGATAGTCAAAGTGCTATTCACTTGAGTAAAAATTCTACCTTTCATTCGAGATCGAAACACATTGATGTGAGATACCATTGGATTTGTGATGTGTTAGATTCGAAATTGTTGCAACTCGAAAAGGTTCACACGGATGATAATATTTTGGATATGTTGACTAAGACTTTGTCGAGGGATAAACATTTGAAGTGTCGAACTTTGGCGGGTATGGTTGATGTTTCCACCTAAGTCGGTAAGGGGAGAATTGTTGGGTATACCTCCTTATTGGAGTGTGGGACCCAATTGGTTTTGGAAAAAGAGTTTTAATTTGGCTTGGTTTAGTATAATATATTTTTATATATTATATTTGTGGAGGCCCAATCCAATTTGGATACAATTAGGGTTTGATTACAAAACCCTAGATTCACAATATATACATATATATTGTTTGGTTGTTCAACACACAAAAAAAGGTGGCGGCTGCTCTAATGTTTTTGGGTTTCGTGTCTATTAATCATCTTTGGTGATTTTTGGTTCAAAGTCAGTGGATTGGTTTCGGCAGCCATTGGTGTTTGATTTGGGTTGTTATTTTGGATCTTCTTCAATTCTGTTTCAGAAGATTTTGGTTCATCTATTTGGTGAGGTCTTTCCTCTTTGTTTATTTGTGATTATTTGGAATTCACCTAATGGTGGTTTTGTGAGACCATTAGTGTCTCGTTTGTAATCGTTTCGAAACCTATTTGGTTGATAGTGGAATCGGATTTCGATCCCGTGGACGTACCTCACATTGAGGGAACCACGTAAAAATTCTTGTGTTGCCTTTGATTTAATTTTTCCGCATTAGTTTTTATTCCCATTGATTGATTTACTTGTGGGGAATCATCGATTTTCCCTATCACAGATTTGTTGGCTAAGTCACAAATTGTGGATAAGAAAACTTTTGGCAGCGGATTTGAATTTGAGGCAGATTAATTACTGGGAAAACTTTTTCTCCATGTTTAGATTTTTCTCCAGTCTTGGAATAAAAGAAGTTTTTGATAACATTTTTTAGAATAAAAAACGTGTGTTGGCCTGTATTGATGTTCAGAAGGCTTTAGCTAACCGCCTCAACACTTCTCTTGAAAATCTGGGAGGAAAACTTGTTGCGGAGTATAATCGGATCCTCCTTCAAGAGGAAATACATTTGTTTCAAAAATCCCGCTCTCAATGGCTCCTCTTTGGTAATGCTAACACCAAGTTCTTTCACTCCAGTACTATTATCCGTCGAAAGCGAAATAAGGTGATGGCCTTAAAAAATCAGGATGGTACTTGGTGTAGCGATCAGAATGAACTTCGTATGAGGGCAATTCATCACTTCCAAAATCTCTTCCAAACCGAGCCAGTGGTAAACCCTCCTCCACTATCTCCTTTTCTTACCCATCTTTCGGTGGAAGAGGCTTCTCGATTGGATAGGCCAATTTCAGGGAAGGAAGTCAAATTGGCAGTTTTTGCAAATGAGACCTTTCAAGGCCCCACGGCCTAATGGTCTGCAGCTATTCTTCTACCAAAAATACTGGGACGCGGTTTGTGTTGGGATTTGGGATCCCGTCCAAAACCTTGTAGAAATCATAACAAGCAGAAAAACACACCCACACACATGGAGACACAATATTTAACGTGGTTCGGCTTCAAAGCCTACGTCTACGGGAGAGTAACCGATTATCACTATACCAATGGGGAGATTACAGAAAGATTACAATAGAGGAGGAGCTCACACTCTCTTCACTCAGCCACTCTCCCGTCTCCCTCGCTCACACCGAGAGAGACGGTCTCTCCGCCTCACATCTCTCGCACTCTTTGGTTCACGGTTTGCTCACTCACTCACAATTTCACCTCTCCTCTCACCCTCCATTTATACACATTGGAGTAGGTGGGAGAGCCTTCATTCTTGACTTGGGCAGCCTCCATTCTTGACTCTTGACTCTTGACATGGTTGGTGGCCGCCAAGATTGACTTGATTGGTTGCCTTCCCATGGGTAATGGTTGGTTGCTTTCCCATGGGTGAATTCAACAAATCACCTCCTTCACCCATGTAAGGTGATCCACAGCACACACTACTGCTAATCTTGTCACAACTAAATTCAACATAGTCTACATCTCCTCACTGAGATGCTTGCACCCCCTGAACCTAGAGATAATACACCAGAGATACAAGAGGAGGAGGGAATCCTACATCCTCAACCAACTCACATAACTCTCTGATTTGGAGAGAGCCTCTGCTCCTATCTCCCATAGATCTCTTCCACGCTTCTGTCTCGGATGCCTGCACTTGCTATGCTTGAACTTGCGTAACCAAGATATCTTGACACCCCCTGATTGGATGTCCTGCACCCCCTGCTCGGATGCCCTTGACTGTCATGCCTTATCTCGCAGGACCAGTCATTGGAGCAATAGAAAACTTGTTGTGTATCCCATCAACGTCCTCTGTCTTCTTTGCTCGGAGCTTTTCCTCTGAACTATCAGCCTTTGCCCTCTGCACTTCTGAACAACCTCCTAGTGTTTCCACATACGCTTGTTGTCTGTGCCTTTGCAATCCCTGATTTGCTGTCCAGTAGATTGATGATTGACAGTAGCTCCATCTGTCAAAGCATCGTCAGCTATGCAATTCCTTGCATAGTGAACACGGGAGCAACTAGAAAACTTCAGAGTTTGACACATCAATATCCTCAATTTTCCTTGCTCGGAGCTTATTTCTTGAACAACCAGCCTTTGCCTTCTGCACTTCAGAACAACTTCCCAGCGATCTCATACGCCCGTTGTCTGTGCTGCAATCCCTGATGTTCGGTTCTATCTCACTTGTACGTCCGTACTGATGTTTGACAGTTAGCCCTTCTGCCAAGACAACTTCTACCGGTCTGTACAAGTTACCACTATGCAACTCCGTGCATAGTGCTCGCACCCATGGCTCTTGAGTGCTCATCGTGGCTCCATCTCTCCTCCTGCGCTTGAGCTCGCCTGAGAGATCCGCAACTACTCTGTTTCATTAAGAGGTGCATTCGCTGCCACAAACATAAAGAAACCACCATAGAGAAAAAGATTTGCCACTCCTTGGCACGCACTCTTGCGTTTTATCTGTCTCAATTTCTCTATCTGGAAGTTCCTGTGAACTTTCAACAACTCGCTGCTACATACTCTTCTCGCGCCTCTGTACGACACTCTAGCGTACCCTTGCACTGCTGCACGTCTGCATTTGTGCTCCTGCGCTTAGTATGCTCCTCTGCAACTATTGTTCTACACGTCCACATACCATCAGTACCTACTCGTATACAGTAACTCCAACAGCCACAGCATTTCCCTGAGCCTGTACTTGTTCGTCGATGAATAGTCTTCTCTTCTGATTGAACCAGATCCTTCGAACACCTCAACAACCAGGAAAGTTCCCAGGAAAGACTGGTGGGGTCACAACCGGTCCCACTTAAGAACCAGTCTCCTTAGACAGTGTCTTTTTGACAGAACTTTCCTAGACATTGTTGATCTTGAGATAATCATGTGCAATTCTCCTGATCGCCCTCTGACCAATCCTGATCTCCCTCGATTTTCCATTTGATCAAGCCTGATCTCCTCTGGTCTTCAATGATCTATCTCAATCTATATCTAGTTGTCCAATCTGGTCAGAATCTGCCCATTCTAACATCTTCAGTGAATCTGCAGCGTTCCACAATATCCGGCAACCTTCCTTCGAGTATTGAAGATGACAAACTCCCATGTTTTGATAATCTTTCCAAACCATTCAGAATTTCACTATTCTGACCTCGCAGTTGCGTCCGGAATGGTCCGTTTAGCTAGGACCAACCTTCGCTGCACTTCCGGGGACCTCACTAAAAAATTTCCCCAAAAGTTAGGCCACATCACAATTTTCTGAAAATTTTGGGCCAAATTGCAATTTTCAGAAGTTCAGGGAATATTCCGTGTACTAATAGAATATTCCGTCCACTGCACTTGATGCCGTCTGTCACTTCAATCTGCCTTCTTTTTACAAAAACTCCGTCTCCAAAATCTGACCATACGAATGTGTCCAAAATACTCCAAATAGTCGGAAAACACTATTGGATCACCAAAAACGGACGCCGAATGGCTTAGATCTAGCCAAAATATTTTGTACGCCTCAGATCTGCGGCTACACCTTAGCCGCGTTGCACCGGATCCGTCTTCTTGCGCTGCACCCTTGCCGCGTCGCACTGGATCTCCTCCTTCGTGTGTTGACGTGGCAGTGCTGATGTGGCACTTCTGTGCTGACTTGTCGATGACGTGGACTGCCACGTGTGCTGACCTGGACTGTTGACGCGGCGGCCACGTGGCCACGTTGATGACGTGGCTGCTGACGCGGCGACGACGTGTTACTGACTGGGCGCCACGCGTCTCGTCTTCCTCCTCTGTCGCGCGTGTGGCGCGTGGATGCTCATGGTGTGACGCGCCGTCTGCCTGCACGGCGCGTAATGGCGCGTGCTGCGACTGGGACTCACGCGCCTTTTTCAGGTGGCGCGTGAGGGAACGTCCGGGCTCCTCTGGGGCTCTGCTTTGCATTTCTGGACTCCTCTCGTCGAGACTTTGCTCCTGGTGTGCTCAAAACCTGATTTCTGGGCAGTTTCGAACAATACACTGTTTTTGTTCCGAAGCGCCACCGACGAGGCTCTGATACCACTTGTTGGGATTTGGGATCCCGTCCAAGACCTTGTAGAAATCATAGCAAGCAGAAAAACACACCCACACACATGGAGACACAATATTTAACGTGGTTCGGCCTCAAAGCCTACGTCCACGGGAGAGTAACCGGTTATCACTATACCAATGGGGAGATTACAGAAAGATTACAATAGAAGAGGAGCTCACACTCTCCTCACTCAGCCAGTCTCCCGTCTCTCTCGCTCACACCGAGAGAGGCGGTCTCTCCGCCTCACATCTCTCGCACTCTTTGGTTCACGGTTTGCTCACTCACTCACAATTTCACCTCTCCTCTCACTCTTCATTTATACACATTGGAGTAGGTGGGAGAGCCTTCATTTTTGACTTGGGCAGCCTCCATTCTTGACTCTTGACTCTTGACATGGTTGGTGGCCGCCAAGATTGACTTGATTGGTTGCCTTTCCATGGATGATGGTTGGTTGCTTTCCCATGGGTGAATTCAACAGTTTGTCCATCCTTAATTGAG
Organism: Camellia japonica; assembly: GCA_030407325.1. Classification (NCBI taxonomy): domain Eukaryota; kingdom Viridiplantae; phylum Streptophyta; class Magnoliopsida; order Ericales; family Theaceae; genus Camellia; species Camellia japonica. The sequence continues at coordinate 84,145,998 of JAPPVO010000013.1, read as the reverse complement.
GTTATACAAACGGCTTTTCAAACAGGCACCATTCCTAATGAGTAGAACAAAACTCTTATCACTCTGATTCCTAAGGTGGATCAGCCCTAAACCATGAGTCATTTCGGCTCATTTCTCTTTGCAATGTTGTCATGCACATTATCTCCAAAATTTTGGTTGGTCAGCTTCGTCCTTTATTGCCTAAGCTGATTAGCCCCTTTCAAGGAAGTTTTATCCCTGGCCGCCAAACCTCTGATAACATCATTATTATGCAAGAATTGCTACACACTATGAAACGGTCTAACAGTAAGAGAGGTTCTGTGGCAGTTAAAATAGATCTAGAGAAAGCCTACTATCACATTGAATGAAGCTTTGTTAAGGGTGTTGTAGAGGAATTGCGTTTCTTCAATACTTGGGTCAACTTGATCATGAATTGTGCCTCGACAACACAATTAGTGGTACTTTGGAATGGGGAAGCTACTTAGTTTTTTCGGCCCTTTCATGGACTTCGCCAAGGAGATCCACTCTCACCTTACCTCTTTCTATTCTGTATTGAAAAGTTGGGTCACTGCATTGAGGAGGCGGTGGCATATAAGCATTGAAAACCTATCAAGTTGGCTAGGCAAGGTCCCTCTTTTTCTCATCTCTTTTTTGCCGATGACATGCTTTTGTTTAGAAAAGCAACAGACCATCACATGAACACAATGAAAGTGATCCTTCAAGACATTTATTTAGCATCTAGGCAGAGGTTTAACTTTTAGAAGTCCAAACTCTTTGTTGCTTTGAATATCTCTCACACTTAGAGCAGAAATCTGGGGCATATTTGCAATATCCCTATCACTACAGATCTCGGGTGGTATTTGGGGGTGCCTCTTATTCACGGTAAGGTTTCCAAGTCCACTTACAGCAACCTAGTTGATCGGGTTCATGGTCGTTTAACAGGTTGGAAAGCTAGATAGTTGTCCTTGGCGAGAAGGGCAACCCTTATACAGTCTGTCACCACCTCTATCCCTGCATACCCTATGCAGTCCACTCTTTTTCCCACCTCCATTTGTACGACCATTGATTGCAGTCATAGGCATTTTCTATGGGGAGAAAATGATTAACACCAAAAATTGTCCATGGTTGGTTACGGTAATGTGTGCAAGCCAAAAAGCTAAGGAAGGCTTGGTTTGCATAGTATGAAACACATGTACCTTGCCTTACTTGCTAAGATAAGATGGCAACTAACTCAAGACGATACCTCCCCTTAGGCCCAGGCTTTGGGCAAGAAGTATTTGGGACAAGATAAGCAGGTTTGGGATCCCTATCCTTCAAACTCCTCGTATACTTGGCGAAGTATTAACAAAGGAGCTCAAGTTCTTAAAGATGGGTTAAAATAGCAGGTGGAAGATGGGAAAAGCATCAACTTCTGGAGTGATGTTTAGTTAGGAGAGCTGTCGTTAGCCCAAGTTATTTCTATCACTCTTTCAAAGGTTGAGTTGTGAAGGAAGGTGATTGAATATTGGGTTGATGGTAGTGGTTGGGATTGGTCTCTTCTGTAGGGAGTGTTTCTTCGATCCCATGGTGATAGTAGTGATCTGGAAATCTGGAAACTCTCTCCTTCAGGCATGTTTTCTACCAAATCAGCAAATAATATGAACAGGCCTTCCCTTTCCAATCATGCGGGCACTCAAGGATGCGCCACCATGGTCCTAGTCGATGGAAACACTTTGCTTGGCTGGTCAGAAATAATCGTATTCTCACCAGCACCCTTCGGTTACACAGAGGTTTGAGTTCTGATTCAACATGTCCTTTTTGTGGGAACTACAGTGAAACTACACTCCATGCCTTGTGGGATTGTGAAATGCCAAGTATGGAAAGAGCTTATTCCTCCCTCATGCTGGCTCCAATTCTTTACACTTTCTTTGCTTAAGTGGGTTGATCTTAATCTCGCCTCTCTACCTTTGTCTACATCCTATAATAATTGGGCTTTGATTTTTCTGGTTTCCTTTTCTTCACTTTGGTTTTGGCATAACAAACGGTTACATGTTCCAAATTTCTGTGTGCCTCCTCATCCTGTTGACATCATCATGGGGCAGGTCATTGAGTTTGTAAAAGTTCGAACCAGTCACCTTCAAGGGTAACCATGGCGTAATGCATGTTCCTTGGTCCCCCCTCCCCTCCTTAATGGGTTAAAGTTAATGTTGATGGCTCTGTTTTAAACGCGCAAGGCTTAGCAGATGCAGATGGGATCATTCGGTCAGATCAAGGTACCTGGATTGGTGGTTTTCGACATCACATCGGATCAGTCCCTGTTATTGCTGCGGAGTTGTGGGCTATCTGGCTCGGACTGCAACTGGCTTGGCAAATGGGGTATCGCAAGATGATTGTTGAATCCAACTGCGTTGAGACTCTGTCTGTATTAAAGTCTTCTGCCATGGTTCATCCCCCTTTCAATGTCTGTCAAGAAATTAGGGAGGTACGGTAATTGGGAGTGTGATATCCAACTATCTGGCGTGGGGTAAAAAAGTGTGCGGATTTCCTTGCCAAGAATGCTCTTCATCGAATGATCCAACATGAATTTCTTATTCTCCCTCCTGAGGCTTTGGCTAGATTGATAGAGGAAGATACTCCAGGGTCTATTAGCCTCGGGTTTGTTCGTTGTTAATTTCGGCTTCGCCCCATTTGCACCAAAAAAGTAAAAAAAATTATTTTATTTACATTTTCTTTTCTTTTCAAATCTCTACTCAAATTCATGATCTAAATACAGCCTAAAGTATCAATCCAAGCGGATTGAAAAAAAAAAACTCTTAAAATAAGCACAAAAGACAAACTCTAAATAAAGAAGCAAAATAATAAGAACCCTTTATTATTCAATAAGGATTTTGTTTACACAGATTAATCAAACCTGCCAAAGTTTCATTGTCTATTTATTAAACAAGTTAATTATTGGAAGCACCAATAATGAATCTTCTACTAGAAAATGTTATTAACTCTTCTTCACCATACATGCTGCCCCAAAAGCTTCCTTTGCAGCTGTTAGGGAGACCTTATTGTTGCAGAGATTGGCAAGTGCCCTAAATGCTTTATCCCCATATTCAGTGTTTATTGACCCACATTCACCCTCAAACAACTTGATCTGTTGATTCCAAAACTCAGTAATTAATTATCATAGAGCAAGTAATTAATTATGCAAAACTAAGTAGCAAATAATAGAAGTGAAAAAACAATCAGATTGATCTAATGTGCTCGGGAATTAGTCAGACAAAGCTCTGGATATGTTTGTGAGCGAAAAAATAAAGGGAAGTAAAAGAATACCATTGATTTATAGCATTGCCAGTCGTTGACAACAGGAGATCTAAACGATTTGAGGATCTTGGGGCCTTTGACAGGTCCGAAGAGAATCACTCCAATGAATTGCATGCGGCCATCCAAGTTAATCCGGCGCCACATTTCATCGCTGAGCTGTTTCAGAATGTCTGTCTTCTTTTCTGATCCATCTTTTGCTGCCCTGTACTGCAAGAAAAAGGGAAACAAAAAATAAGAAAAAAAATTATGAGTTTGTACAACAATGAAAATTAAGGATGAAATTATTTGAATTGGTCAATTACCTCCCACCATAGAGAATAAATAGTAGCATCTTCTTCAGGGATATTCCCATCTGATATAAGTGTGTGTTGATGTAATATTTTCATGACTGACCTGTTTTCATGTATGGATATTTCATGAGCCTCTACATGTGCTGTTAATAACAGTAACATTGCTAAGGCAATGAGTAATATAGATAATTGACTTGCCATTGAAGGGGTGAACTAGAGTGATAAAACCAACAAATACCCAGAACATGTCACCACACACACACATAAAAACACAGTGACAGAATTGATTTTATCATCATGATGTGTTTGACTGATTAATAAACAAAACGTAACTAATGGTTGGGAGCAATGGCCCAATTGGAAAAGAAATAAGTGTATTAATTCATTCATTATGTGGCTGGGAAGAATGCATTGTAGGGTTCCGGATGGGAAAATTATTAAATATTTTCAAAATAAATGTCCCGTTTGGCAATATGATTGAGACTAATTTAACTAATTAAAAGACAAAATAAGTTAAAAAATTAATAAAATAAAATATTACATCCAAATCATAATCATTTCAATTTTTTTCTCATAAAACTACAAAAAAAATAAAAAAAGAAGTTAAAAATTCATCCCAAATGGAACTTTTTTAACCAGACTTAACCAAAAAGTCAAGCTAAAAAAGTTCTTCAAAATGAAATCATATAACATTATATTTCTTGTATTTTCAACGGATAATCACAAATCTCTCTTCACCTACTTATGTTCCACTCAGTATAAATTATTTTCTTATATTTCAATAAGTCTTATAGATGACATAGTTATCAACATACCCTTAATAATAATAGGGTGAAGCAGTGTGAATGTTTCATGATGTGAATATTTATACTGTCAACGTAAATATTCACACTGTTAAATTTATTTAATATGAATGTTCATATTACAAAATTGCTAAAGATTTTAAAAAAATTGTACAGGTAAAATTATTTATAAAACGCCTTAAATATGAAAATTAATATTTGGTGGATCAAATATTCAAAATAATAAGACTTATTAGATACAAGAATATCTTTATAAATTAATTGAGACACAAGTACTTAAAAAATAATTTTCTAATAAATTCCTCATTCGCAATCAATGAAAAATTATAATGCATATTGACTTATATTTTTTATACTTAACTGCCTAACAAATATAATTCTACTCTTAAAATTTTTAATTACATAATTGATTTGGAATAACACATAAATACGTTACTTGATATTCTCCGATTACTAAATAATTATCTAAGAGCATCTCCAACAGTTCACCAAAATTTTCATCAAATCTAAGTAAAAAAATGACTTTTTTCTCAATCTAATACCGAGTGCTCCAACGGTTGATTTTCATCAAATTTTTATCAAATCTGCGCCGGGACAACCGGTTGGTCAACCGACCGGTCGACCGGTTAAACCAAAAATTTTTTTTTTTGGAACTGTTTGAACCTTTTAGTGGTCGACCGGCTGGTCAACCGGTAAGGCAAAAAAAAAAAAATTTTTTTTTTAACTGTTTGAACCTTTTTTTGGAACTGTTTGAACCTTTTGGTGGTTGACTGATTGGTCAACCGGCTGGTCGACCGGTTGGTCTCCCCCAACGGTCATGCACAGTGTTTTGGTGACATGCGGAGCCTGTTCTCATTTTGGTGAAATTTTTGGTGAATTCTCGATTTGATATCAATTTGGTGAAATCGTTGGAGCTCCAAAAAGTACTTTTTCACAAAATTTCAAATTTGATGTCAGGTTTGATGAAGCGTTGTAATAATTATCGGTTTAGATGTTGTGACACTTTTAACCTGATGGTAGGATGTCAAAGTAAAGGCATTTATTAAGCAATAAATACAGTGCCACAAATTTAAGGTTGATAATATATATATATATATATATATAAAAGAACTGTTTATTTACTTGAGGTTGATCTTTTGTTTCTAATTTTATCTTTTTATTTTAAATAATTTATTAACGGTGGCATATATATTGAGTGAAGATTTTTTTTCGTGATTATGCAAATATTTTTGGTTAATTATGAAACAGATTTTTCTGTAATTACGCAAATATTTTTAGTCAATTATGAAATATAAATATTTTATTTTTAACAAATTACAAAACCCCCATATGATTTGTTTAAAATATGAATTGATCTTATAATATTAGAAATTATAACTATCGTTTATTATAAATTTTAATTTAATACAATACTCAGGGGAAAAAAACTATTCTCATATGCAATAATAAATTATCAAAAATGTTTATTAAAAAAATATTTTTCATACCAATAAAAACCATTAATTGACTTAATGATTTCTATATTAACAAAATGATTAACTGAAAAATATTTTTCATATCATTAAAAATTATTAATTTACCCAATGATTTACTTTTAATAAAATTGTTAATTGTTCTATGAAATTGTTAGTCATTTGAATATATATGTATTTTCTTCTATTTCTTTATTAGTTCAATAAATTATCTTGGTAATTTTTTTTAGATGAGAGAATTATCTTAAGATTTGTTTTATATTTATCTGTTGAGAAAAGTTACAAACCATAATTTTTTTTATAATAAATTCCGAAGGAATACATCATTATTAGGTGTATAACAAATCAAAAAATAATACATGTCATATCACATAATTTTATCATAAATCTAATGATTTATTTTATTCAATTCATATCAAATTTTTTAAAAAATTATCAAAATATGAAATTTAAACATACTGTAATAATAGTCCGTACATTACACAGGCCTTCAAATATATATATATATATATCTTAGAACATTTCCAACTTATATGCTTCGTTTGGAAAGTGGGTTGGCTTTTTGGCTTTTTAGCTTTTTTGGCTATTTTAGCCTGGGCTAAAAAGCTTGGTTTGGGAAGAGCTTTTTGGCTTTTTGACTTTTTTTACTTTTTTTTGTGAGAGAAAAATATAATGATTATAGGTTGGATGTAATGTTTTGTTTGTTGTAACTAAAATAGTTTATTTTATTTTTTATGACTATTTTAGTCAAAAAATTTCAAAAAGTCTCTTCCCAAACAGAGGCTAGTATGTCAAATAAAATTGAAGGCTTGGGTGACATGCCAATTTGACATCACTAAAAGCTATCCAGTGTCAAATTTTATTATTAAAAGATTAATTAAAATATTATTTCCTTTCTAAAAAAGTGTTATAATTAAAGATTTGACATGAGTTAATAAATATGTCAAATTTAACATTCCCTCAACCTTTGCCAAATCCATGTCATGTTTGACATATGATGGAGCAAAAATTTAAGATCTACTTTAATTGTTGATGTGCCAGGTAAGATTTGACATTTAGATCTCGTTTGAAAATATATTATTTTAGTAATTTTTTAATTTTTTAATTAAAATATGAGATAAAAAAATTAATATATTTAAAATAAATTTTTAATTTTTTTATAAAAAGATGTGTAAAAAGTAAAGATAAAATGAAATCTTTGACTTTTTTGTATAGGTTATAAATTTTTTAAATTTTTTTAATAATTTTTTGACTTTTAAATTAAAATAAGCACTTGCCAAACGAGAGTTAAGATTGGATATGTTCTTATTCTTTTGATATGGGTCCATAGAGTGATCTTATGTGCTACAATATCAAATTGTTGTATACATAGCATGCATGACCCTATTTTAGAATTGCTTTGCAAGTGTAATTGGGCTTTTTCGCCAATTAAATATCAAAAACAATAAATTATTTGCTTATATATATATATATATATATTATTTTACATTTGTCCTAGAAAACAAGAAGCATGCTATTATCAATAATTATTTAATAGTTTGAAATATTATGTGATATTTATTTGTATAGTATTTCAAATCAATCACTAACAAAAAAAATTTACTAATATGACATGCTAAATTATGTTTATTAAGTAGTTATGAGACAAACTTAGGTGCCATTTGTTATCACTTATAAGTTAACTTTTATAATTATAATTTTTTTTGATTATTAACTTAAAATAAGTTGTAAATTTGTTTGGTATTATTTTTTATAATATACGAAAAAACTTTTTAAGTGAATAAGCTATCACATGATTTTTTTGTAAAAATATAAGTATTTAGAATGACTGCAAAAATAATCAAGCAAGCTATAATTTAAAATCACAATCAAACATCATTAATTACTTTTATAAAGTAAATAAACTAAATAACTTGACTTGTAAAGTGTTACCAAATAGAGTTTAATGTGTATTACGATTTTTTATTGACTAAAAATATTATGTAAACAATATGTATTATATTTTAAAAATATCTAACAATTTTCCCACCATTTTGGCTCACAAGTTTAGTAAGCATAACAATAATAATAACAACCATGAAACAAAAAGAGGATGATATTAACTGGTTAATAACAAAAATAAAGCAATATTTAAGTCAATTAACTTGAACCCTCTTGTACTAATATCTAGGGCAAACACCCATTGTCACTATAGGGTTGCAGTTGACAAAAATGTTATGAATCATCAAAATATATTTTTAATCTAATCACAAAAGAAATGTGTAATGTAAATTTAAAATTAGGGAGATGTTGGTTACGCTTGCGATAATTGTAGATTATTGATTTGTTAAATTGAATAATTTTCTAAGTAATGTTTTCTAGATTTGTAACATTCCAGCAAAACTTGATGGAACTTCATTAAGCAATTAGGCCTAATGCTAATAGAACCTAACTAAGCAAATAGCAATATAACATTAATCAAAACATATATCTTGTCTTTTTGTGTTTTTTTAGCCAAAAATCAAATGCTGAATGAAGCTTTAAATGTGTGAACTAAGGAGAATTGAATAATGCTATATGTACTAATAAATTTACTAACTAGGAGAGGGTAATTTATATGTATAAATTGGGCCGAGCTAGGTAATGGGCCGTTGTAGGCCGTAGTAAGAAAGGCGGAGTAAAAGTGGCCTTGGCGTTAGCCCGGTCCCCGAAGGCCTTGTTGTTATCTCGGTCGCCACGACCAGAATGGTTAGCCCGGTCGTTATCTTTAAACCGAGGTATGCTGAGCCTTCTTCGAGACTTTTGTTCTTGGTTAGCTCGGTCCAACTCTTCTATGGATAGCTCGGTCTTGGCATGCGAAGCCGAGGTAGAAGCAAGGAAAGGAAGAGCCGAGCTGGCAGTTAGCTCGGTCATACGAGCCAGTTTAGCATGGCAATGTTATCTCGGTCGTATGGTCATCCTACCGAGGTAAAACCATCTCACTTGGTTTAAGCAGTGAGGGGGGTGTTGAAGGATAAGCATTATCTTTCAGGAGTATGAATCCTAGGAGGACTCTACGTGCAGGAATAAAAGTCCTACTGGGATTGTGTCACGCGGAACCTATAAAAGCTCACAACATCACCTATGGAGAGGTAACACAACTTTGATTCCCGAATACACAGAGCTTTTGTCTATTTGTCTATTTTTTGCTGACTTAGGCATCGGAGGGGTATCCGGCACACACCCGCCGACTAGCTCACGTTTGTATTTTCAGAGAGTAAAGCGACGTCGTACGGATGAGCGTAATCTTGATCAACAGGATTATACGAGGACAATATTTCGTGCTCGTACAATTGGCGCCGTCTGTGGGAACATCAGACTAGAACAAAATCTCTTGATCAAGTTTTCCTTGCTAATAAGAATCAATGGCGCACAACGAAGATTTGCCGCCATTCGCCATCGACGGGCAAACTCCAGAAGGGGGTGGGAGGCGTGAAGGTTTACCTCCTATCCCTCCCATAGCGGATTTGGAGCCCCAACGACAGAACCCCAGGAGGGATACTAGGGGGAGGCGGAATAATAGCCCCCGTCGCTCTCACTCACAAAGTCCTGATAGACAAATGCGAATGATTGATCCTTAAGTTCTGGAGGACTGCGTGAAGGAGCAGGACGAATTGATACGATGGATGGCGGCGGACATGGAGTCTATGAAACGCTAGATCAAGGGAAATGGGTGGTGACAGGAGAGGGGCGTAAAGGCAACACGCCCTCTCGCCACTCAGAAGAGCGCAGTAGGCATACCACGCCATCACAAGCAGAGAGTAGGAGCCTCAGAACAGGCGACACTCAATCTAGGACTTCCAGAACTCGTCACTCCAGGTCTGAGAGGACGAGATCTGAGAGGTCATACACAGAGGGAAGCACTTATCGGCCCTCACGCACACACCAGACGTCATCCAGACCGACGGAGTTACCAAGATCGTCCGACTTACGAATTGTGCTAGAAGAAAGGGCACGATGGAAGGAGGATGCCAGGGCGCACGACCCACACAGAGTTTCTGCCCTTCAGTGGTTGGCTCCTCGGACACATGGAAGCGTCGAGGTAGGAATGCCAATACCGCACCCAGCCTACGAACCAACAGACAAAGCATTAGCGAAGCTGCAGACCTCGCCGTTCGTTCCGGCAATTGAGAACGCGCCCCTACCGTTAGGCTTCCTACAGCCCAAATTCACTACATATGAAGGGAAGACGGACCCCTACTCGCACTTGAGCCACTTTCGCCAGGTCATGGCAGTATACCGTCGAAACGAGGCCTTGATGTGCATCTTATTCCCATCCAGCCTTGGCGACCTGGGTTTAACCTGGTTCGAAAGGCTACCAGAAGGCAGCATCGTCTCCTGGGCACAATTAGCAGAGGCATTCGTAACAAGGTTCAGAACGAACACCAAACGCTAGTGGAGATCGACCAGCTTCTCTCCATTGACATGGGCGACAAGGAGACACTTAGATCCTACAATAGTCGCTACTGGGAGACCTTCAACTAGATTGGGGACTGTCCTACCAATCTCGCCATCGCACAATACAAAATGGGCCTTCCAGTTGGAAACAGACTAAGGGACTCAATCACTATGACGCCACCTCTAACGATGGAGGCCTTAATGGAGAGAGTGCACCAGCACATTAGGGTGGAAGAGGATGGCGCCCATGCTAAAGCAAAGTCTGGCACAACCGCAGCACCAGACAAAAAGACTTCGACAAAAGTCATTACGGTAGAGTGTCCAAGCAAGAACGGGCGTGGCAGGCGAGACAACGGAGAGGACCAGGATAAAAGATGGTTGAGAGTCCGCACTGCCATTACCACGGTATTCAAAAAATCGATCTATCAGATTTTAAGCAAGATACGCGATGAACCTTTCGTCAGAGAGCCAGCCAAGCTAGGAGAGGCTCAGAAGGACTACGACGAAAGATCTCGGTGCACCTTCCATAAGGAAAAGGGGCACCGCACTGAAAATTGCACACCATTGAGACAACACCTGGAAGAGCTAGTAGCGGCTGGTCATCTGGACAAATACATCGAAGGAGGGACACAGCCAGCCCCCCAGAACCATAACGTCCCAGATGGGATGTCGGTCGACACTCCACCTCAAGGCGTGATCAACGTGATACATGGAGTATGTGAACCTGAGCGGATATGTGAGCTCAGAGGAACGATCAAGAAGGCTGAGCACTTAAGGGAGGTACTAAGTGCTCAACCTACCATCAAAAATGGGAGAACAGAGGCTACGAACGTCATATCCTTTTCAGATAAAGACTTGGCCAGGATATATTGCCCTCACAATGATGCCCTGGTGGTCACTCTCCGAGTCAAGGATTTTGACGTCAAGCGGATTTTGATCGACCAAGGTAGTTCATGTGAGATAATGTATTACGAAACATTTAAACAGTTGAAGCTACAAGACAAAGACTTGGCACCCGCTGTATCTCCCTGATTGGATTCAACTCGATGCCAAAGTGGCCAGTCGGCAAGATAATCCTCCCAGTCAGAGCGGGAAGCGTGACGAAACAAGTGGAATTCTGGGTGTTGAAAGTCCCTTCCACTTACAACATAATCTTAGGAAGAACATGGCTGCATGCCATGCGATCGGTAGCGTCATCCTACCATCAAGTAATGCGGTTCCCCAACGAAACCGGGGTAATTGAAGAGGTCTTTGGAGACCAAATCATGTCCAAGTAATGCTTTGTCACGGTAAATGGCAGCCGCGCTGCCAAGGGATATGTTCATTCGGTGGAAGAACCTGAGAGCAATGAACTGTTCGCAGATGTCGGCAAAGCCGCTGAACAGAAGGCAGTGGAAGACTTGGTACAGGTAAGAATAGATGAAAAGAACCCGGATAAGTTCTTTTTGCTTGGCTCATCTATGTCCAGCACTGAGAGAATAGAGGTCATGGAATTCTTGACCTCCAACATTGAAGTGTTTGCCTGGACACCGTAAGACATGCCAGGCATTGACCCAAGCTTCATCTGTCACCAATTGAACGTCCACCCAACTGCCAGACCAATCATTCAGCGCACTTGCAGATCGACACTCCACCACGCCGAGATAGTGGCGAAAGAAGTCGAAAACCTGCTAGAAGCAGGAGCTATCAGAGAGGTGCACTATCCCAGATAGATCTCCAATACAGTCGTGGTGCCAAAGAAGAATGGCAAATGGCGTGTCTGCGTCGACTATAAAACAATCAACAAGGCATGCCCAAAAGACAGCTTCCCCCTACCGCGGATAGACCAACTGGTAGACCTAACGGCGGGGCACAATCGGCTTAGCTTTCTTGATGCGTACAAAGGCTACCATCAGATCGCTATGTTTGAACCAGACCAAGAGGTCACATCTTTTACCACACCAAGAGGACTATACTGCTACAAGGTCATGCCCTTTGGCCTAAAGAATGTAGGGGCAACATTCCAACGGATGGTCACCAAGATGTTCAAACCATTGTTAGGCAGAACAATGGAAGCTTACATCGACGACATGGTGGTCAAGAGCAAGGATGAGAACGACCATCTCAAGGACCTAGGTGAGATGTTTCAGATCCTTAAGAAGCACAAGTTACGCCTCAATGCGTCTAAGTGTGCATTCGGAGTAGGATCTGGAAAATTCCTAGGCTTTTTGGTGACCAACCGGGGTATAGAAGCAGACCCCTCTCAGATCAAACCAATTCAGGATCTGGAAAGGCCAAACACAGTAAAAGAAGTACAGCATCTCACCGGCATAGCAGCTGCACTCAACCGATTTATAAGCCGGTCGTCAACAGACTACGACCATTTTTTCAAGCATTGAAAGCCAAGTTCGAGTGGGATGAAGAATGCGACTGCGCTCTGGAAAGCTTGAAAGAATACAAGTCTTCTCCACCACTGCTTGTGACCCCAATACTTGGAGAAGAACTCTTTTTGTATCTAGCAGTTTCACAGCACGCAATTAGCGCAGTGTTGGTCTGAGTAGAAGGAATCCAACATCTGCCCATCTTTTATGTCAGCAAGACATTGTTGGGCGCCGAAACAAGGTACTTGTCACAGGAAAAACTGGCCTTGGCCTTGATGATGGCCTCAAGGAAGTTGTCGCACTACTTTCACGCCCACACCATAGTCGTCCTCACAGCTTTTCCATTAAAAGCTTTGTTTGAGAGGGCGAACTTTTCTGGGCGAATCTTAAAGTGGGCAGTAGAGTTGGGACAATTCGACATCAAGTTTCAACCAAGAACCGCGATAAAGGCTCAAGCTTTGGCAGACTTTGTCGCAGAATTCACCTTAGGGAGTCATCATACCTGCCCAGTCGACCTGACTGAAACAACTGAACTAGGGATGGAAGTTGACGCCGGAATAACGCAACCCCTGGTACAGGATACCCAGTCAAGTCGCAAGATAGCCCAGAGTAAAGTGAGGGAGGAAGAAGCAAATCATGCTACACCAAGCCAAGACTCACCAACAAATAAAGACTTGGTACAATCAGACAGCGAGGGGCAAATAGCAAGCATGGACGAAGAAGAAAACACCAACAACACTCATGACCCCAAGGCATTATCTGATCCCTCCACTTGCTGGAAGCTGTTCGTCGGAGAGATGTGGAAGCTCTTTGTGGATGGAGCATCCAACAGGCATGGAGTAGGACTTGGCATAGTCCTCATCTCGCCAGACGGCCTACTAGTGGAGCAGGCAGTCCACCTTGGCTTCCCCGCATCAAACAACGAAGCGGAGTACGAAGCGCTTCTGGCAGGCTTAAAATCAGCATCCTACATGATGGCCACCGAGCTAATGGTTTACAGCGACTCACAGTTGGTGGTAAACCAAATTTCAGGAGACTACGAAGCAAAGGATGACAGGATGGCCAAGTACCAAGACTTAGTTAGAAAAGAGATTAAGAAATTTGAAGCAGTGCGGATAGAACAGATTGACAAGGAGGAAAACAGCAGAGCAGACGAACTAGCAGGCTTTGCTTCAATGGCAGATACATCCATCCCTCATTCGTTGCTTATTGACTACTTACCAAGACCAAGCATTGAAGACCCCGAAGCAGAAGATGTATGTTGCGCCGAGCTAGGCCCTTCATGGATGGATCCCATCATAATGTTCTTAAAAAACGGCATCCTACCAGAAGAAAAGAAAGAAGCCAACAAAATTAGAGCAAAGTCACAACGATTTTGGCTCTCCCCATCTATGGCATTATACAAAAAGTCATTCACAGGACCTTATCTAAAGTGTGTCCACCCCAGCAAAGTGGAAGCATTCTTGTTCGAGATACACGAGGGCGTGTGCGGAAGCCACCAAGGAGGAAGATCGTTAGCTTACAGAGCCATTTCGCAAGGATACTGGTGGCCATACATGCAAGCAGACTCAGAGAAATATGTGAAGAAGTGCGAGAAATGTCAGAAGTTCGCACACCAAATACATCAGCCTGCCAGAGAACTCCTACCACTAACAAGCCCATGGCCTTTCGCAATGTGGGGCTTGGACATAGTAGGACCACTTCCAACAGCACCCGGCAATAGAAAGTTCTTCCTTGCAGCAACAGATTACTTCACAAAATGGGTGGAGGCAAAAGCACTAGCATCAATAAAAGAGAAGGATGTGAAGAAGTTCGTCTGGCAGAATATCATCACTCGGTTCGGCATACCAAAGGCTCTAATATCAGACAACGGCATTCAGTTCGACGGCAGAATCTTTAGAGGCTTTTGTGAAGAATACAAGATAGAGTTCTGCAATTCTACACCGGCATATCCTCAAGCAAATGGCCAAGCAGAAGCATCAAACAAGGTTGTCTTGGATGGACTGAAGAAAAGGTTAGAGAAGGCAAAAGGCAAGTGGGCTGAGGAACTTCCTCATGTTTTATGGGCTTACCGCACCACACCTCGACGATCAACAGGAGAAACACCATTCTCCTTAGCCTATAGCATGGAAGCAGTAATCCCACTGGAAGTTGGCCTCCCCACAATTAGAAGCGAAAATTTTGATCCAGACTTGAATGGAGAAGCCATAGCATTGGAACTCAACCTCGCCGAAGAAAGAAGAGAAAAAGCACTGGTTCACATTGCCTCATACCAACAAGAGTTGTCCAGAAAGTATAACAAGACGGTGCATCCAAGGCAATTCAAAATCGGAGATTGGGTACTGCGCAAAGTGATGGGAAACACCTTGGTACCAGGAGATGGCAAGTTAGGGCCTAATTGGGAAGGACCTTACAAAGTGGTTGGATTAGCAGGAAAGGGTGCTTACCACTTGGAAGACGAAGACAGCAAAGCAATTCCCAGACCATGGAACACTGTCAATCTCAAACTATTTTATTTTTAACTTTCCTTTAGAATACTTGTAATTTTTCTTTTCCCTAATAAAACAAGTAGTTTTCTTTTCAGCATAAGTGTTTTATTCTGTAAAAGTAGCTTTAGTATGCTAGGGGCATTAAAAGCATGGTTGGCTGGAAAAACCAACTATGCACCTTCCTAAGCCCAGGATAAGGATCCAGGCTACAGGACGTTTGGTCGGAATAACCAAACACTTTATTCTAGGTTGGCTGGAAAAACCAATCTAGAGGTTGGCTGGAAAAACCAACACCCTTCCTAAGCCCAGGATAAGGATCCAGGCTGCAGGACGTTTGGTCGGAATAACCAAACACCTTACTCTAGGTTGGCTGGAAAAACCAACTTAGAAGTTGGCTAAACCAACACCCTTCCTAAGCCTAGGATAAGGATCCAGGCTGCAGGACGTTTGGTCGGAATAACCAAACACCTTACTCTAGGTTGGCTGGAAAAACCAACTTAGAAGTTGGCTGGAAAAACCAACACTTGGTACTTTTTAGCCGAGATAAAAATCAAGGCTGAAAGGTAGTTGGCTGGAAAAACCAACTTTTGGTGCTCTTCAACCGAGATAAAGATCAAGGCTGAAGAGTAGTTGGCTGGAAAAACCAACTTTTGATGCTCTTCAACCGAGATAAAGATCAAGGCTGAAGAGTGGTTGGCTGGAGAAACCAACAGTTATTATGCTTCAGCCGAGATAAGGATCTAGGCTGAAGAAGTTGGCTGGAAAAACCAGCGCTTATTGTTCTTCAGCCGAGATAAGGATCTAGGCTGAAGAGGTTGGCAGGTATGACCAGATAGATTGCAAGGTTAAGACCGAGATAAGTATCTCGGCCAGAGAATGTTATACTTCATTCAGGTTTCAGTAAGAAAGCAAGTACAAACA
This sequence comes from Camellia japonica, assembly GCA_030407325.1. Classification (NCBI taxonomy): domain Eukaryota; kingdom Viridiplantae; phylum Streptophyta; class Magnoliopsida; order Ericales; family Theaceae; genus Camellia; species Camellia japonica. The sequence continues at coordinate 84,129,977 of JAPPVO010000013.1, read as the reverse complement.
TGGAAATAAATCGAGATAACAGTTGGAACAAAAGAGATTTCATTGTTCATACAAAAATCAAAGTACAAGGAAATGGGGCCATAGCCCGGTTACAATTCTTGTCCAAAAAGAAGAAAAATGCAAAGATCAGCTAAATAGGTCGTCAAGATCAGCATCCAGCTCAACTCGAAGCCTGGTTTCAGTCGGGAGCGCGGTCTCGGTTGTGAGCACGGTCTCAGTTGGGAGCACGGTTTCAGTTGGTAGCTCGTTAGCCAGATCTTCCACCGTTGGCTCCGCCCGAGCTAACTGATTGGCAGGATCATTGACGACCGGGGTATCATTGGGCTCGGTTTCCTCATCGTCCGAAGCTTCGAGAAATTGTTGCTGAGTGGTAGCAGCATACTCCGCCAGTGAGCTCAATATGAAGTATTGAGGAGGATTGAAGACCTCGGTCTCAGGCCCGTGACCGAGCTGCACCACAGCACCCCTCCACCCACATTTAAAGAAGAGATCCTTTGCAGCTTCACACTGCTTAATGTATAGGGCTTCACCCACTTCAAAGCCCCGGTCCTCTGCATCCTCCAGCTTCTTCTCAAGCTCTGTTATTTCGGCTTTCTTCTTTTCTTCGAGCTTGGCCAGCTCACGCAGGTATTTATCTTTCATCGCGGTCAGGGCCCTTTGTTTATCAGCGTTAGCCGAGGTAACTAGTCTGGTTAGACGGGTTATCTCGGCCTCTAGCTCGGCCGTCTTCTGTTGGGACTCTTTTAGCTCGGCCGTTTTTGCTTCAGCTTCTGCCATGGCCTGCCTTGTTGTTTTCCTAAGTTCCAACACTCACTTATGAGCGATGTGGTTTTTCTGTATAGACTGCCAAAGGGTAGAGTGTAACTTTTAAACCGAGCAGAGAGTCGGAAAAGTCAGGGAAAATCAGAAGATAGGCGAAAGGGCAACTTACAAGCACCATCGATTTTGTGGACGAGCGAAGAGCCTTCAGCTCGGTCAGGTGGTCGTGGTGCCTCATGTCGGCTGGAAGGCAAACACCTTTAGCCAGGTTGAATGCCATCATGTGGTCTTTTTCTGCGACCACTGAGTCAGAATCCGTGATAGCACGGTTCTGAAAAGTGATTTTTGGAGCCCACTTGGAGAAGGTAGCTCGGTCAGAGCGCTCCGGTTCTGGGCTCAGTGGAGGGCTTGGCGGAGTTGTTTGTGGGACCACGGTTTCGTCTTCATCAACAAGGCGTGGCTCGGTTGCGGAAGCCCGAGCACGCTTGCTTGGCCGCGATGATGAAGGCTGTTGGGTTGGCAGAGCTACCACGGTTTCTTGAGTTTGACCGGCTGGTGGTACCTTGGTCGGATTTGTTTCGATCAGAAGGGCTCGCACGGCTCTCTTTTTGGCCATTTCTTGCTCAGCAGTCAGTGGGATCAAGTTGATTTGAGGCAAGGTTGGATCCGGTTAAGGAGAGGCTTCTAACAAGAAGTCAGTCACCCTGGTTTTACGTCAGCTGCTATATCGGTAGGTCGGCTCAAAATTCAATAGCTCGACCCAGCTCCGATCTGGATGTCGTAGTGCGGTGCGAAGTGCAGCTAAGTTTGGGTAACTGTACTGGGACTTAAGAAAGTCCAGATCTGCATAAAGAGGTCAACAGTTAGTGCGGTTCAAAAAAAAGGAAACCGAGGTAAAGGAAAACACAAAAATTAGCCGAGGTAATTATACCGGCTACGCCTTTGTTCCAATTGATCCAGTCTCCAGGTATTTGGGCTTCTTGATCTTCAAAATTGCCCGAAACCCAAAAGAAGTCATCATCATTTACATCATTATCCGGGGTATTCTTTATTATTTTTTCACGGCGGCGCCTTATTCTTAAATAATAAACCCATCCATCTTCGTTTGAGCCTAGGGAGTATTGATGGAATATTTCGGCTAGACCGAGGTTAATACCAAGCCGACGGTTTAGCTCGACGACGCCATTTATTATGCGGTAGGAATTTGTGGAAAGCTAGGTTGGGCATAGATTGGTTTGCCTAAGGAATTCACAGAGGAGTGGCTATACAGGGAATCGTAGGTCGGTTTCTACTATGGATACAAGGGTGAAAGGGACGAAGCCTGGTTTTCCCCAGGGAGTAGTCTCTAGTTCGGCTAAGCTTAGATAAACATTATCAGGGATGTTGTAGTCCCTTCGGAACTCAACCATTGCACCTGGTGAGTTTACTAAAACCTATATTTACCCATCAAGTTTTAATTTATGTATAAATTAGCTATGTACTAGCTCGGTCGGAAAATGACGCTGAGTAGCTCGGTTGAGCGTGCGAAGGAGTGCCTGGCAACCTAAGTCTGCAAAGTGAAAAACCAAAGGTGTTACGCACAGATCATTGGACCGTGCTAAAAGAAATAAAGGCAAAATAAATGAAGTCCTAGCTCGGCTATGTGAGATGCTACGGGTCTTAGCTCGGTTTCAGCAAAGGGTTTGTTAGCTCGGTTTGAGCAAGACATTTGTTAGCCCGGTTGAGCCTCTATGGGCAGCGTTCTTAGTTCGGTCTAAACTAAGAAGGTTGGTATAACCCCAAGTTGTAGCTCGGTCATGGTTGGGGGCTTTCAAGCCCACTGTTGCGCAAACCTAGTACGGTTCGATAGCTCGGCTAGTTGACTAAAAAGGTGGTTCTACTTGTTGAAACTACTAGCATAGTGTGTTAGTTCGGTTGGTTAGTCTGGCTAGTTTAACAGCAACTACAAACAACTTTTTAGTTCGGTTATATTGTGATTTTAGATCAAATACAGTGCTCTACAGATTGCTTAATGAAATACAAGTGTTTCTTATAAGGTTTTTCCCAGAAAACACAAGAAAAAGCAAAAATGTGTTTTGCAAAAGCACATTAACGATATGCTATGGATTAAAACAAAGGTGAAAACAAGAAAAACAGAACAGATTTGAGTAGCTTACCAGGTCAAGAGGAAGAGGCTAGAAGATGGGAGCAACGGCAGCAACTAAGAACAAGAGCTTTTTCAGAAGCAAAGTTAAGGAAAAATGGAAATGAGAAAGAGAGAAGGAGATGAATAGTGTAAGTTTGATTCAAAAAAAGAACGAAAGGGTTTTGGTGAAAGGCCCAAAAAATTTGAGCGGGACTGTTCAAAAAACACAAGGTACGAAGACTGCGTGACAGCTGCCTTCAGCCAATGAGAGCATGCCACGTGTACTTGGAATGAGAAGCGATTCAGTTACTATGATTGAAGAGACGTTTTGACTGGACAGGTAGAGCCCGGTGTGAATTTAGCTCGGCTGGAAAGGCTAAAGAGTTTTTAGCTCGACTGGAAAGGCTTAAGAGTTTAGCTCGGTCGTAAGGCTAAAACTTTTTAGCTCGGCTGGTAACAGGTAATCCCTATCATGCTGTGTAGATGGAATTAAGGGGCAATTGAGAGGGTAATTTATATGTATGAATTGGGCCGAGTTGGGTAATGGGCTGTTGTGGGCTGTAGTAAGAAAGGCGGAGTAAAAGTGGCCTTGGCGTTAGCCCGGTCCCAGAAGGCCTTGTTGTTATCTCGGTCGCCACGGCCAGAATGGTTAGCCCGGTCGTTATCTTTAAACCGAGGTATGCTGAGCCTTCTTCGAGACTTTTGTTCTTGGTTAGCTCGGTCCAACTCTTCTACGAATAGCTCGGTCTTGGCATGTGAAGCCGAGGTAGAAGCAAGGAAAGGAAGAGCCGAGCTTGCAGTTAGCTCGGTCATACCAACTAGTTTAGCATGGCAATGTTATCTCGGTCGTATGGTCATCCTACCGAGGTAAAACCATCTCACTTGGTTTAAGCAGTGAGGGAGGTGTTGAAAGATAAGCATTATCTTTCGAGAGTGTGAATCCTAGGAGGACTCTACGTGGAGGAATAAAAGTCCTACTGGGATTGTGTCACGCGGAACCTATAAAAGCTCACAACATCACCTATGGAGAGGTAACACAACTTTGATTCCTGAATACACAGAACTTTTGTCTATTTGTCTATTTTTTGCTGACTTAGGCATCGGAGGGGTATCCGGCACACACCCGCCGGCTAGCTCACGTTTGTGTTTTCAGGGAGTAAAGCGACGTCGTACGGAGGAGCGCAATCTTGATCAACAGGATTATACGAGGACAATATTTCGTGCTCGTACAAGTATATTAACAGATGATGTAGCATAATTTTAGATATTTTGGGTATTTGTAATTTGTATAATAGGTGGGGTCAATAATAATGGCATAACACTAGTGTGTATATTAATTGGTGCATATAGTACCACCGAAGGAAAATTAGTATAGAAATAGAATTACCCAATTACTTGGTGCCATTGTGGAAAGAAATGATCGTGCGAGTATAGATTTAAGAATAAATTACAAATATACTTTCTGATATTTATTTAAAATATTAATTGTCCCATGTGGTTCTAGAGATTATATCACGTTCAAATCATAATCATTACACTTTTTCTCTCACAAAAGTCAAAAAAGCTTAAAAAGCCAAACCAAACGAGGCTAAAAAAGTCAAGCTAAAAAAATCTCAACACAAAAAAATCAACTAAAAAAGCCAATGCCAAACGAAGATTTAATGAAATTTTTCCGTAATATAATTTTGTCTTAGAATAAGAATACCGCCATACCCTTATCTTCTTCCACCCAAATCTTAATTCTAAAACACCACAACCATTCTCCATCGCCATATTCACCTAAAAAAATCTTTCATTGCCAACACCACCTCTCTTCTTCGCCATCCCTTTTCGTTGTCTTTTTTTCCCTCCACATGCGACCACCTTCCACAATAAACCATACATTCCCACAAGCCTTCTGCTGCGAACCACTCATTTTCAAGGTTAGTTGTAAAGGTCTAGGATAGAAGTAGGGGTGTAAAAATGACCCGCGGCCTATGGGCGGCCCGAAACCCACCTGCGGTCTGAGCCCAGCCCAAGCCCCTAGGCTAGGGCCTGGGCTTGAGCCTGAGCCATTGTTTTGAAGCCCGACCTGGCCCGTGGCCGGGCCCATCGGCCCACTTAAGGCCCATTTAGGGCCCGGCCCGCCCGAGGCCTAGTGTATTTTTTAGTGGAAAATAATTTTTGGTAGAAAAAAAATTTAAAAATTAAAAAAAAATTACCAGGCCCGCCCAAGCCCGAGGCTAGGTCCAGGCCCGGCCTAATGGCCCGTCCAAAGCCCAAATACCCCTGGGCCTGAGCTTAGTTTTTTGGCCCGTCGGTTGGTCTGGCCCGGCCTGGCCTGAATTTTTGGTGGAAGCCCGCAAGGCCCAACATGGACCGGGCCGGGCCGGATTTACACCCCTAGATAGAAGGGGGCATGTTGAGAGTAGCGGTGGTAGTGGCGATGAAGGCTGAAAGTGCTGGCAACGATGGCTAAGAAGGGGTCGGTGAATGAAAAAATTATTAGAGTTTTAAAATTAGAGATGAGAGTATTATTAAAATAAAGAAATGGGTACTAAAATTAATTTTTTATTTGATGTATGTACTAAAAAAGTGTTCATTGATTGGAGCCTAAATGTTATATTTTTAACCCGCTAAAATACATTTTATTAGCCTATTTATTTTTACTATTTTATAGTTTTATATATTTTTGCGTGTTTTATATATATATATATATATATTTTTGAGGGTTCGTAAAGAAATTAATGTAAATAATATATTTTAAATATTATATATATTATTATATTAAAAAAGTGTACAGCATTAAACTGTGCATAACCATGCCTCCCACGCCTCTAACTTAATTATATATATAATATAATATTTTATTTATTTATTATTATTTTGTTTTATTTGTTTGTTTGTAGGTTCATTACAAGAAATTTTACTTTTGGCGACCAAAATTTTAGTCACCAAAAGCTTTGTTTTTAGTCGCCAATCACTTTTGCCGACTAATATATTTGGTCGCCCGTTTGGTCGCCCGTTTGGTCGCCAATAGTTTGTCGGGGAAACAATCAGCGACTAAAATTTGTTTGGTAGCCAAAAGTTACGTATTAGAGACTAAAACTTTAGTCGCCATATATTTTTTAAAAATAATTAAATATATATATTTTTACTTTTAGCGACTAAGTTATTTAGTAGCCAATTGAGTATGTATGTTTGGCGACTAATTATTTGGTAGCCAAAAGTTTCACTTTTTTAGAATTGGCAACTAAAAATTTAGTAGCCAAAAATTTCTTTTTTACAATTGACGACTAACAGTTTAGAAGCCAAAAGTTTCACTTTTTTACAATTGGCGACTAAAGTTTTAGTAGCCAAAAGCCAACCAATGATATTTGTTTAGTCACCAAAATGTCTCATTTATTTTTTATAATTTGTTCTGTAATATTTTTTACGCCACCTATAACCTGTGCATATACAAAATTATTCATCTATTCATTCATTCATTCAATTTTCAACCATTCAATAAAAATATTTCTCCACAACCTGCACCATTCAATTTTCAACCACATACAGAACTTAACTATTAACCGTACATATCAAAGAAAATCAGAATCCATAAACATAGTATAATCTAACAAATACATATACTATCCAAACCAACAATTAAAATCCAAGTTAAAGAAAATCTTAATAACAATTGTGATGATGATGCTGATACTAGAGACACTATTGTTAGGTTGAAGGTCCTTCCACAATTGTTCTTCATCAATTTGTCACATGGATGTTCATGTTCTACATCATGACAAGAATGACAGTTTAGAAAATAAATTAAAACTGTTAAAGTAATTAAAGTTATTAATTTAAGATTGTAAGATGACTTCAAGCTGTCAACTGTACTTCAAGCATTTGTAAAAGTATTCCAACTTTGTAAGAATTCCTGAAAGAAAATTCATGGTTGAATGATATGTACTCTGAGCAAAGTATTTGATTAAATAAAAAGAGAAATGCTACTAAAGCAAGCATTGAACTGGTGAAGAATGTGTAGTTACAACTTGTTCTGAAACATGTGCTCGCCAAGTGACTGATTATACAACAGTTGACTGACTGAAAAAAGAATCGTTATGGTTAAGGATATTATATTACCTGATATATTACCATGAAAATCTTTATCTTTGTAACAACCCCGACCCATGATTAACGTTAATCCATGTTTAAGTATGCCTAACAAGTAATTAAGATGAAATTCTGAGTTAATTACATGTGCATTGCATTATTTGTGTTTATATCTGTTTAACGTAAGAAGATCTGCTCATGTTTCGGTTTGTGAATTGAAGGCTTTATCGGCATCCGATTCAGAAATTGACTTGATTTTTGAGTTAATTAGAATTTTTTAGAATTTTTGGTAGGTTTAATTGAAATTCGATTCAGAACGATTAAATTAGATTAATTTAATGCCCATTTGATTAACGTTAATTAATTACCACCAAGTGAGCCTATATAAGACTCCCTACATGCTCCACTCATCTCTTTCTTTCTTTTTCAACACATTTTTTGAGTTTACTCACACACACAAACGTGAGAGAGAGTGAGAGGGAAGTAGACTTGAATTCAACCAAAGTGGGACTTGCTTGAGAATTGAAGAGAACTGGGGAGGATTAGCTTGATTACTCAAAAATTGGTCTACTTGAAGCTCAATTGAGAAGCTAAGGTGAGAACTCAAGCTTTTGATAATATAATTAAGTTAGCCAACTCATGAATTTAAAAGAAATCCTATAGGAAGGTAGGAATTAAGCTTAGATAGTTGATTTTTGGAGTATATCATGCATGCATGCATAATTCTCATAATTTGATAAGTTAATTTTCAAGAATCTTCACATGCATGTCTATACTTGGGTTTTGTTCAAGGAACTCAACATGTCTTTGACCCAAACATCTCATTTGCTCATGATTTGGAAACTTGAAGCTCAAATCACTTCATGCATGTCATAGTCATGTCATGTTTTCACAATTCAAGTTTGAATTTTGCTCAATCGTCAAGCTTATGGACCTTGATTTCGTGAAATGACCTTTAATTCTGAATTTTTTTCAAGTTTAGACAAGTTTCCTCAAGTTTTTGGTCTAAATGATGAGTTTTGAAGTGCTGAAATCAAGATTTGCAGCTTAGAAGCAATTCTGGAAATTCCAGAATTCTGTTCCTACGCTCGAGCGTAGAAATCCATGCTCGAGTGACCAGAAGTCTACTCAAGCGTAAAATGCAAGCTTTTAGAAGTTCTTATGTTTTGCAGCACGCTCGAGCGACAAAAGTTGCGCTCGAGCGAGGGCATGTCTCTCACGCTCGAGCGAGCGTCGAGCGGAAAAATCAAGTAACCAGCATTTTTGCAAAAGTTTACAGATTGCTCGAGCGATAGATCTTGCGCTCGAGCGACCGCTCACATTTTACATGTCCGCTCGAGCATAGGAAGTTACGCTCGAGCGAGGGCCCTGTTTTCAACACTTTTTGTTAAGTGTTTTCAAGTGCATTTTTGCATCCTCTTTCTATCCTAGACATTCCCAGGCCAAGATTAAGACACCATAATGAGGATAAATAAATAGAAACACGCCAAGACAAAAAAGAACTAAGTTAATGATTCTAGGTGTGTAATTCAGTACGTATTCGTTCTGTATTTGTGTAGGTCACGTGCCACATCTGAATTGCCTACTCTGTCCGTTACTTGGAGCCATCTGTTATCTGTGTGTAATAACTTAGCAAAGCTATGTTCAAGTTAAATTATTTTCTGTATATGGAATAAGATTTGTTCTATGAGATGCCATGTTTTATACTATGAATGATTGTCCAACTCTAACAAATGTTTGTGGTATTATGCTATGATCCAAGTATGCTATCTGTACCTGGACCGAAGGTTCCTTATGGAACTGACAAGTTATCTGTACCTAGCTAGAGGTTCCCTTATGAAACTGACAAGTTATCTGTTCCCAGTCCAGAGGTTCCTTTATGGAACTGACAAGTTATTCGTACCTGGCCGGAGGTTCCTCTATGGAACTGACAAGTATAATCTATGATGCTCTATATATGATCTGTTAGCGCTAACAGATAAGTCATGTATGATCAAGCATGAATTTTGAATTTTGTATATGATTTGAATAAGAATACGAATGTGAACTAGCTTAGTCATGGGACATCATTCATTTAACCCTTTACTCTATTATTATTCACTAGGCTCCTGCTCACGATTTAAATTATGTATGTAGGTGATCAGGCACTTGACCAGGCTTAGAGTTGAGGACCTGGCATTTCAATTTTTGTCAGCCAACCTTTGCACCTCCCGAGGAGGTTCCAGATTAAGTCAAGTCTAGTTGCTGTGTTGTTATAAATGTATAAGACTTTGTTTCTTTTGCTCTATGAACAAGTTTCTATATTTTTATGTACATGAAGTGATGTGTAAATACTGTATCTTTTGACGTCATTCATATGTTTATAAAAGTTTAAGATTTTCTGTCCCATGTACATCTTCACAGCTCGATGGACTATGTATATTTTATATATTTGCTTCCGCAGCCCCTAATTGTACATTATTATGTTAAGAGGCCTTTGGTAATCTAAGGATTACTGGCCGGTTACGATGCTAAACCTATAGGGGCGGGTTGGGTCGTGACAGAGTGGTATCAGAGCACGTGTGTGGACGTGCCCCGCGTGAGGGCCTCACCCCACAGTTCGGACTCGATTGTCACGGTTCTTAATCTGAACCAAAGAGTCCAAATCCGGCAAATCATTTTGAGAAAACAGATTTTTAGAAAAGAAGTGCCAAACATGGACTGCTTTGCCAGATGCAGAGTCGCCACCTAAATATTTTTTAATGGGGGAATTTAGGAAATCCTGACTCGTTTGCCTAAGGCCACGTGTCCGTCATTACCAAAGTTGCCTCGGCTCGGGAACTTGGGTACGATTGGGGAAGGTCAGCTATGAGCACCCCTGCTCGCCCGATCTGAAGATCGGCCTCTACTAACCATGATATCTCGTTTTTGAAAACACATGCGTTCCTATTCCGATTAATTAGCTAGAATTATTATGTGATGCGCACAACACAAAAGTATAGACTAGATCGCCTAATTTGGAACAAAGCATTGCATATCCGTTCGTTTGGAAAATGGTTTAGGATTTGCTACTCGCAAGTAGGCTAAAACACGGATTTCAATGAGTTGTCCCAACTCAAACAATCCAACCTTCACCCACAGGTATTCAAACAGTTCATATCACATAAGCATCTAGCCACTTGGTGAGCATGCTGTCATGTTAACATTCACACTCATGCGAGATGCTAAAACATAAAACACTTACAGTGTACTCCAAGCCAAAACAGTGAACATGTTAGCAATCATGCATGATCCAAGTCCATGTCAAGTGGCTAATGCAACGCATACAGAATGTCACTAGAATAGGCTCGGCTAATCCTTGGATGACATGTGGGATGCAACAAGTAGCACGTATTCAATTTGGAATTGAAATACAATGTAATTAGCATGATGCGCCGAACCCGGTGCATGCAATACTGATGAATGATGCACGCATGCATAGCATAAGGTATGCTAAATTAAATATGACCTAATACTAACCATCAAAAGCAGGTAAGTAAAAGGGAGAAAGAAGTGGGGGTTGGAAGACATGCACACACGCACCCACACTTATTACAAATTCGCCCTCACTCGGAGGGACCGAAAGAATAATACAAATTAATTAACCTACAAGCTAATTAATTATTACAGACCAATTAAACTAGTTAAGCAAATTAACTAATCTAATAAAATAGTAAACAGCCTCGGGAAGAGGGCCCAATGCAATGCGTGCTCGGCTCCGCTCGGAAGTCCACTGCCATGCACAAGTTGCCTCTGTTTTCACTGTTTTCCTCCTTTGAAACTTGCACAAATCCCAAAGCACACTCCATGGACACTGGGAAGCACCACCGACCAAGGGATATGGTCACCGGCCAAAGGAAATGATCACCGGCCACTGGAAATGATCACCGGCCATCAATTGTTGGTCGGTCGGCACTAAAGATGGCCGGCCGGCCAACTCTTCCTGCAGAATCCTGTTTTGACAGTAGCAGAGGGCAAAACAAGGCATTCCAAGCAAATGTATGCACCAACACATCCCTTATCATGTTTATGACTCAAATGGACATGGTTCTCGGTTCTCAGACCACCAATCGCGCATTTCCATGCATGATGGCCCAAGAGGACCAAGTTTGCATTTTGATAACAAATGAAATGCAATGCACAAAACAAACAAATGAGGCCCAACCTCAATCATGGATAGTCAAGAGGCAAGGCATGCATGTCAATGCAATACATCCTAGGCATGTTAACTAAGTATGCAACATGGGCATGCAATGCACAATACATACTAGGCATACATCCTATGCGAGCAAACATGCGAGGCATGAGGCAATGCAAACCAACAAGTGTGCAAGATGCAATGTGGATTTTCAAGCATGCAAACAAACATGTGATAGGCCAAGTATGCAACAACATGCAAGGCTAGCATGCAACCATATGCTAGAATGGTCTTAGACTAATTTAGGCAGCCCTCAAACAAGCCTAAAACAGTGGCCAATATGCTCAAGAATGGAAGCCAAAACACATACAAATTGGCATGCATGCAAGGTCTAACACTTAGGCACATAAAGACAACTTTTAAACACACTTAAAAGGAGATAAATATAGACACATGGCAAGCATGCCAAACTCTGAAATTGCATAAAATAGAGGTGCCAAACCAATTAATCAAGGCAAACAAAGTATACTCATGACATCCCACATTCAAGGCCCACAAACTAGAATGAAAAGAGACTATGCATAGCATGTTGAGCACGACCAAAGAAACTGAAAACAGAGCTAAAGCATACTAAAAACAAGCATGAAAGCTTCACAAAGCTAGGCCTAAATCATGCTAGGACAAGGGTTAAAGTCTAAAGCATGTTAAGGCTAATTTAAGGCATTACAAGACAAGTATGCTAAGCAAGCATGGTGTGTCTAAACCAAGTAAAAACAGAGCTATATTATGACATAATAAGCACAAAAAATAGCTAAGGCATGGCCATCATACACTTAAACATGGTGCTCACACATGTGGCAAAAATGGCCCTTTTCAAGGACAACAAGGAGAGGGGGTGGCCCTCTTCTTCTTAGGACCTCAAGGCACCATCCTCACCACTGAAATCCCTTAAGATTTCAGTGGTGAGGAGGCCAAAACAAGGTGGTCCCGGAGCTCACCAAAATGGGACAAAAATAGGGCCAAACAAGGCCTAAGAGGGGTCAAACAACCTCAAACAACAAAAATCTCTTAAACAACTATTTAGAGCAGACAGAAACAAGACTTTTATTAGTTATACAAAAAGTCTAAAAACAGTTACAAGATAGGCTAAAAGACTATGCAAAAATGGGGTAAAAAGGAGTAAGTTCTCACCCTTGTTAACCCTCTTCACAAACAATGCTCCAGCTGGTTCTTTGAGCTCAAAACCAGTCAAGAACTTCAAGAACAACTCCCTAGCACCTCAGTAGCCAAGGCAAGGTGTAATGGTGGGTGTTTGTGTGCAATAATGAGACCAAACACACACTTATACACAAAAGAGAGAGATATAGAGATGGGGGATATACAAACCCTAACCCTAAAACTCAGAGCTTTGAAAAATTGTTCAACCCTAATGGAGGGAGAAGAGGCTCCCTCTTATAGAGCTCCCTCTTGCAAAACTTTCCAAAGTGTATGCCAGCTAGCACAGCTGGCATAAAAATATCTGCAAAAGCAGATGAACAGTGGTCGGCCAACCAAAAATGCAATTTGACCAAAATAGATGGTCGGCCGGCCAAAAATAGTGCCGGCCGGCCAAACATTTGGCCGGTGGCAACAAACCAATGGCCGGTGGCCTCAAGCCATGGCCGGTGATGTGTGGGGATGGCCAACAAGCCATTCCCTACCCCTCAAAGGCAAAACACAAGTGTTTGGTGCAAAACCAGACACAAAACAGTCGAGTCGAGAGATCCTGAGGCAAGGCGCGTAGCCGAGACCTCCAGGAACTCAGGACGAACACAAACATGGGTGATCACCGAGTGTTCAAATGGTGACGTCCAAGTCTTGAGGACGGTCAAAAATGGGATGTCTACAACATGTTCTACCACACACACGAGTCCATACGAGCTTAGGATGTCCTAGTAAGAAGTAGGGGCGTTCTATTTGCATGTGTGAATGTGTGTTTTTGAAAGTGAAAGCATAAATCTGATTATGATCACATGATATGGAAACAAATAATCTGAATAACGTAAAAAAAGACTATTTGCCTATGTTTATGATGTTCCGTTTACCTATAGCAAATGAAAAATACAAGAAGTGATGGAACAACTGAGTCATTTGAGGCACGAATGAGTCGTATGGAACAAATGCTTGCAGCTTTAACAGAGGCAATGACTTAACAACAACAGAGGCAATAACCTTTACCTCCCACATGCGTCCAGGTTGAGCCGGATAATAATGATCTCATAAATTTAAGTCAGAAGTTCCTGAAAATGAAACCGCCGACCTTTTGGGTGGCATTGAACCATTAAAAGCAGAAACGTGGTTACTTGAAATGAAGAAACTATTTGAAGTATTCCCTTGTTTTGAGATTCAGAAAGTCCTTCTGGCCACTTGCACTCTGAAAGATGAAGTCCGGAGATGGTGGTTACTAATCTGAAACACTAATGGGAATATGACGTGGGCATAATTTAATGCGATCTTCTATGATAAGTATTTCCCTCAATGTTTCCGGGATCGGAAAGTTTCTGAATTCCAAGAACTTAAACAAGGCAGGATGTCTGTGGCCAAGTATGAGGCCAAATTTACTGAGTTAGCTCGATTTGCCCCACATATGGTGGATACTGATTACAAGAAGGCAGGGAAATTTGAAGGCAGACTTGATCTGGAAGTGTTTGACCTAGTAGGCGTCTTGAAATTGCCTACCTATGTGGAACTTTTAGACAGAGCGATAATGGCAGAAGCCACAATAGCAACAACGAAACAAGCCAAGGCACCAACAACAGAATGGAGAAGCAAAAGATCTGGGTCTAATTTTCGGAAGGGCCATTCCTTCTTCGCAAACAAAAAGCAAAATACTGGATCTTCAAGCAGCTCTAGCCAAAGTAGTGGGTCTATGCCAATATGTTCAGAATGTGGAAGGAAACATAAAGGCATGTGTCATCGTGCATTGGGCGCATGTTTTCGCTGTGGCAAAACTGGTCACATAATCAAGGATTGTCCAATGAGGTTTGACAATGCAAATCATGCAGCAGCAAGTTCAGCCAGATCTACTCCTGTAACGAGACCCAATGCAAGAACTAATGCTAGGAGTAACATCGGGAATGAAACACTAAGGCAAGGGAGAATGTTTGCTCTAGTACCTGGGGATGTATAGAATACTGAGCCAGTAGTGTCAGGTATAATTTCTATCTATGCACAAAATGTCTATGTACTGATTGATTTTGGTTCTACGTATTCATTTGTATCGCATACTTTTTCTCGGAGGTTGGCTAGATCATTAGAACCTATGAATTGCATATTATCTGTGTTTACACCATTAGGAAGTTCTATGATGTGCACCCATGTATATCTTGCATGTGATGTTTTGATTGATGATATGACATTGTACGTTGATTTGCTGCCTTTGAGCATTGACCATTTTGATTGTATATTGGGCATAGATTGGTTGTCGAAATACTGTGCCACTATTGATTGTGTGAATAAAACTATCATGTTTAAGCCACCTGGTATGCCTGAGTTTGTTTTCACTAGGAATGGGGTAGTTCCTCCACCATACTTGATTTCATTTATGAAAGCCAGAAAGTTGTTGAGAAAAGGTTGTCGGGGTTACTTGTGCAATGTAATGTCTATATCTTCGGATAGTACCAGTGTGGAAGTTATTCCTGTGGTTTGTGAATTTCCTGATGTGTTTCCTAATGACCTACCCGGAAACCTAATTGATAGGGAAATTGAGTTTACCATTGATATAGTACTTGGAACACAACCTATCTCTAAAACTCCGTATAGGATGTCGATTTCTGAACTGAAAGAATTAAAAGTTCAACTCCAAGAACTCTTAGACAAGAAATTCATCAGTCCGAGTACCTCACCTTGGGGAGCCCCAGTGTTATTTGTTAAAAAAAAAGACGGATGTTTGAGACTATGTATTGATTACCGTGAGTTGAATAAAGTAACCGTAAATAACAAATATCCATTACCCTGAATAGATGACCTGTTTGTCCAACTTCAGGGAGCCCAAGTGTTTTCTAAAATTGACCTTAGATCCGGGTATCACCAGTTAAAGGTCAAGGCAGAAGATATAGAGAAGACTATATTCAGAACTATATATGGACACTATGAATTTTTGGTAATGCCATTTGGGGTAACTAATGCACCTGCAGTATTCATGGATTTAATGAATAGGATGTTCAAACAATTTCTGGATGAATTTATTGTTGTCTTTATTGATGAAATATTGATTTACTCCAAAAGCAGGGAAGAACATGAGAATCATTTGAGAACTGCCTTACAGATTCTGAGAGAAAAGAAATTATATGTAAAATTGTCCAAATGTGAATTCTGGCTTGACAATGTAGCCTTTTTGGGGCATGTAATCAACAAGGATGATATATTTGTTGATCCACAGAAAATTGAAGCTATTGTGAATTGGCCTAAACCGACGAATATGTTAGAAGTTAGAAGTTTTCTAGGACTTGTAGGCTATTATCACAGATTTGTGAAAGACTTTTCAAAACTTGCTATGCCATTAACTTAGTTAACCTATAAAAATGTATCATTTGATTGGAATGATCAAAGAGAGTCTGTCTTTCAAGAGTTGAAGACCAAATTAGTAACTGCATTGATTTTGATTTTGCCTAATGGTACTGATGGGTTTCAGATTTACAATGATGCATCCTATAAAGGCTTAGGTTGTGTATTAATGCAAAATGGAAAGGAAATTGCTTATGCTTCTCAGCAACTCCGACCCCATGAAAAGAATTACCTAACTCATGATCTTGAATTGGCAGCTGTGGTATTTGCTTTGAAAAATTAGCAACATTATTTGTATGGTGTAACTTGCGAGGTGTACACCGACCATAAAAGTTTAAAATACTTTTTTACCCAAAAAGAACTGAACATTAGATGAGAAGATGATTGGAATTGATCAAAGACTATGATCTATAGATTTTATGTCATCCGGGAAAAGCTAATACGGTCACAAATACTTTGAGCTGAAAGTCCATTGCCAGTTTGTCATGTTTGCTCACCGGACAGAAAGAATTGCTATGCGATTTGGAAAAGAATGAGATTGAAGTTGTATTGCGAGAACAATGTGGGATCTTAGCTGCTATCTTTGCCCAGCCTGCAATCATCGAAGAAATTAAAAAGAAACAACTGCAAGATGAGTTTCTGAAAAAGATCGTGAATGAAATTGACTCAAAACCAAGGCCCGGGTTTGTATTTGAAAACAATGTGTTGAAATTTCAGAGTCGTCTTTGTATACCGGATTGTTCTGATTTAAGGAAACGAATCATGACAGAAGCTCACAACTCCAAATTTGCCTTGCATCCAGGAAACACAAAGATGTATCATGATTTGAAACAGAATTTCTGGTGGCTTGGAATGAAAAAGAGCATTGCAGATTTTGTAACCCGATGTTTGTATTGCTAATAAGTCAAAACTGAACATCAACGACCCGCTGGTTTATTACAGCCGCTTCCAATACCGGAATGGAAATGAGAGCACATTACCATAGACTTCATCGTGGGATTGCCTTGCTCTTCTCGAGGTATGGATTCTATTTGGGTTATTATTGATCATTTAACTAAATCTGTTCAATTTCTGCCTGTCAAATCTTTGTATAATGCGGATAAGTTGTCTAATTTATATGTCAATGAGATTGTGAAATTACATGGAGTTCCAGTATCCATAGTGTCTGACAGAGACCCTAAGTTTACTTCGAGATTCTGGCAGAGTTTGCAACAAGCTTTGGGGACTGAATTGAGATTAAGCAATGTTTATCACCCACAAACAGATGGCTAATCAGCACGGACCATTCAAATATTGAAGGACTTATTACGGATGTGTGTGTTAGACTTTCAAGATAGTTAGGAGACTTATCTTCCTTTGGCCGAGTTTGTATACAATAACAGCTATCACTCAAGTATTGGTATGGCTCCGTATGACGCTTTATATGGTAAGAAATGTTGTTCTCTCATTTGTTGGGCTGAGGTAGGTGACAGACCTTTATTGGGACCAAAATTGGTATAAGAAACAACTGAAAATGTGAAATTGATTTGACAAAGACTGAAAACTGTACAAAGCCGCCAGAAGAGCTATGTTGATGTCCGAAGAAAAAACAGGGAATATGAAGTCGGGGACCACGTATTTATCAAAGTGACTCCAATGAAAGGCCAGACACGGTTTGGCGTGAAAGACATATTGGCACCAAAATATGTTGGACCCTATGAAATCCTTGAGAATATTAATTCAGTAACGTATCAGATAGCTTTACCACCAGTCATGGAACATATGCACAATGTATTTCATATCTTTATGCTTCAAGATTATTTGAGAGATCCATTACATGTGATTGAGCCGACTCATGTGCTTCTAAAAGATGATTATACATACGAGGAGAGACCAATGCAAATTGTGAACCGCCGAATCAAAAGATTGAGAAACAAGGAAATTCCGTTAGTCAAGGTTGATTGGCAGAATCATGGAGGAACTTATGCAACTCGGGAGACAGAGGAAGACATGATGAGAATATATCATGCGTTGTTTCCTTTGAATACGGTGTTCTTCCAGAATGAAGGTAACTCGAGTTTGGAAGACCAAACTCTTTAAGGGGGGAAGACTGTAACAACCTCGACCTATGATTAACGTTAATCCATGCTTAAGTATGCCTAACAAGTAATTTTGAGAAGAAATTCTGAGTTAATTACATGTGCATTGCATTATTTGTGTTTATATCTGTTTAACGTAAGAAGATCTGTTCATGTTTCGGTTTGTGAATTGAAGGCCTTATTGGCATCCGATTCAAAAATTGACTTGATTTTTGAATTAACTAGAATTTTTTAGAATTTTATGGTAGGTTTAATTGAAATTTGATTCAGAACGATTAAATTAGATTAATTTAATGCCCATTTGATTAACTTTAATTAATTACCACCAAGTGAGCCTATATAAGACTCCCTACATGCTCCACTCATCTCTTTCTTTCATTTTCAACACATTTTTTGAGTTTACTCACACACACACAAACGTGAGAGAGAGTGAGAGGGAGGTAGACTTGAATTCAACCAAAGTGGGACTTACTTGAGAATTGAAGAGAACTATGGAGGATTAGCTTGATTACTCAAAAATTGGTCTACTTGAAGCTCAATTGAGAAGTTTAGGTGAGAAGTCAAGTTTTTGATAATATAATTAAGTTAGCCAACTCATGAATTTAAAAGAAATCCTATATGAATGTAGGAATTAAGCTTAGATAGTTGATTTTTGGAGTATATCATGCATGCATGCATAATTCTCATAATATGATAAGCTAATTTTCAAGAATCTCCACATACATGTCTATACTTGGGTTTTGTTCAAGGAACTCAACATGTCTTTGACCCAAACATCTCATTTGCTCATGATTTGGAAATTTGAAGCTCAAATCACTTCATGCATGTCATATTCATGTCATGTTTTCACAATTCAAGTTTGAATTTTGCTCAATTGTCAAGCTTATGGACCTTGATTTCGTGAAATGACCTTTAATTCTGAATGTTTTTCAAGTTTAGACAAGTTTCCTCAAGTTTTTGGTCTAAATGATGAGTTTTGAAGTGTTGCAATCAAGATTTGCAACTTGAAAGCAATTCTGGAAATTCTAGAATTCTGCTCCTACGCTTGAGTGTAGAAATCTACGCTCGAGCAACCACTCTGAGAGTGTGCACTTCCGCTTGAGCGACCAAAAGTCCGCTTGAGCATGAAATGCAAGCTTCCAGAAGTTCTTATGTTTTGCAGCATGCTCGAGTGACAAAAGTTGCGCTCGAGCAAGGGCATGTCTCTCACGCTTGAGCAAGCGTTGAGCGGTAAAATCAAGCAACCATCATTTTTACAAAAGTTTATAGATAGCTCGAGTGACCGATCTCGCACTTGAGCGACCATTCATATTTTATATGTCCGCTTAAGCGTAGGAAGTCACGTTCGAGCGAGGACCCTATTTTCAGCACTTTTTGTTAAGTGTTTTCAAGTGCATTTTTGCATCCTCTTTCCATCATACGCATTTCCAGGCCAAGATTAAGACACCATAATGAGGATAAAGAAGTAAAAACACGCCAAGACAAGAAAGAACTAAGTTAATGATTCCGAGTATGTAATTCAGTACGTATTCGTTCTGTATTTGTATAGGTCACATGCTACAAGATATCTGAATTGCCTACTCTGTCCGTTAGTTGGAGCCATCTGTTATCTGTGTGTAATAACTTAGTTAAGCTATGTTCAAGTTAAATTATTTTCTGTATATGGAATAAGATTTGTTCTATGAGATGCCATGTTTTATACTATGAATGATTGTCCAACTCTAATAAATGTTTGTGGTATTATGCTATGATCCAAGTATGCTATCTATACCCGGACTGGAGGTTCCCTTATGGAACTAACAAGTTATCTGTTCCCAGTCCGAAGGTTCCTTTATGGAACTGACAAGTTATCTGTACCCGGCCGGAGGTTCTTCAATGGAACTGACAAGTATAATCTATGATGTTCTGTATATGATCTGTTAGCGTTAATAGATAAGCCATGTATGATCAAGCATGAATTCTGAATTCTGTATATGATTTGAATAAGAATACGAATGTGAACTACCTTAGTCATGGGACATCATTCATTTAACTATTTACTCTGTTATTATTCATTGGGCTCCCGTTCACTATTTAAATTATGTATGTAGGTGATCAGGCACATGACCAGGCTCAGAGTTAAGGACCTAGCGTCTCAATTTTTGTCAGCCAACCTTTGCGCCTCCCGAGGAGGTTCCAGATCAAGTTAAGTTTAGTGGTTGTGTTGTTATGAATGTATAAGACTTTGTTTCTTTTGCTCTATGAACAAGTTTCTCTGTTTTTTTGTACATGAAGTGACGTGTAAATACTGTATCTTTTGACGTCATTCATATATTTATAAAAGTTTAAAATTTTATGTCACATGTATGTCTTCATAGCTCGGTGGACTATGTATATTTTATGTATTTGCTTCCACAACCCCTAATTGTACATTATTATGTTAAGAGGCCTTTGGTAATCCAAGGATTACTGGCCGGTTACAACGCTAAACCTATAGGGGCGGGTTGGGTCGGGTCGTGACAATCTTCCTCTTGCACTTGCCACAATGAAGATAACTCACTGAAGTGTATTAATTATAAAGTTTTTATTTATAATTGATGAGACTCCAATGTAATACCTATATTGCCACTGGGCCAAGGCAAATTAGACTTTTAACTCCACTAAAATGATGAATGATAATGATTAAAAAAGATTAGTCAACAAATTTAGCACTTAAATTTTTAAGAAAATTACTATTCACACTCTACTTTTGCTTTCTATCCTTAAATTTTGCCTTTAGCCAAAAAACAATATGGGATGTGAATAGCCAGTGAGGAGTGTAAATAATAATCTCCATTTTGAAAATTCAAATGAAATCATAACTCACCCAATTTGGCCATCTTCCAAATAGTTATGAAGCTGCCACACCTTGCCAAAACAAACAGGATGACTGCCAATTGACAAGGTCACATTTTGTCATTTTCACTAGTAATTTCCCAAGTAAAACACAATAAAACAACAAGAAGAAAGAATACTATAGATTCAAATTATGATACTATAGAAAAGGAAAAAAGAGTTGCCTAAAATTCAAATATGCTTGGTTTGAAAGGGTTTAATATTGAAAAGAGTAAATTCACAACTTAGATAACCAATTCCCCCTATACAGTGAGAATACGCCCAATAACACTACACTGATACCACAACCATTACCTAGATTGATACTGTTATTTAGACCATGCAACCATTGATCTCCAATGGATGAACGAGAACTATCTATCACAATGAATCATTAGACATTCCACCTTTCTTTACAAACTTCGCTTTTTTTAAAAAAGTATACAAAAAAAAAAAAAAAGTTTTTATTTATTTTTTATTTTTTAACTTCAGCTGCACATTTCAGTAAAGAGAAACTTTGCATTGAGAAAATGCTTCAGAAATTTTAATGTTATTATCTTGATCATTGCCGTCCAAACTTAACCCACCTATTTTGTGGTTAGATGCACAGATTGCATTATGCAAATCTTCCTATTTAAAGCCAAATCTTCCGTTGGTATGTTAGCTTTGTGATCCAACATTCTTGTTAGAGGACTAATGAAAAAAATAATAGGAAAAAGATGGCCAACATTAGGAAAGTATATTACATTTGTAGGTATAAAACTGTAAAATGCCTATATCCTACTTCAAACAGCTTAAACCATAATTAATGTAGAGCTGGATTCAATTTGGGAATGGAAACGAAACAGAAACAGTTTCTTCACAAAGACAAAGTAGAAGAAGAAACTAAGAAAAGAGAACTTACCTTGTCTACAATGAAAATCTCTTATCCATTGAACAAAAATTAAACTGTTTGAACATTAAACAAAAACCAATGATGGGCTACCAGATTGAACATTCATCAAGTATTTTTAATTTGATTCAAGTGTAGTGGCCACCTAGAAAATTAAAACCAAAGAAAAAAGAGTTTGATTAAACAGAACTTTTAAATCCTATTTTCTGAAATTTCCACATTCTTGTTGGCATGTATCAACATTTGTTTGACCTCTTTGTATCAACATTTGTTTGACATTTGTATGTATTATTGAAAGATGCACTTCTCACATGAAAGTGCAGTTAAGCCATTATGGAAAGAATTCCAAGTCAAGCCTCCCTGAAATATAAGTTTAGTGACAATAATTTGGCCATTCACAAAGCATTTCATTGAGGCATTTTAGCATACACTTGCAATGCAAAATGTAAGTGTAGAGAGAATTACACATACTTTCAATTACCACACATGCCTTCAATTTATCATTTCAACAAGATGATTTTTCTTTCAAAATGACAACAGAACTCAGCAAGTCCATTTTCATAACATTCTTCATGACAGGACTTTTGTTCTGTTTTTCAAAAATCCTCTCCATTTATTCTTACATTTATACAAAAATCCTCTCCATATGCATCATGAAAGCAGTTGTTCTGTTTTTGTAAAAGGGATTAGAATACTGATGCATATCATGTATGCCTAACAACAAGTCTATTTCAGCAAGTATGATTTCATAACATTTTTTTGAAAAATCACATAGCTTTTCATCATAGGGATTAAATGGAGAGGATTTTTAAAAAAAAAAAAGAAAAAAAAAAAACAAATTAACCACTCCTGTTTGGTAACGTTTACGTTTTCAATTTATATTTACAAAAATTTTATAAACTGGTTTTTGTTTATTTTTTGTTTATTTTTAGAAAAACATAAACTACAAACACGTTTGATTTAGACAAAATGTTTAAAAAAATTTAAAAATATAAAAAAGAGTAAGAAATGGCAAGTGGTGGCGGGTGGTGGGTGGAGACGAGTGGTGGCAGCAGAAGACGGTGGTGGAAAATGATGGCGGGTGGTGGTGGCGGCGGCGGAAGACGGTGGTGGAAAATGGTGGCAGGTGGTAGGTGATGGTGACAGAAGACGGTGGTGGAAAGTGGTGGCAAGTGGCGGGTGGTAGCGGTGGAAGACGGCGGTGGAAAGTAGTGATGGTGGATGGTGGGTGGCGGGTGGTGGTGGGTGGTAGCGGGGGGGTGGTGGTGGCGGGTGGTGGTGGTGAGTGGGTGGGTGACGATAGCGGGGGGTGACGGTGGCGGGTGGTGGGTGGTAGCGAGTGAATGGTGATGGTGGTGGTGGTGGCGAGTGGTGGGTAGTGATGGCAGGTGGGTGGCGGATGACGGGTGGTGGTGGGTGAGTGGGTGACGGTGGCGGGTGGTGGGTGGTAGCGAGTGAGTGGTGGTGGTGGTGGTGTGGTGGCGGCAGGGTGGTGGGTAGTGGTGGCAGATGGGTGGCGGATGATGGCTGGTGTGGGTGGTGGCAGGTGTGGTGTGGTAGTTGGTGGGTGGGGTGGGTGTTGTGGGTGACAGTGGCGGGTGTGGTGGTGGTGGTGTGGTGGTGTGACAGTGGCAGGTGGTGGGTGGTAGCGAGTGGGTGGTAGTGGTGGTGGGTGGTGGGGTGGTGGTGCAGTGGGGAGGGGTGATGGTGGTGGGTGGTGAGTGGTGGTAGCGGGTGGTAGTGACGGGCGGTGGATGGTAGTGGCGGGTGGTGGGTGGTGGCGGGTAGGTGGCGGATGACGGGTGGTGGTGGGTGGTGGCGGGTGGTGGTGGTGGGTGGGTGACAGTGGCGGGTGGTGGGTGGTAGCGAGTGGATGGTGGTGGTGGTGGTGGCGGCAGGTGGTGGGTGGTGGTGGCAGGTGGGTGGCGGATGACGGGTGGTAGTGGTGGTGGCGGTAGTGGTGGGTGACAGTGGCGGGTGGTGGGTGGTAGCGAGTAGGTGGTAGTGGTGGCGGGTGTGTGGCAGATGGTGGTGGGTGGTGGTGGCGGGTGGTGGATGGTGGTGGCGGTGGGTGGTGAGTGGTGGTGGCGGGTGGTAGTGACGGGCGGTGGATGGTAGTAGCGGGTGGTTGGTGGTGGCGGGTGGGTGGTGGTTGTGGCAGGTGGTGGGTGGTGGGTGGTGGTGGCGGAAGACGGTGGTGGAAAATGGTGACGGGTGCTGGCTAGTGTTGGGTGGTAAAAAAAAAAAACCTCAAAACTCAAAACGTAAACTAATTTTTTGTGTTTTCATTTTTTGGCCAAATTTATAAATTGAGACCATTGATTTATAAATCAAAAATTTACCAAACAAGTTTTTATTTGAGTTTTTAAAATTTTTGTAAATATAAACAGAAAACTGAAAACGTAAAGTATTACCAAACGGCACCTAAGCTTTTCATCATGGCAATTAAATGGCAATGATTTATAAATATATATATAAAATAAATAAATAAATAAACTGACCTTTTCTCGATTGTCAATGGAGGAGATTTGGGATCTGGGGCTTGGGTAACTTTGCAACATGTCAATGCAAAGAAGGGAAGCCGGAAAACATCGAAAGCCCTCCATCGCTGCCGATGGGTTGGCTAATTTTGCTCTTGTTTGCTAGACTGAAACAGTGTTTGGGTTTCAATAAAGTAGAGATAGAGAGAGAGAGAGAGGGAGAGAAAGCGAAGGAATCCCATATTTGGGTTTGAATAGAGTAAAGTGAGATTGTTTTGGGTTTGAATAAGTGAGAGAGATGGTTGAGAGAAGAGAGAGAGAGCCACACGCGTCACAGAGCTCATTCGAGGCATTCACGCCTCATGCTCTCGAGGTCTGAAGCATTTTTCATATAATTAATAACAATTCGAGATTACATATTTTTGTTACTAATTACTTTTTGAATCCCTCCAAAATTTGAAATTTTCCTCCAAATATTTTAGTTTTTTGGCAACTAAAATATTCTTTTGTCGCTGAAAATATACTTTTGGCAACCAAGAGATAAAATATACTTTTGGTCGCCAAAGATAAAAAATAAATTTTTTCTCTTTATTCGGCTACTAAACAATTTTAGTAGTTAAAACTAACTATACGGCTACTAAAATTTTCTTTTGTCACTAAAAATATACTTTTAGCAACCAAACTTTTGGTTGCCAAAGATAAAAAATATTTTTTTTTTTTTTTATTCGGCTACTAAACAATTATAGTAGCTAAAACTAACTATACGGCTACTAAAGTATTCTATTGCCGTTGAAAATATACTTTTCGCGACCAAAATTTTGGTCACCAAATATAAAAAATTATATATATATTTTTTTCATTCGGCTACCAAACAATTTTAGTAGCCAAAACTAGTTATACAGCTACTAAAATTTTTTTTAGTCTCCAATTATGATTTTTTTAGTGGCTAAATTTTTTTTTTTAGTCGCCAATAATTAATATTCCCCGACTAAAAAAAATGAGTAGCTAAATATTTGACTTTTGTTGACTAATATTATTTTTGGTCGCCAATTCCAACACTTTTGGTGACTAAATTTTTTTAGTCGCCAAAAGTGCATTTTGTTGTAGTGGTTCCATTTGCGTGTAAACGAAAGGAGAGAACAACAAAACAAAGACAGGCAAGCTTCAACCGAAGCTCTGCATGAAAGAAAAGAGAAAGAAAAGAAAGAAAGGGAGAGTGAGAACGTTTAGAGTGTATATATTTTATAGTGGTTGTAATATTAGTATGTAGAACTAATTTCCATATATTAGGGTTAAGATGAAACTCTAATAAAGTGATTGGGGTAGTTTGTATTTAGTTTTGTAGATTTTTAATTGATTTTGGATACTGTTGTATAATTTAGATTTTTGTGTCGATATTATTTTATCAAATTATGTGTTCACTGGTCATGAATATATGTTATACAATTATTTTCACTGCTTATGTATTAAAATTATTAGATTAGTCATACCTAGTAAGACGAGTCGTGCATTAACCTTAGTTTAGTTTAGTGATGACGGTCTATGCTAAGCGAAAATGATTCATGGCTTTCTGATTTTAAAACATAAATATTTTTAAGTGATGTGTCCCGACCAAGACACATCGTAGTATCCATTTCAATGATTTTTTACAATCTAAATACAATAACCTCCAATTATAAGGTCAACAGTGGATTCTAAACCCTAAGATTTTTTTTTCTCACTTTCTATTTTCAAAACCGAAATCTTTGAACTAAAAATAACTTGCCCTAGTTTTTGTGGTTCGACACCCGTTCTTAACCGCTATACTTCATAATAGTAGTTGCAACCGATTTTATTCATTTTATTTTGGTGTGCAAATGACAACATCATTCAGTAAGTGTATTCACTAAGAAAAATTGATGTGTGAAAATAGAATTACCCCAAGTTATTTCCTCTAAATATTAAACTTATTGTATTGACCTTAATAATTAAAACTTAACTAACTATAAAATCATGTTTAATTTTTTTTTTTCACTTCCTTTTACTAATGTACAATAAACACCTTTTTTTTTGTATATATATATATATAAACTACTACCAAATATACATCAATCATCGTGTTTTTTCTTCTTTTTTAAATTTTTTTTTTTTTTTTATACCTTATGTAGTGTTTGACTATAATTAATTTTTTTAACTATAATTTAAAATAATTCAATTATGATATTTATGATAACTAATCTTACAAATATCATAATTTGCATATAATAAACACTATTTTGAGGGTGTGTAGCATGGCGGGACCCAACTTTTATCATTGACAGACATGGTGGCCAATGGAGATTTGATAAACAATTTACAGCAACAAAAGTTAAAGAGATATTATACAAAAGCCAAAAACATCAATGCTGGAATAGCTCAGTTGGCTAGAGCGTGTGGCTGTTAACCACAAGGTCGAAGGTTCAAGCCCTTCTTCTAGCGCTTTCCTATTCTTTTAACAATAATGACCCGAACTCTTTTTTTTCCCACCCCCTCTTCACTTGATTGGTCACTTTTTCTTTTCTTTTTTTCTTTTTCCCCTTCTCCTCCAATCACCACCCGTCACGTGTGTATGGGGTGGAGGGGGTCTCAATCATGACCCTTCTTTTAACAATAATGACCCGGACTCCTTTTTTTTCCACCCCCTTGACCTCCTCTTCACTTGATTGGTCACTTTTTTTTTCCTTTTTTTCCTTCTCCTCCAATCACCACCAGCCACGTGTGTGTGGAGGGTGGAGGGGTAGTGATTGGAGGGGTCTCAATCATGACCCTTCTTTTAAATAAATTATTGAGTTGAGTTGTATGTTTTTTCAAAAAAGAAATTGCAATTAAATTATTGAGTTGAGTTGGATAAACATCTATTTACTATATGAACTATCAAGTGATGTACCGATTATATTAAATCGATATTAATTCTCAGGCTATATATGAATTGATGCATATTTATGAATCAGTTAATCGGATTAATATTAAACCGAATTGATTGAATTTAAAACCAGTGTTTGGAAGTTCTGTTCCAGCTAATTCACCTTACTGGAGGTATGCATTAGCTACAGAATCTACATACAAACCACATTGCATATACAGAATGCTTTGTAATCTTTGATGGATCTGGTTAACCAACAACCCATATGTGAGATGACTGGGCAGAGGTATGGGAACAACTTTAGCAACAAATGGCTATTTTGGGAAGATAGTTATAATCAGCTTTTTGGTAAAAAACTGCTTATAAATAGTTTTTTTGTGAGAGAGGAAGTGAGTTATAATTTAGGAAGTGGATTATAACCCACTTCCCAAAAGGGACCTAAGAGCATCCCAGCAATCCCCCTAAACCCACTCCTTACTTATTTTAAAGGGTTGAAATCACTTTATACACTTCCAGCAGTTTCTCTAAATAATTCCCTAAACTAGTTTTTGTTACAGTGATTTCCTATAACTCCCTTATATTTAATAAATTCTTATTTTATTTCGTTGAAGGCCTGAAGGGAAATCTACTGGACGTCCCCCCAGACATCCCCTGGGACATCCCCGGATGTTCGTGAGTGCCTTGTAGCTGAAGAAGAAAAATGCTCAAAAATGACCTAACTTGTCGACCGCCTAGTCATCCGGCCGGTCGACCACCCGGTCAATCTCCCGTATTTGTTTTCCTCTGCTGTGTTGCTAGTGTTTGGTTGGGCTTTCATTATTTAAAAAAATATTTAAATTTAAAAGTAATTAAAAATATTATTTTAATAGAATAGAAAAAGAATAAGGAGTTTGAAGGGAAAAATAAATAAAAAAGTGATTCCTAAAATAGGAAATGAATTTTTTAATAATATTTTAAGATAAAATTTAAGTAAACTGTTGGCATGCTCAAAGACCACTAGCCTTACCAGTATGTGAAATTGCAAGAATTATGAGCAAATCCTAGCTATGATTTCTCTTGCCGCTGTTTTTAGATATTGAATTTGTGATTGAAAAAAAGAAATTGTTACTTAATAAAACTAAAACTTTATATTTGTTTTTATTTTGTCATTTTATACTTTGAATTTATTGAATGATGACTATATTAGGAAAAATAGATGATTTCCCACAAGTAAATCATTTAGTGGAAATAAAAATTAATGTGAAAAAATTAAATCAATAATTTTTACGTGTTCCCTCAATATGAGATACATCCAGAGGATCAAAATCCGATTTTACTATCAATCAAGAGTTTTCAAATAATTACAAATGAGACACGAATAATTTTACAAATTACCTCTAAATAAATTCTAAATAATCACAAATAAACTAAAGAAAAGATCATCCAAAAAATAATAGGGACTTGATTCATCCCCCGAAAGGGGGGAGCCCGAATCCCCCGATTTTCCTTTTCAAGTAAAAAAAAAAAACAAAAAAAAAAAAATAATAATAATTTGTCAAAAATGAAAATTAAGGGATTAGGAAGAATTTTTTTAGAGGAATTTTTCATTTTCCAAAATAATAACCCCAGATCGAAACTATAACAATGACCAGATGCTTGAAATCAAAGCAACAACCAAAGCACAAGTTGGACTTTACCACGCCGGACTGCATGACAACACTTTTCTTGTTCACGCCGCACATCAAACACCACTACCGAATAAACTGATTAAAAGAAATATCTCAGCACGAACTTCAATACAAGAATATTGATGGCCCAGATTTTTTTTAGGAAAATGAGTGAGAGCACTAATTAGGTGGCAGTGGATCTCACCAGTAATGATGTGATGTTTTGATTTTGGAGTTGTATTTTTTTTATTTTTTTTTACTTTTTAATGTATTAGTGCTATTAGTGGTGGTGTTTTTAGTGGGATGAATCATTGTTGTTTCTCAAAACCTATCCCTCACCGAACAGATTTTTAAAATATTTATTGGGTCTTAACAAATCAGATATAATATATAAAAAATATATTATAATTAATATCAAATTAAATTAAAATTCTTTTAAGAAATTAATTGGATCTCATACTCCACTAAAAAAGTATAACCACCAAACTATCTACAGTTTGTACTCACTAATGGAGCAGTTACTTGGGGTTAAATGGGTCAAAATGATAGTATAAGGGGTGTAAATGGTTCGGTTCGGTCGGTGTTGAGTAAATTTAGTACCAAACTAATTCTTTCAATTTTCATAATTGAGAAATCGATATAGACCGTATATTACGGTTTGGTTTTATCGGTTTGATGTAGAAGAGAGATTTACTTGAATTTTTAAAAGGTTTTATAAAAACTTGTAGAATTTTATATTAAAAATAAATAAAGAAAATATGTGAAAGTTGCTCTATAAATATTTCTTTCCTTAGTTTTTGTCACAAAAAATGGATTATATTAGTCACTTATCATATAACTAGTGTATGCCCGTGCCTAAAGGTACAGTGTAAATAATATTAGGATCAAAATGTAGTTGTAATTTGTATGTATCACGTTAAAATTTATAGAATCTGTAACACCTGATAAAAGATCAAGTCAGCACTGTTACCATTAGTTTGTGGCTAACACCTGATATACTGGTGAGTGTCATAGTACTCCGAACCAAAAATATCTTATTGAAATAACATAATACAGATAACACAACCTGACAAATAGTAATTTTAGAAAAATAATTTTGCAACCAATCTGAAGAAAGCATTGACACCTCTCTACATCGCGGAGGGAGCCCCAATATTGAATTTTTTGCAACAAAACACACGACAATCTATATAACAAAACCCACAAATCGTCATCCTAAAACAGTGAATTTTGTAATTAACTGTAAATTGAAAAAGCTAAATGCATCATATCATCAAGAAAAAATCAACTCTAGAATAGAATCGCTTATGAAAAACCGCTTAAATGGTGAAGTTTAATTTTGTAAAAAAAAAAATAATTCATGCAACTCATATGATTTGTCAAATTAATGTAAAAATCATCAATTACATCAACTATAGACAACTTTAGAATAGAAATTGTTGCTTTGCAAAATACCCAAATTAAAAGGAGTTTAAAGTCATCCAATAACCATCAACGTTGCTAGTATCAATAGTTGAAAGCAAATGTATAATAAGAAGAGTAAATTAAATAAGAAAAATTATAAATAAGTGATAACTTCACAAAATATTTAAAAACTCGTTAATTTGTAATTTTCCCAATGAACTAAGAAGATGAGTAAAGAGAGCTCATATTACAGTTTGGTACAAATCTCCATTGTCCTATGAAAATAGAATTTTATTAGAAGACAATTAGAGGGGAAAAAAGTGTATTTAAAAAGAAAAAAAAGAAAAGAAAAAGACAACTTACATGTCCGAAGTAGTGACAACTTACATGTCCAAAGTAATAAATCAATTCAATTAAAAAAAAAAGACAATTTTTTTTGGTACCACGTGGAGAACTCAATTGTAATAAACTGATTCAAAATAAAAGATCTAGTTAGCACTTTTATCATTAGTTTGTGGCTAACACCTGATACATTGGTGAGTGTCATAGTGCCCCGAATTACAAACACCGGATTAAAATAACATAAAACAAACAACATGGATTAGACCAAATGCAAAGTATAACCTGGAAAATAGTAGTCTTTAGAAATTGTTTACATATTAAGATACGGAAATCAAATCTCAAAGAATAATTTTCCAATCAATTTGAAGAAAGCAGTTGTCACGACCCAAACCCGGCCCTAGGGTTTAGCACCGTAACCGGCCAGTAATCCATGATTACCGAAGGCCTGCTTAACAATAACACAGTATAACAGCGTTCAGGGCCTGGCGGAAGCCAATACAGTAAATAACTAGTGTCCATTGAGCTGTGAAAATCTGTATGCCAAAAACATTTTCATGCATTCATACAGTTCAAACAGTACGGTCTATATACAGTCAGATACAACATTCAGTACGGGGACTTAACACCCTCGGTAACAGTACAGTAAACAGTAAACAGTCTATACAATCCGTTAGGTCAATACAAAACAGTGAGGAGACCGATGGGAAAAACTTAAAACAAAATCCCAAGGCCATCACACGGCAACACGGAACCTCACGGTGAGGCACATAGGCTGGCTTGACACAACTGGGGACCAACCCACGCTCCTAGCTCTGGTCTGGCTGCTGAGAACCTACATATATATATAAACAGTGAGCTAAAGCCCAGTGAATAACATAAAGTATAAAGAGGTTAAGAATGTAATGTCC
Source organism: Camellia japonica (assembly GCA_030407325.1). Classification (NCBI taxonomy): domain Eukaryota; kingdom Viridiplantae; phylum Streptophyta; class Magnoliopsida; order Ericales; family Theaceae; genus Camellia; species Camellia japonica. The sequence goes on along the minus strand of JAPPVO010000013.1, from coordinate 84,098,831 downwards.
TTACAGTAAAGAAATCAGTTCATTTCAATCAATATTACAGTTGTTCAGTGCGATAAACAGTCATATGTGGTACATCCGTTAGCATAACAGTAACAGTAGGTCAAAAAGACCGAACAGTAATGATGGCCAGTCATTCAGTAAACAGTATGGTTCCACAAGGGAACCGACAGAGATCTCTGTAACAGTAACAGTCAGTAACAGTAGTGCTAAGGATGCCACAATACAGTTCAGAAATAAAGGACATACATTCATTCAGTAAATAATTCCAGTTCAGTAAACAGTTCAGTTCAGTATTCAAAAGATAGTCATTTTGAACATATCTTTACACAATTGTTACTCACAGAGATTGGGCTAGTAGCAGCTAGAGCGCGTCCCCGAGAGCCAACCCTAAACAGTTAACAAATAGAACCCACACTAAGTTTCACAGTCAAAAGGGTGATAATTAAATCCCTAAATTTCCTCGGTGTGGTTCTACGTCTAAATCCTCATTAAGATGTCTTAAACTAGGCCTAAGAATGCCTAGGATGAGATGAGGATGCAAAAATACAGTTGGAAGGCATTTTTCAAAAGTTGCTGAAAATAGGCTCTTCGCTCGAGCGAGCCTTCCTTCGCTCGAGCGAGCTTCAAAAATCAAAGGCTTCGCTCGAGCGAACAATCCTTCGCTCGAGCGATCTGATGAACAGTAAAAGTACTGGTTGCTCGATTTTTACGCGCGATACCACGCTCGATGCTCGCTCGAGCGAGCTTGCAAAACCAAAGGCTCGCTCGAGCGAGGAATCCTTCGCTCGAGCGAGGAAGCCAAATCTGGAATTTCCAGATTTGTCTCCCAAGTTCGAACCAAGCATTCAACAATCCAAAACTCAACCTCTTGGGCCCAAAATCTGGGAAAAACATTTCAAACTCATAGTACTACAAGTTTTAAAAGCTCAATTTACACATGCAAGGGCCAAAGGTGAGTCAATTAAAGCCAACATTCAAACCCATTTTCAAGAACAATTTAAAACATGCAATGCATGAACTTTAAACCAAAATCAAGCTTCAAATCTTGCTCCAAAGAGCTCAAATCTTTGAAAACAATATGGAAACATGGACTATGATCAAAACATGGACATGCATGTATGATTCTCCAAGAATTTAACTTCAAAATATGCCAAATGACCATGCATGCAACAATGGAGCTCTACTACAACATATTTGAGCGAAATCATGTCGTAGCTCTATCCTTTTCCATGAATCTAGCAAGAATCAACCTTAAATGCAACAATGAGAGGTCCAATTACTTACTAAGTCTTGTAATTTAAGCCTAGAAGCTCAATTAGGCAATCAACACTTCAATTCTTCAAGATCCAAGCAAAAATCCACAAGATGAACAAGATGAATTCAATTTTCTCCCTCTCCCTCACACTTGGTCGGCTATAGACTCTCAATGTGGCTGATGAAATGTATTTGTTCAAGTGTTCAAGTGTAATACAAGCCCCTAATTGTGTAGGATAGTGGCCCACTTGGTGGCAATATGGTAATTAAGTCCAAGTTTGCAATTAACTCGTTTTAATCCAATTTAATCATCCCTAATCAATTCTCAGATAAATATACCATTAAATCAGAAATATTCTACTGATCCTGGAACACTAAACGGTTTCTAATTCGGCCGCCGATAAGGCCTTCAATTAGCAGTTTAAACACATAAACACAAACAGATAATCAATCAATCAAACAGATGCAATATACAATTCAATAGACAACTTATTCAATTTCAGTTTCGATTTCAATCAGTTTATTCAGTAACTCAGTTAATCCAATTACCAGTCGTTATCAGTTCAGTTTAGCAATGATCAGTACATAATTCAGTGGTTTAACGGTAATCAGTACGAGGGTTGTTACAGTCTCCCCTCCCTTATAAGGAGTTTAGTCCTCTAAACTCGAGTTACCTTCATTCTGGAAGAAAACAGGACTCAGCGGGAACAAATCAGGATATCGCCTAGCCATGTCATCTTCCCTCTCCCAAGTGGCATACACACCACCATGATTCTGCCAGTCAACTTTTACTAATGGGATCTCTTTTTTCTCAGTTTCTTGATCGTCGGTTTACAATCTGTATGGGCCTTTCCTCGTAAGTGTAGTCATCACTCAACACGATACGGGTAGGCTCAATCACATGAAACGGATCCCGAAGATAATCTCTCAACATCGAAATGTGGAAGACGTTATGCATATGCTCCATTTCAGGAGGAAGTGCAACTTGATACGCCACTGGATTGATTTTCTCAATCACCTCATACGGTCCGACATACCGCGGCGCTAATTTGCCTTTGACTCCAAAACGAGTCTGGCCTTTCATTGGTGTCACTTTCACAAATACGTGATCACCCACTTCATACTCTCTATCCCGTCTTCTAACATCTGCATAACTCTTCTGTCTACTCTGTGCAGTTTTCAGTCTCTGCTGTATCAATTTGATCTTTTCAGTCGTCTCATATACAATTTCGGGCCCAAGCAAAGGCCCATCTCCAACTTCTGCCCAGCAGATCGGAGATCTACACTTTCTGCCATACAATGCCTCAAAAGGCGCCATACCAATACTCGAATGGTAGCTGTTGTTGTAGGCGAATTCAGCCAATGGCAAATGACTTTCCCAGTTCCCCTGAAAATCAAGGACACACATTCTCAGTAGATCCTCTAAAGTCTGGATGGTCCTTTCTGACTGTCCATCTGTCTGAGGATGATAGGCACTACTCAGCCTCAATTCAGTACCCAATGCAGTCTGTAGGCTTTGCCAGAACCTTGACGTAAACTTCGCATCCCTGTCAGAAACAATAGACACAGGTACTCCGTGCAATCTAACAATTTCATCAATATAGATAACAGCCAATTTATCCGCATTATAGATTGTCTTGACAGGTAAGAAGTGGGCAGATTTGGTCAGTCTATCAACAATAACCCAAATAGAATCCATACCTTTCCTGGAGCGAGGTAATCCAACGATAAAATCCATCGTGATATGCTCCCATTTCCACTCTGGTATGGGTAAGGGTTGCAGTAATCCGGCAGGTCGTTGATGTTCAGCTTTGACCTGTTGGCAATGAAGACACTTAGACACAAAGTCAGCAATTTCTTTCTTCATTCCCGGCCACCAGAAATTCTGTCTCAGATCTTGGTACATTTTTGTGTTCCCCGGGTGGATAGAAAACTTCGAACTGTGGCCTTCTTGGAGAACTCTTCTTTTCAATTCAGTGTCATTTGGTACACACAGTCTATCTTGAAATTTCAGTACATTGTTGTCAAATTTGAACCCCGGTCTCGGTTTTGAATCTCTCTCTTCAATGATTTTCTTCAAGTAATCACCCAGTTGCTGTTTCTCCTTAATCTCTTCAATCAATGCTGGTTGAGCAGTAATGGCAGCTAAGGTTCCACCTTGTTCCTTCAAAACAATTTCAATCTCAGACTTTTCAAGATCCCAAAGCAACTCCTTCTGTTCAGTCAGCAAACAGGCTAAGTTGGCAATTGACTTTCGGCTCAAAGCATCGGCAACGGTATTGGCTTTTCCCGGATGGTACAGAATCTGTAGGTCATAATCTTTGATCAGTTCAAGCCATCTCCGCTGTCTCATATTCAGTTCTTTCTGTGTGAAGAAATACTTCAGGCTCTTGTGGTCGGTGTATACTTCACATGTCGCCCCATACAAATAGTGGCGCCAAATTTTCAATGCAAAAACCACTGCAGCAAGTTCAAGATCATGGGTTGGGTAATTCTTTTCATGTGGTCTCAACTGTCGGGAAGCATAAGCAATAACTCTCCCATTCTGCATTAAAACACATCCCAAACCCTTATGAGAAGCATCACTAAAAACAGTATAACCATCTGTACCTGAAGGTAGAGTCAAAACTGGCGCAGTCACAAGTCGAGTTTTCAACTCTTGGAATGCTGATTCCCTTTGGTCAGTCCAGTCAAATGATGTCCCCTTCTGTGTCAACTGGGTCAGTGGTAAGGCAATCTTGGAGAAATCTTTGACAAATCTCCTGTAATATCCAGCCAATCCCAAAAAGCTTCGGACTTCGGTTACATTCGTTGGTCTAGGCCAGTTCACTACAGCTTCAATTTTCTGCGGATCAACAGAAATTCCATCTTTGCTAATAACATGCCCTAAAAACATTACATGGTCAAGCCAAAATTCACACTTAGACAGTTTAGCATACAGTTTCTGCTCTCTTAAGGTCTGTAGGGCAAGTCTTAGATGGTGTTCATGTTCTTCAACAGTCTTAGAATAAATCAGTATGTCATCAATAAATACCACAACGAAATCATCAAGGTATGGTTTAAAAATTCTGTTCATAAGGTCCATAAATGCAGCAGGGGCATTCGTGACTCCGAACGGCATAACTAAAAATTCATAATGGCCATACCTCGTTCTAAAAGCAGTCTTATCAATATCTCCCGGTTTAACCTTCAATTGATGGTACCCCGATCTAAGATCAATCTTGGAAAACACTTGTGCACCCTGTAACTGATCAAATAAATCATCAATACGTGGCAATGGGTATTTATTTTTCACAGTTACCTTGTTCAATTCACGATAATCAATGCACAGTCTCAGTGAGCCATCTTTCTTCTTTACAAACAAAACAGGTGCACCCCACGGTGAAGTACTGGGTCTGATAAACTTTTTGTCTAACAGTTCCTGCAATTGCACTTTCAATTCCTTCAGTTCAGTTGGAGCCATTCTGTAAGGAGCTTTCGATATCGGCTGTGTACCCGGAATCACATCCACAGTAAATTCAATTTCCCTGTCAATCAAATCCCCTGGCAAATCATCTGGAAATACATCTGGGAATTCTCTGACTATAGGAATACAATTCACATTAGTTTTAACAGTATCATCAGTAGGCACAGTCAGTACAGAACACAGATATCCTTTACACCCCTTTCTAATCAGTCTAACAGCTTTTACAGAAGAAATCAGATACGGTGGGGGTACTACTCCAATTCCATTAAACACAAATTCCGGTAAGCCCGGCGGACGGAAAACTACTTGTTTTGTTACACAGTCTATAGTGGCATGATACTTTTGTAACCAATCCATCCCCAATATTACATCAAAATGATCGATATTCAATGGCAGTAAATCAATAAATAGATGCATATCCCCAACAATAATCTCACAAGCAGGATACATATATGCACATGTCATGGATCCCCCAACAGGTGATGATACTGCTAACAAGTAATTCATAGGTTCTAAGGGTCTATTCAATTTTCGTGAGAAGGCATGTGACACATAAGAATGTGTAGACCCCGAATCAATCAATACATATGCATTTTGAGCACAAATAGAGAGGATACCTGACACGACAGTCTCGGTATTCTGCACGTCTCCCGGTACTAGGGCAAACACTCGGCCCTGCCTCATAGGCTCTTTCCCGGTAGCTTTGGGGTTAGGCTTTGGTGCTACATTTGATGCTGCTACGCTCGGTGCAGCTTTACTACTGGATTGCGGGGCAGAGGGACAGTCTTTAACTCTGTGGCCCACCTTGCCACACCTAAAACAAGCTCCAGAAATCTGATAGCAAACCCCTTTGTGCTTGTTGCCACATATGGAGCAGGGTGGAGTAAATCCACTCCCTTGGCTGGGGCTGGTTGTCGACCCCGTATTCTGTTTCTTATTTGCAGAATCATGCTTGCCTTTCTTAAACTTGAACCCATGCCTTTTTCCATGCCATTCAGTTGTTGGTGTTTCAGTTTTCAGTGCTTCAATATTTGATTCGGCCATCAAGGCCCTGTCAAGAACACCCACATAAGTTGGCAATTTCAACATGTTGACTCGGTCAAGGATAGCAACATTCAGGCCACCTTCCAATCTCCTGGCCTTCTTATAATCGGTGTCCACCATGTGTGGTGCATACCTAGCAAGTTCGGTGAATTTCTTCTCATACTCGGCAACAGACATTTTGCCCTGTTTCAGTTGCTCAAACTCCGTTACTTTTCTGTCTCGGATGCACTGGGGAAAGTACTTTTCAAAGAAGGACTCCTTGAACTGAGCCCAAGTCATAATAGCATTTGCATCGCGAGTCAACATCCACCACCTTCTTGCTTCTTCTTGAAGGGTGAAGGTTGCTAACAACACTTTGTTGGCTTCGGAGCACGGAAAACTTCAAATAATTTTCTGTTTCAAGTACCCAAGCTTCAGCCTTCAATGGTTCAAGGCCTCCCTGAAAGGATGGCGGTTTTAGCTTGCTGAATTTCTGGGTAAGAGCAATAATATCTTCCTCATTTGCATTCACATTTTGCACATTCGGTTCCGGTTGCACCGGAGGAGGAGGAGGTGGGGGCGGTTGGTTCTGTTGTTGATCCAGTCTTTCAATTATCAGTCCCATCATCAGTTCAAGTCTGGCCATTCTGGCCTCAGAGGATGATGATCCAGTTTCATTTGCAGTGTTTATGTTATCCATTTCACTATAAACAGTTATAACAGTTATCATTATAGGCAGTTGTACAATTAGACAGTTTAACATTTAACACTTAATCAATCAGTCATAAGCACACACTTTTCAAATTCATGAGATGCCCTAATTGCTTTTCTAGGACACCCTATAGCTCATTTGGACACGTGTGTGCGGTATAACTCGTGGTTAAGTATCGCTCTGATACCACTCTGTCACGACCCAAACCCGGCCCTAGGGGTTTAGCACCGTAACCGGCCAGTAATCCATGATTACCGAAGGCCTGCTTAACAATAACACAGTATAACAGAGTTCAGGGCCTGGCGGAAGCCAATACAGTAAATAACTAGTGTCCATTGAGCTGTGAAAATCTGTATGCCAAAAACATTTTCATGCATTCATACAGTTCAAACAGTACGGTCTATATACAGTCAGATACAACATTCAGTACGGGGACTTAACCCCTCGGTAACAGTACAGTAAACAGTAAACAGTCTATACAATCCGTTAGGTCAATACAAAACAGTGAGGAGACCGATGGGAAAAACTTAAAACAAAATCCCAAGGCCATCACACGGCAACACGGAACCTCACGGTGAGGCACATAGGCTGGCTTGACACAACTGGGGACCAACCCACGCTCCTAGCTCTGGTCTGGCTGCTGAGAACCTACATATATATATAAACAGTGAGCTAAAGCCCAGTGAATAACATAAAGTATAAAGAGGTTAAGAATGTAATGTCCTTACAGTAAAGAAATCAGTTTATTTCAATCAATATTACAGTTGTTCAGTGCGATAAACAGTCATATGTGGTACATCCGTTAGCATAACAGTAACAGTAGGTCAAAAAGACCGAACAGTAATGATGGCCAGTCATTCAGTAAACAGTATGGTTCCACAAGGGAACCGACAGAGATCTCTGTAACAGTAACAGTCAGTAACAGTAGTGCTAAGGATGCCACAATACAGTTCAGAAATAAAGGACATACATTCATTCAGTAAATAATTCCAGTTCAGTAAACAGTTCAGTTCAGTATTCAAAAGATAGTCATTTTGAACATATCTTTACACAATTGTTACTCACAGAGATTGGGCTAGTAGCAGCTAGAGCGCGTCCCCCGAGAGCCAACCCTAAACAGTTAACAAATAGAACCCACACTAAGTTTCACAGTCAAAAAGGGTGATAATTAAATCCCTAAATTTCCTCGGTGTGGTTCTACGTCTAAATCCTCATTAAGATGTCTTAAACTAGGCCTAAGAATGCCTAGGATGAGATGAGGATGCAAAAATACAGTTGGAAGGCATTTTTCAAAAGTTGCTGAAAATAGGCTCTTCGCTCGAGCGAGCCTTCCTTCGCTCGAGCGAGCTTCAAAAATCAAAGGCTTCGCTCGAGCGAACAATCCTTCGCTCGAGCGATCTGATGAACAGTAAAAGTACTGGTTGCTCGATTTTTACGCGCGATACCACGCTCGATGCTCGCTCGAGCGAGCTTGCAAAACCAAAGGGCTCGCTCGAGCGAGGAATCCTTCGCTCGAGCGAGGAAGCCAAATCTGGAATTTCCAGATTTGTCTCCCAAGTTCGAACCAAGCATTCAACAATCCAAAACTCAACCTCTTGGGCCCAAAATCTGGGAAAACATTTCAAACTCATAGTACTACAAGTTTTAAAGCTCAATTTACACATGCAAGGGCCAAAGGTGAGTCAATTAAAGCCAACATTCAAACCCATTTTCAAGAACAAGTTTAAAACATGCAATGCATGAACTTTAAACCAAAATCAAGCTTCAAATCTTGCTCCAAAGAGCTCAAATCTTTGAAAACAATATGGAAACATGGACTATGATCAAAACATGGACATGCATGTATGATTCTCCAAGAATTTAACTTCAAAATATGCCAAAATGACCATGCATGCAACAATGGAGCTCTACTACAACATATTTGAGCGAAATCATGTCGTAGCTCTATCCTTTTCCATGAATCTAGCAAGAATCAACCTTAAATGCAACAATGAGAGGTCCAATTACCTTACTAAGTCTTGTAATTTAAGCCTAGAAGCTCAATTAGGCAATCAACACTTCAATTCTTCAAGATCCAAGCAAAAATCCACAAGATGAACAAGATGAATTCAATTTTCTCCCTCTCCCTCACTTGGTCGGCTATAGACTCTCAATGTGGCTGATGAAATGTATTTGTTCAAGTGTTCAAGTGTAATACAAGCCCCTAATTGTGTAGGATAGTGGCCCACTTGGTGGCAATATGGTAATTAAGTCCAAGTTTGCAATTAACTCGTTTTTAATCCAATTTAATCATCCCTAATCAATTCTCAGATAAATATACCATTAAATCAGAAATATTCTACTGATCCTGGAACACTAAACGGTTTCTAATTCGGCCGCCGATAAGGCCTTCAATTAGCAGTTTAAACACATAAACACAAACAGATAATCAATCAATCAAACAGATGCAATATACAATTCAATAGACAAACTTATTCAATTTCAGTTTCGATTTCAATCAGTTTATTCAGTAACTCAGTTAATCCAATTACCAGTCGTTATCAGTTCAGTTTAGCAATGATCAGTACATAATTCAGTGGTTTAACGGTAATCAGTACGAGGGTTGTTACAGCAGTGACAGCTCTCTACATCGCAGAGGGAGCCCCAATATTGAATATTCTACAACAAAAAATAGACAATCTATATAACAAAACACACGAATTGTCACCCTAAAACAATGAATTTTACAGTCAACTATAAATTGAAAAACTAAATGCATCAACTTTATGCCATAGCATCCCAACAATGTAGCAATACTTTTTTTCATAAAACCATTTATGAAAAACTGCTTAAAAGGTGAAATTTAATTTTACAAAAAAAAAAAAAAAAAAGTCCTGTAACTAATCTAGTTTGTCAAATTAATATGAAAATCATCAATTACATCAACTATGGACAATTTTAGAATAGAAATTGTTGCTTTAAAATGTTGGACAATCTTCACTGTATTTAAATAAATTAAATTCTGTTGTGTACTAAACAACAACCAGAATATAAAGAAATAAAGGAAAGGAGAGAATTTGTTTGATTACAAAAATCAAACTCGAAATAAAAATAAATAAATAAAAAACAGATTTTATTTTGTTACAAAAACAAAATTCAAATCTGATTTAAACAAATAATAATAACACTGAAAATAAATTAAATAACTTACTTGATTTAATTTGTTCAAATTATAAACTGATCAAGTCCAGTGTTTGACATTGTGTCTTTAAGACAGATTCGTCCTCTCCACGGTGCTTTCAGAATTTGGACGTCTATCTCCCAGGATAAAATGATCTTCTACAAACAATAGCAGCACTACAAATTGTTTGCCTTACGAACACACTAAGTGTTTACACTCTTTCTTTCAGAAATTAAATGCAGCAAAATGCAGAGAGATTTATAGCAGATGATGGAGTACGAAAATTCGAGTAAAATCCAAATGGGAGGCTAGTCTATTTATAGATGTAAAGGTGGCTCTTGGTTTTGAATTGAACAGGTATGATACCTGTTGGCTTTGAATTCAAATAGATTTGAATCTGTTGGGTTTAAATTTAAACAGATACAAAACCAGGAAGGGCCCTGTTTGGGTGTGCAATAAAACCAAACTAGTTTATTTCTGTTTGAAAAAGGGAAGGGCCCTGTTTAATTTTGAATTCTGGATTTTATTTTACCAAAAATAAAATTAAATTCAAATGTTTTTTGGCCCAAAAAGATTAGTATTGGGCCGAACAAGCCCAACCCAACCTCACACCACGCACCCGCGCCCAGCCCAGCGCCCATTTTGCCCATAACCTCTCCCTCTAAAACACTTGGGTACCCCTTGGGGCACACCCCAAGTACCAAACCCATGCCTTATAAACCCATTCAAAACTTCCCACCAAATCAATGTGGGACAAGCCTTATTCAATACCTTTAAGGATTTTCCACCAAAACTCAATTTCCATGGAGCACACTTTGGCTTCAATTTCCTATTCACCCGGTAATGGTTTTCAGCAACCAAATATACCACGTGAATCACAACGCGGCATAGAACGCATTACCACTTTGACCCGCGTAAATCGACGCACGAGGCCCATCTAAATATTAGACCAAACTTAGGATAAAATTCTAATTTTACCCAGAATTTTATAACCATTTCCAATAATCCCCCACATGAATGGAATTTGATGACAACGGAAATGTAACAATATGCAGACTTTATCAAAAGAGTATAAGTTGAAAATATCTTGCATCAGGATAAGTAGTTTTCGGCCTTGAACCTTCCCTAGTGATAACCTATCAGACTTACTGGCTAACCAATGGACGTGATGCCTTGAATTGTTCAGCCGTTTGTGTAAGCCAAGACAATAGATTTCACACAAAATATCTTCTAACACATCGTGGTTCTTACTGTTGTGTTCATTTTGGCCTTGAACGCTCCTGGTTTTCATAAGTGTTTCTAGAGAATGTAGCCTCTTTCATTCTCATAGAACCGGCCCCAGTTCAACACTCATATAGGTGATTCTTATTGTGAGTATCTCCTTATACTCGTCTTGATTTTATGCCTTAATCAAGATATAAGTAATCATTAAAAGCGAAGCTTATCCTTATGCCCCTGCAGACAACATATGTTGCAGATATCACTCTCACCATAGGAATGGGTAGGAATTTTAATCCCTTGGTGATTTCTGGCGAGCCATACATAACTTAGTTGTCCCTTTGAACTTAGTTCTTGGGATCTCCAGTCATATAAGTAGGGTTACCATTATGACGACTCTTATGTAATAGGCTTTAATCCCATTCCCTTCGATGAACTATACACTAGCTCTTTTGTCAAACCTTTTGTTAACGGATCCGCAATATTCTCTTTAGATTTTATATAATCTATTGAGATTATTCCGTTTGACAAAATTGCCTTACGGTATTATGTCGACGACGAATATGTCGTGACTTACCGTTATACATATGATTCTGTGCCCTGCCTATTGCAGATTGACTATCACAATGAATGCAAATAGCTGGCACAGGTTTTGGCCACATTGGAATGTCTTCTAAGAAGTGACGAAGCCATTCTGCTTCTTCTCCTGCTTTGTCTAAAGCAATGAACTCGGATTCCATTGTGGATCGTGCGATGCATGTTTGTTTCGTGGATTTCCAAGAAACAGCAGCGCCTCCCAGAGTAAAGACATATCCACTTGTGGATTTTGAATCTTTAGTATCTGATATCCAATTTGCATCACAATAACCTTCAAGTACTGCTGGATATCGAGTAAAGTTCAAACCATGATCACGGGTGAATCTTAGATATCTAAGAACCCGAATGATCGCTTTCCAATGGTCTTCTCCGGGGTTACTAGTGTACCTACTCATTTTACTGATAGCATAAGCTATATCAGGACGAGTACAATTCATTAGGTACATTAGGCTTCCAATGATTTGGAAGTATTTTAACTGAGACACTGCATCACCTTTATTTTTTGATAAATAAAGATTGACGTCTACAGGTGTTCTAGCTAAATTCAAATCATCCTTGATAAATTTATCAAGAATTTTCTCAATATAATGAGATTGAGATAATGCATATCCGTCAGATGTTTTAGTAATTTTCATTCCTAATATAACATCTGCGACCCCCATATATTTCATATCAAATCTTTTATTAAGCATTTGCTTAGTTGATTTGATCATGTTTTGACTGCTTCCAATGATAAGCATGTCATCCACATAAAGACAAACTATGACATATCCTTGGTCAGTGTTTTTAACATAGACGCATTTGTCACATTCGTTTATCTTAAACCCATTAGTAAGCATTGCATGATCAAATTTTTCATGCCATTGCTTAGGTGCTTGTTTTAATCCATAAAGGGATTTTACAAGCCGACAAACTTTCTTTTCTTGCCCCGACACTACAAACCCTTCGGGTTGCTCCATATAGATCTCTTCATTTAGATCACCGTTTAAGAAAGCTGTTTTAACATCCATTTGATGTATTTCTAAATTAAACAACGCTGCTATAGAAATAGCATGCGAATGGATGTTATTCTTGTCACAGGGGAATATGTGTCAAAATAGTCCAGACCTTCCTTTTGTCTGTAACCTTTAACTACAAGTCTTGCTTTATACTTGTCAATTGAACCATCTGCTTTCATTTTTCTCTTGAATATCCATTTATATCCAAGAGGTTTAGAACCTGGTGAAAGATCCACCAATTCCTAAGTATGATTTTGCATAATGGATTCAATTTCATTATTAACAGCCTCTTTCCACAAAGGTGCTTCAGGACCTGTCATTGCTGCCTTAAAGCTTTGAGGTTCATTTTCTAACAGGTATGTCAGAAAATCTGGACCAAAGGATTTTGATGTTCTCGCTCTCTTACTTCTTCTTGGTTCATCATCAGTTAAATCCTGTTGGTCGAGACCATTACTAGTCTCTTGTGTTTGATTGTCATTAGTCTCTTGACTTTTTGTACAATCATAAGTTCTTTTCTGTGAACTTAATTCATGTTCTTTCTTGTAAGGAAAGACATGTTCAAAAAACACAGTATTCCTTGACTCTATAATAGTGTTCACATTTATATCAGGTATTTCTGATTTATAAGTCAGAAACCGATATGCACTACGATTCTGAGCATAACCAATAAACACACAATCTACTGTTTTTGGTCCAATCTTAGTCTTTTTAGGAACAGGAACTTCAACTTTTGCCAAACACCCCCACACTTTTAAGTATTTGTGGAAGGTGGTCGACCTTTCCACAATTCATAAGGAGTGCTGTTGGTTTTCTTGTGGGGTATTCTATTAAGAACATAATTAGCAGACAATATTGCTTCCCCCCAAGTTCTGTGGTAAACCTGAACTTAGTAACATGGCATTCATCATTTCTTTTAGGGTTCTATTCTTCCTTTCAGCAATTCCATTTTGCTGTGGAGAATAAGGGGCTGTAGTTTGGTGAATAATGCCATGTTGTGCACAAAATTCATTTAATGGTGCATCATATTCACCACCCCTATCACTTTAACCATTTTAATGGTTTTACCAAGTTGATTTTCAACTTCTGTTTTGTAGAGTTTAAACATTTCTAAGGCTTCATCTTTACTTCTAAGTAAATAAACATAACAATATCTTGTGCAATCATCGATAAATGTTATGAAATACTTTTTGCCTCCTCTAGTTTGAATAAATTTTAGATCACATACATCAGTATGAATTAATTCTAGAGGTTCGGTTTTCCTTTCAACTGATTTAAATGGAGCCTTAGTTAGTTTTGCTTCTACACAAACTTCACATTTATGATTAAGATTAATTTCAAACTTTGGTATATAATCTAAACCAATTAATCTACGCAAAGCATCAAATTCACATGACCTAATCTACCATGCCATAAATTCGACTCAAGAATATAAGCAAAAGATGTGTTATTCTTATTCATAGCAACTTTTGGTACAACTGTCATTACATTTAGCTTAAAGAGACCATCACTCATGTATCCCTTACCAACATACATACCACTCTTTATTAATACAAACTTATCAGACTAAAAAACAAGCCTAAAACCATTTTTACTTAACAAAGAACCAAAAACTAAATTCTTCCGGATGTTAGGTACATGCAGTACGTTGTTGAGGGTCAATTCTTTCCCTGATGTCATCTTCAAGATCACTTTCCCTTGTCCAGCCAGAGTAGAAGTAGAAGAATTTCCCATGAAAAGTTGTTCACCATTTGCAGCCTCACTGTAGGTAGTGAACATCTTCTTGTCCGCACATATGTGACGAGTTGCTCCAGTGTCAACCTACCACTCTTTGGGATTTCCAACCAAGTTAGCCTCAGACACCACAGCAGAGAGGTTGATGTCATTCACTCCGTCAGAGATGTAATCCAATTCTGTTACATTGGCCTGATTAGTGGTCTTCTTACTTGTACTTCCATGATCCTTCTTAGGGCGGCGGCAGTCAGAAGCTCGATGTCCAGTCTTGCCACAGTTATAACATTTTCCTTTGAACTTCTTGTTGCCATTGTTGTTGCCTTGTTTAGGACCATCTCCAGTAAACTTCCTCTTTTTGTTATGTGGTTTTTGAACTTGTTCAACCACATTAGCCTTGGACTCAATGGGATTTTTCCCATTCCTCTTTTCAGTCTTTCGGTTATCTTCCTCAATTCTTAATCTTACAATCAACTTATCCATGGTCATCTCTTTGCGTTTATGTTTTAAATAATTTTTGAAATCTTTCCAAGCCGGTGGTAACTTTTCCACCAAAGCAGCGACTTGGAAAGATTCGCTAAGAGACATACCTTCTGAATGAATATCATGCAAAATTATCTGAAAACTTTGAACTTGAGATATTACCGTTTGGGAGTCTACCATAACAAAATTCAGAAATTTACTGACGACAAATTTCTTTGTGCCGGCATCTTCTGTCTTGTATTTCTTCTCCAAAGAATCCCACAATTCTTTTGCTGTTTTCAGAGGACTGTATACATTATACAGCATATTATCAAGGCCATTGAGGATGTAGTTTCTGCACAGGAAATCTGAATGTTTCCAAGCATCTACAGCGGCAACAACTTGCCGATCACTTTCACCCTCTTTAAGTGCTGGAGCCTCTTCATGGAGAAACCGGGCCAAATTAAGAGTTGTAAGATAGAACAGCATCTTCTGCTACCATCTCTTAAACTCGGTACCATTAAATTTTTCCGATTTTTCTCCATGATTGATTGGTACATGAACATGGTTTTGGATAGGGACCGATGTTGGTGTAACAATAGGAGTACCACTGCCAGATGCAGTTTCAGTTGTAGTAGCCATAATCTCTGATTACAAAAATCAAAAAAAATTAAAACACAAATTAATTTTCTAGTTACTAAAACCAGAAAATAAATTATAACACAAAATAATTTTATTTTCCTTGTTACTAAAACTAGAAAAATAAAATAGCACAATAATTTTCTGTTAACACAATTAATATTCTGCAATTGTTAATGACACCAGTATATTACTACTAGTTGTCAAAGAAAAGAGACAGTATATTACTACTATCTGTCAAATAGCATAAAAACTATTTGTTTTTCCAACCAGAATATGTCTTTATGAAATCAGAAAATTAAATACAATGAAGATACCAAAAAATTAGTCTGTCTTAAGATTGTTGGACAATCTTCACTGTATTTAAATAAATTAAATTCTGTTGTATACTAAACAACAACCAGAATATAAAGAAATAAAGGAAATGAGAGAATTTGTTTGATTACAAAAATCAAACTCGAAATAAAAATAAATAAATAAAAAACAGATTTTATTTTGTTACAAAAACAAAATTCAAATCTGATTTAAACAAATAATAATAACACTGAAAATAAATTAAATAACTTACTTGATTTAATTTGTTCGAATTATAAACTGATCAAGTCCAGTGTTTGACACTGTGTCCTTAAGACAGATTCGTCCTCTCCACGGTGCTTTCAGAATTTGGACGTCTATCTCCCAGGATAAAATGATCTTCTACAAACAATAGCAGCACTACAAATTGTTTGCCTTACGAACACACTAAGTGTTTACACTCTTTCTTTCAGAAATTAAATGCAGCAAAATGCAGAGAGATTTATAGTAGAGGATGGAGTACGAAAATTCGAGTAAAATCCAAATGGGAGGCTAGTCTATTTATAGATGTAAAGGTGGCTCTTGGTTTTGAATTGAACAGGTATGATACCTGTTGGCTTTGAATTCAAACAGATTTGAATCTGTTGGGTTTAAATTTAAATAGATACAAAACCGGGAAGGGCCCTGTTTGGGTGTGCAATAAAACCAAACTAGTTTGTTTCTGTTTGAAAACGGGAAGGGCCCTGTTTGGATGTACAGTAAATCCAAACCAGTTTAATTTTGAATTCTGGATTTTATTTTACCAAAAATAAAATTAAATTCAAATGTTTTTTGGCCCAAAAAGATTAGTATTGGGCCGAACAAGCCCAACCCAACCTCACACCACGCACCAGCGCCCAAGCCTAGCCCGCCCGAGTGGTGATTTTGGATCCAATGGGTCTAGCCCATTTTGCCCATAACCTCTCCCTCTAAAACACTTGGGTACCCCTTGGGGCACACCCCAAGTACCAAACCCATGCCTTATAAACCCATTCAAAACTTCCCACCAAATCAATGTGGGACAAGCCTTATTCAATACCTTTAAGGATTTTCCACCAAAATTCCATTTCCATGGAGCACACTTTGGCTTCAATTTCCCATTCACTCGGTAATGGTTTTGAGCAACCAAATATACCACGTGAATTACAACGTGGCATAGAACGCGTTACCACTTTGACCCGCGTAAATCGACGCACGGGGCCCACCTAAATATTAGACTAAACTTAGGATAAAATTCTGGTTTTACTCAGAATTTTATAACTATTTCCAACATAAAAAATAGCCAAATTAAAAAGATTTAAAGTCATCCAATAGCCATCAACTATTGCTAGTATCAATACCTGAAATAAAAATGATCTTAACATGTTTTCCTCCTTTAGTTTTACTACTTTCTTCAAAGCACTTGACAAAAAATGAGTACACATGTTTTTCATTGCCAGCTGAACTATATTTTTAAAATAATCAACTCCCCAGTAGAAAGAACAATAGGACAACAAAGGCAATATATTATGATTATGTTGTGTTTTCTTTTGCTTTATAAAATAAAAAAAAGACATCCTAATAAAACGTCAACAATATGTTATATCAATCCATTTAACCAAGTAATCATGTTATATCAAATCCATTTAACCAAGTAAACAATATCCAAGACACATGTCAAAACATAGACTTGTAATTTATTATACCAATCAAGTAAAGGGTTGAACACATGACTTTCAAGTATGATCTCTTTTATAAACACTGCGAGTAAACCCAAACAAATTTGTCCCAAAAAAACGAAAACAAAAACAAAAAAATAAACTAACCAAAAACAGAGCTCCCCTGCTAAACTTAAAAATAAATAAATAAATAAAAATAAAAAATGGAAATAATAAATAGACCAAGTAACCATATGCGTTATTGCAGTGCACCCTAAACAAATGTTATGCAATATGAAATAACAATATTAAATCTTAGAAAAATTTATGAACTTAAAGAAACCTTAAACAATTTCATTCCCAATGGAAGCCAATTACTCTATTAAAGAATTAGGATACCTTTAATGAGTTAACATGTGTAGACGTCCCCCGAACGCCCCGGGAGGGTTAGGTCCCGTTCTGTTCATATTGGGGTCACTATAGTTCAAGGACTCAAATGTCACGGTTCTTAATCTTGAACCAAAGAGTCCAAATCCGGCAAATCGTTTTGAGAAAACAGATTTTTGAAAGAAGTGCCAAACATGGACTGCTTTGCCAGATAACAGAGTCGCCACCTAAATATTTTTAAATGGGAAATTTAGGAAACCCTAACTCGGTGCCAAAGGCCACGTGTCCGTCATCACCAAAGTTGGCTCGGGAACTTGGGTACGATTGGGGAAGGTCACATCGTGAGCACCCCCGCTCGCCCGGTCAAAGACCGGCCTCTACTAACCATGATATCTGTTTTTGAAAACATTGTATGCTCTTATTCCGGTTATTAGCCTAGGTTACTATGTGATGCTCGCAGCATATAAGTATAGACTGAGTCGCCTGAATTGGAACAAAACATTTCATGTTTGTTTGTTTGAAAACGGTTTGATGGTGCTACCCGCAGGTAGGCTAAGACGCGGATTTGCCACCATCAGGTGGGCTTAGAAAACATGATTGATAAATTGTTCCAATTCAGATAACTCAACCTCCACCCACAGGCATTCAAGGCAGGTATATCACATAAGCACATAGCCTCATGGCAAGCATGCTATCATGGCAACACTCACACGCATGCAAGGATGCTAAAGCATAAAACTCACCTAATACTCCGAGCCAAAACAAAAGCTGATTAGAAATCAATGCATGATCCTAAATATACTGTAATGCCTAATGCAACACATGCAAAGATGCAACTATAGCAGGCTCGGCTATTCTAATCATGGCATGTGGAATGTTACAACTAACACGTATTCAATTTGGAATTGAAATACAGATGCGGTTTGTATGATGCGCCGAGCCCGGTGCGTGCAAAACAGATGAATGATGCAAACATGCTGTCATACTGTATGCTAATCAAAATATGCCCTATATCTAACCAACATAAGCGGGTAAATAAAAGGGAGAAAGAAATGGGGGTTGGAAGACATACATCACACTCACCCACACTTATTACAGTTATGCCCTCGCGCAGAGGGTCCGAATAAATAATAATACAGTCCGACATGAAAGAATAATACAGATTTCTAAGTAATTAGCAATTTAAACTAAGAAAGCTGAAAATCGGTTTGCAAGCCGGGGGGCTGCCTCGCTTCTGATGAATATTGCATTTTGGGCTGCCTTGCGCAGAAATCCACTGGGATGCCCAATTTAGCCTCTGTTCGCAGTGTTTCTTGAAATGCGTGCCCGACTTTGAAAAGTTGCTGATTCCTTATCTTGCTGCAACAGAGAGCAGGAAAAGGGCATAGCAATGTATTTCACAAATATATGCATGCCTCGATCCTCGTGCCACCAATCACGCATACCGATGCATGATGGCCGAGGAGTCGGATTTGCACGACTCAATATAGGATGAATGCAGATGAATGCTACAATGAAAACCTAACTCCATCATGGGTTATCCGGAGTGTCGGTGACTGGGGAATTGAGACCCGTTTCGTCACTCGGAGTACGAAACGTGCCTCGTTTCCCGTGCCCGGGCTAACTCCTATCCCGAACACGATGCGATATGCATGATATGCATGAAATGCAACTAAGATACAGCCTAGTATGCTCGATGCTATGAAAGTGAGATGAAAATGAGATGCCTCGAAAAGCGCGCACGCGTGCACGCAAACTGAGGCGATGATGTGAAATGCAAATCGGATAAAATCGAAGTGCCTCGAAATGCGTGCCCACAGGCGCGCAAACCGAGGCGATGATATGAAATGCAAATCGGATAAAACTGAAGTGCCTCGAAATGCGTGCACACGGGCACGCAAACCGAGGCGATGATATGAAATGCAAATCGGATAAAACTGAAGTGCCTCGAAATGCGTACACATGGGCACGCAAACCGAGGCGATGATATGAAATACAAATCGGATAAAACCGAAGTGCCTCGAAATGTGTGCCCACAGGCGCGCACACCGAGGTGATGATATGAAGTGAAAATCGGATAAAACCGAAATGCCTCGAAATGTGTGCCCACAGGCACGCACACCGAGGCGATGATATGAAGTGGAAATCGGATAAAACCGAAATGTCTCGAAATGTGTGCCCACAGGCACGCACACCGAGGCGATGATAAAAAGTGAAAATCGGATAAAACCGAAATGCCTCGAAATGTGTGCCCACAGGCACGCACACCGAGGCGATGATATGATGAGAAATCGGATAAAACCGAAATGCCTCGAAATGTGTGCCCACAGGCACGCACACCGAGGCGATGATAAATGAGAAATCAAATGGCATACAGAATGCTACGATGGGCTTACACCAACATGGGAGAGCCTCAGCTCACTCACATAGGAGGCCGTCGGATAAGAATGAAGAGCCTCGAAGTGCGTGCCCATAGGCACGTAAACCAAGACAATGATAAAATGAGATGGAAATGCAAATTGGGCTTATACTGACATGAGTGGACCTCAGCCACACTCACATCAGATGCCGTCGAATAAAACAGAGGTGCCTCGAAGTGCGTACCCACGGGCACGCAAACCGAGGCATGGCCCGAAGGCATGAAATAGCACGGGAAATGATATGCAAGCATGCAAACCAAATTTCAGCACCTAAATGAAAGGGAAAACAGTCCCGAAATGATACGAAATGACAACCGATGCATGAAATCATCCCGAAATGTGATTCTAAGTACCCGAAATGGCCTACGGCTATGCTAAACATGCAAAATTGATACATGAAAGCAAAAACAGTAGCAAGGCAGCCCCAAAATGGCATTTTTTCAATACAAAGAAAGGCTAAACAAGAACCACAAGCATGGTAAATTTAGCATGCAAAAACGGGGAAAAAGAGGGGAATTACAAAGCAAGTAGTATATACAATGCTCAAACCAGAAAAATCAGTTCTACAAAATTGAAGAGGGGCCAAAAACATGAATATTTACAGTAGATGAGATCCCCTAATTCAATGCGTAGATATGCTCAAAATGGCATGCAAAAATGAGCCAATAAGAGGCTACAACATGAGGTACCATAGGCAAGCATCAAACAAATTTGGACCCTTGACAAAGTATGAAGAATAAGCCAAAACAAGACACTTTCTAAGCCTGATGAAGGCTGAAATCCGAAATTAAGCAAGCCTAACAAAGCATGCAATTTTACGGTAAATTGAAGGATTACAAAACAAGTACCAAAACCAGTCATCAAATGGTCTAAGACCCTTAACAAAGAATGAATAATGGACCAAAATAAGGCACTCTCTAAGCCTGATGAAGGCTGAAATCCGAAGCATGGTGAGCTTAAAAATGCATGCAAAATGGGAGTGGAACAAGAATTCAAAGCAAGTGATATGTAGAGCAAGAAAACCAGGTTGAGCCCTTCTTCAATGTTGAAGAGGGGCTCAAAATAAGCACAATCACAGTATGTTACAAGTTCCAACTCAGATCACAAATAGGCCAAAACAATCATGCAATTTTACGGTAAAATGGAAGCATTTCAAAGGAAGTGCATGACAGAGAAGTCAAACATGGTTGAGCCCTTCTTCAATGTTGAAGAGGGGCTCAAAATAAGCCTATTCACAGTATATAGTATACTCGAAATCAGATCACTCAAAAGCTAAACAAAGCATGCAATTTAATGGCCTAAAGAGTGATATTGAAGCAAGTGTATGAAGGAGACACCAAACAGGGTTGAGCCCTTCTACAATGTTGTAGAGGGGCTCAAAATAAGCACAAAACCAGAAGGGGTCAGAACCCAAAACAGATCACAGGCAGGGTAAAAATTTGAAGCAAAATAATGCTAGAAAAAGGGAAATGGGGACTTACCCTTGAAGATCAAGTTTTTGCTACCTCTTGCCTTGATGAAAGTTGCTTCTTAGCCTCTGAGGAACCTCTTCTTGCTGCTGGAATGGAAGTGGGAATGGTAGGGCTTAGGGTTGGTGAAGGATTGGCCTAGGGACTCAAAGGTTTTTTGAACTTTGGCTATGGAAAATGGAGGTTTTTGAAGGAGAGCTCTTAAGGTCAAATTTTGTAACCTCAACCAAGGAGGAGGCCAAGCCTTCAAATAGGGAAGAAAAGGTGTAAAAGGGGAGGGAATTGCATCCAAGTATTCCCTCCCAAAATATCCCCCGGATGCTGGGATATTTTGCCAAAAATATCCAGACAGCTGGAAAGGGCTGGAAAGCAGAAAGCTGGCCGGCCAGGGAACTTTCTGGGAGGTGGCCGGCCGGCCACCCCACCTGGTTGGCCAGCCACTCACCCTGGCCGGCCGGCTATGGTCCAAAAATGAAGATGAAAATTGCTGGCCGACCACCATGCAAAGGTGTCCTCCCATGTGTGTAGAGCAAGGCCCCAAGGTCGGAAATTGGCAACACTGAAGCAGGAGCCACAACATAGAGCTTGAAGGAGGGGCTCAAAAATGAAACTAACAATTGCTGGCCGACCACCAACTTTTAGGGTCCTCCCAGATGTGTAGAACAAGGTTCCAAGGTCGGAAATTGGCAACACTGAAGCAGGAGCCACAACATAGAGCTTGAAGGAGGGGCTCAAAAATGAAACTCACCATTGCTGGCCGACCATCACTTCTTAGGGTCCTCCCATGTGCCCTCATCACAGATATGTAGCTTTGGTTGGAAGAAAATGGGCCTAGGGTGTTCAACATTGGCCCGGAAGTGAGCAAAACGGGCGCCGGAGGAGCGAAACTGGTTATCTGGGATAATTGCTGGCCTCCTACCCTCCAGTGATCTTCCTAATGCTGGAACAGAGGTACCTGCCAAAATTGAACAAAAACTAATGAGAAATGAACGCTCGGGGCCCAAACCGCGCAGTTCGGGGTCCCGAAAATGGGCTGTAGGCACCGGAAGTGGTGTTCAGCAGCGAAGTGGGTATCAGAGGCCCCAGGGTTCCTCGGAATGACGAAACAGAGGTACCTGCCAAAAATTGGAGAAAACCGATGCAAAATGAATTCTCGGGGCCCAAATCACGCAGTTCGGGGTCCCGAAAACCGGCTATAGGCACCGAAAAGTGGCATTCAGCCACGAAGTGGGCATCAGGGGCCCCAGTGTTCCTCAAAATGATAAAACAGAGGTACTAGCCAAGAACCGGAGAAATCGGAGATGGTTGGGCGGTCCCGAGCCGAGGCACACGGCCTGACGGTCCCGAAAACCGGGAACCGGGCTCCGAAATGGGCAAAATGACCTACGGCCACGAAATGTAGCTCACGGCCACCGGGAGATAGTCTACAGGACCACTCCCTTCCCTCAGGAAAGAAACAGAGAAAACCGAGTCTGGTTCGCAAACCAAGACAAGGCACAGAAGAGGATTCGGAAGTTCGGAGGCAGGGCGCACGGCCGCGACTCTGAAACTTCTGAACGAGCACGATATGCAACATCACCGAGCGCTCAATCGGCGACGTCTGAGTCTTAAGGTCGGTCAAAAATGGGGTGTCTACAACATGGTATAATGAAATGCTATAAACAGATATTGCAACAAAAACAAAAAACAGTTTAAAGAAACATCAAATAGCTCCAACTATTAATAGGTTCCAAAAATATATTGCTCAAATCCGCCATAGCACAATCTATAGATTGTGCATTTATAAGTACAAAAGGAAAACAAAATGTATGCAATTTCAAAAGCAGAATAATATCAAACAATACTAAATTTTCAAAAGAAGCATGAGAAGCAACTAACCTTAGAACAATTATCCATGAAAACAAAATACAAACACACCTAAAAACACCCATCCAGAGATGTCCCAAATTAACATGTGCATATTTAGACAAAAATAAAGCCATTATATTAATTGGAGGTAAAAAAAATAAAATAAGACTTGCCACTACATAATCCAAACAAACATTATATTAAATACACTTAACCCAAACTTAGCTATACTATCTTATCAAGTACCATTTTCTACTATTTAAAAAAAGTACCATTTTCTATTTTTATATCCTTTTTTCTTCTTTGTTTTCGTTCTCGTAAATTCTATATTTTTAAAAATAGAATTTAAAAACCCTTTCTTCTAAAAAAATGCATTATACTCTTGCCCATGGCTACCCATAGTTTTTACAGCAAATAGTTTGTTATAACAACGAACAAATGTTCAGCCAGCTTATGAGCTTCATAAAGAATCCCCATTTAAAGAGGACACATACACGATTTTTTTTTGGGCCCATTTTCTCACTATCTATTCCTCTCTCCCTTCTCTCTCTTTATCTCAAAATTTTCGTGCACTTACATTGAAAAGTACACAGATATATAGGAGATTTCCACAGATATACAGGAGACACTAAAAAATGCATAGTTTAAAAATTAAAATACAATTATGGCTTATTCAAAAGATACAAACATATGGGGGGGGGGAAAAAAACTCTACAAAAACCAGTAAGAACCATATCGCTGGATAGGGGTGAAATCGGTGCGGTGCAGTCTGGTTTTGAGGTATTTTTGCGCCGAACGGCACCCTTCGGTTTTCCATTGATCTACACCGAACAAACCGAATTACTGGTAAGAACCGCACCAAGCGGTTTTACGTTGGAGTGGTGCGGTTCGGTCGGTACACGTTGGTTCTTCGATCTTCAACAAAATCTTTTCTTGAAGGTGAAAGACCATTGGTGAACACATGAAGAAAATGAAGATAGAAAATGGAAGAAGGAAGAAGATGAGAGGGTTTTGAGAGAGAGAGAGAGATATATATATATATATATACAACCTTTACATGAAGAAGATGAAGATGGAATATGGAAGACCCACAAAATATTTCGTAGGAAGAAGATGAAGCACATAAACCTTCCATTGATGAACACACACAAAAATATAGAGAGAAAGAGAGGAGAGATAGAGCATTTGTTTTGTAGAGAGTTGCAATTACTCTCAGATAAGGGTGGGCGCGGGTCGGTTGCGGCTACGGAACTTCCAATCTGCCATCCATCCGCCAGATTGGCGGATTGAAGAAAATCAATCCGCATCCGTCTGCCAATCCGGCGGATGTGGATTGAGCGGATTGGCGGATGGATGCGAATCGGTTTGGCGGTTTAAAATTTTATAAATTTTCAACATAATTCAACTTGTGCACTTCCTCAAAAAAAAAAAAAGAAAAAAAAAAAAAGTATTACAGTCAATGACTTAAAAAAGTATTACAATCACTATATGCCTTATCCAAAGAAAGAAAGTTTGAAACTTTAGAATATTACGATCACTGCATGCCTCATCCACATATTACAATCACAGCATGATTCATCCACATAAAGTATTACAATCTGTGATTTTTAAAATATAATAACAATTCAAACCACCAAAACCATGAACAGAGCAGTAGTAGAGATTGTATGTCTCTGTACTGTTACATCTACATATGTTTTTGAAAACAAAAACCAACCAGCATATATCATATTTTCTATTTATTATTTTTAGAACTAGATTTAAAAACAAAAAAATATAGATAAATAATACGTTTATTTTTTTCAATTCAAAAAATATATTCAAGTTGAAAACTTTTTTTCAACAGAATATTTAAACTCTTTTTCAATTGAAAACACAAACATAATATTTAAACAAATTGAAAATACAAAATCTTATAAATTACTAGGGGTGCTCACGATTTGGCGGTTTGGCGGTTCGATTGTGGCCAAAGAAATCTCAAATCCGCCATCCGTCCGCCAAATTGGCGGATTGGAGAAAATCAATCTGCACCCGTCCGCTTGTCATCACGCATCCGTCCAAAACGCGGCGGATCGGTTCGGTTTGGTCAGTTTTGGGGGATCGTTATATCCACTGCTCACCCCTACTCTCAGAAACATCCAAGACCATGAGATTCATTCTTGAGCAGTGTAATAATTAGATAGAGAGAGAGTTTTTTTTGTTTTTTATTTTGAGCAATGTGAAACTTTGGGCAGTGTGAAAGCGTGTTTGAATATTGGAATTGAATACATAGGTGACCTGCACGAAAATAATAATAAAAAATAGCTGGACAATAAATAATAGTAATAAAAAAAGAGGGAGTATATATCGGTGCAGTTCGGTGTATATGATTTTCAAATTATAATTACCGAAAACCGAACCGAATTTCGATTTTTTGTTTTAACATAACCGAACAGACCGAAACAATAAAAAAAAAGACCAAAACCGGCCGGTTCAGTTCGGTTCGGTCGGTCTAATCGGTTTACCGATTTTTCCTTTCACCCCTATTGCTGGACATGCATTTTTCTTTCTCTTGCCCTTGCAAGCATAAGTCACTTTTTATTTTC
The DNA here is from genome assembly GCA_030407325.1 of Camellia japonica. Lineage (NCBI taxonomy): Eukaryota > Viridiplantae > Streptophyta > Magnoliopsida > Ericales > Theaceae > Camellia > Camellia japonica. The sequence continues at coordinate 84,072,895 of JAPPVO010000013.1, read as the reverse complement.
CCATAGTTTGTGTGATTTTGTTTACACTAATGAACAAATATTCGGCCAACTTATGAGCTTCATAAAGTATCCCCATTTAAAGAGGACATATACTTGATTTTTGTTTAGGGGGCCCATTTTCTCACTATCTAGTCCTTTCTCCCTTCTGTCTCTTTATCTCTTTATCTCAAAATGTCCATGCACTTATATTGAAAAGTGGTGCAGATTTCGACATATATACAGGAAACACTAAGGAAAGTGCACAGTTTAAAAAATTAAATACAATTATGAACCATACCGCTGGACATGCATATGAAAATAACAAATTAAAAAAAAAAATTTACAAAAACCAATAAAAACCATACCACTGGACATGCATTTTTCTTTCTCTTGCCCTTGCAAGCATAAGTCACCTTTTCTTTTCCCTTCGACATTGCCTTTGCATTTTCCTTTTCCGTTGCCTTTAAAAAATAACCAAAATATAAGAAATAATAAAAAAAAAATGAAAAGAAAATGATTTTTGGGTTGACCTTAGAATTATGAACGACATTAAGATCCCGCTCATCACGAATCACTACACCGACACTTCTTTCTTGAAGAAACTAAATCTATACATACAAAAGCAAATGAGTAGCTGATATGGACAAAATTGAAATTTATAGATTCAAAAATGTTATAAGATAAGAAGATGAGTAAAAGGAACCAATATTACAGTTCGCTATAAGTCTCCAAAAATGAGAATTTTTTTTTTTTTTATATGAGATGTAAATTAAAATAATAATAAGGGTGTAAAGATTGTTGTAGCTTAGTATTGCCAGTATGAACCAGTAATTTGTAAAAAAAGACAACTTACATTATCCATAATTGTAGAGGTTGCTGCAGCTTAGTATTGCCAAAACCTGTAATTTTTATGAAAGTTAACTTCACTAAATACATATTAATCCAAGCAATAGGTCACTGCAGCTTAGTATTGCCAAAACCTGTAAATGTAGCAATACATAGCTTATTTTAATTCACCAAGTGAATCCAAACGAAGCAATCAATAGATCGCTCCTACATTATTGTTTGGAACCAAACATATCGATGGCTTAAGCTTTCTTGAATTTTATTGAACTAAAAAAGGTTGAAATGAAACTGAAAAAGTTATAAAGCTAATTCATATACCATGAATAAAAAATCACTTTCCGCCACCAAAAATTAGAAAGCTGTGGGGATATATTTTCTGAGTACCAACACGTGGCAGGGTGACGCTGACGTGTCAGCCGAGGTGCCACGTGTCGTGGTAGTTACGCCGAGGTTATCTCGGAGTTGCCGAGATTATCTCCGAAGATATCGGAATCCGAGATAAGCGGATAAAGGACAAGAGTCCTAGATTGAGATAAGACTTCAGTTTGGGTAAAGATGAAACTCTTAGAGGGTTTATCCTAATCCCACTGGGAGTTCCAAATTAGCAGTAATCATGAGTCCATTAGAGTTAGGCTCCTATTGGGACTAGGATTGTATTGGCTATAAAAGAGAGGCACCCCCATGGGTCTAAGGTATGTTTTTATATACTCAAGCTTGTGAGTTGAATACTTGATTATCTTTAAGAGATATACTGACTTGGTCGTCGGAGTGCCCCCGGGTGAAAGAACTACCGCCGGAGCCTTTTCTTTCTGTGCAGGACAGTAGGGTGCCATCTATTCTGCCTGTGTTCTCCAGCTGAATCACTAAGGAGGGCAGCGTGATAAGAAAATCACTCACACAATTTGGCGCCGTCTGTGGGAAGGAAAGACGAATAGATGGCCAGTAACGCACAAAAAGAAAAGGTTGGGGACGACGCTCCCGCTGGGAGTGGCAGGCCTATCGACCTTGACATTGAAGGAGACAACCACAACGAAGAAGCTCGTGACTAGGGGCACGGAGGAAAAGACGTTGGCCAGGAGGGCGACACATCAAAAAAGACAGACCAAAGCAAGTACTATAACGAAGATAACCTCCAGGTATGGAGGGATAGGTGCCTACGGAGGGATGAGGAAGTAAAAGATTTGGCAAACAAGTTGGCAGACCTACAATCAGTCGTCAACTTCATGATGCAAAACAATGTCATGCAGCCGCCGTACCCACTGCAGGACACGCCGATCCCAGCAGTTAATACCCAGAAGGGAGGAAGGAAAATAACTCCCGGAGCACCTCAGCACACCAGGAGCGAAAGACACTCTCACCCGCCTTCCAAGGAAGTTGGACGAGAGGAGTCAAGACAAGAGAAGTCCCAAAGGACATATCACACGAAGGACCTAGAGCCCAGAGAACATCAGCATGTTCAAAGGCAGGCACTCTGCTTTGACATAACCCATGGGGAAAGATCAAAACGGGCCCACCACGAGGCCGAGAGTAGTGTGCCGAAAAGATTGAAGTCAAAAGATAGCCGAGCTCCAGGGAGGAGTAAAGAAGACTTGAGAAACTACCTCAAGAGGAAGGAACAGAATGCTGAAGCCGAGGTTAATTCACCCGACAAGCCGAGGACACCGTTCTCGGTAGAACTAGACAAATTTGAGGTACCAAAAAGATTCAGTATGCCAAGGTTTCAAATATACGATGGTAAGTCAGACCCTAACTTCTACGTTGGCTTATTCTTGAATTCAATGGCATTATACAGTGGAAACGAGCCGTTGCTCTGCAAAGTGTTCCCCTCGTCCTTTGGGAGATTGCATCAGATTGGTTCCACAAACTGCCAAAGGGAAGCGTGAAGACTTGGGAAGGCCTGGCCGAGATGTTTGTGGCCAGGTTCGTGACAAACAAGTTGCAACCATTAAGAGTGGACGCATTGATGGCACTGAAGATCAGCAAGGATGAAGGCCTTAGGGCCTATGCAAAAAGATACTACGAGGTGTTCAATCGAATACCCGAATGCAACCAAGAAGTGGCGGTTGTATCTTTCAAGAACGGCCTGAAAGATGACTGTTCACTACGGAAATCTTTGGCAAAGACACTGCCAAAAAGCATGGAAGAACTCATGGCAAGAATCGAGAAATATGCCAGAGCCGAGGAAGACACATCGGGGAATAAAGAGATAAAGCAGGAAAAAGGGAACGGCTCACCGAAGCGAGGCCGAGGTAACAACGGATTCAACAAATCAGAGACAGAATTGAGGGGTAAGCAAGCAGTGACGACTGTATTCCGAATTCCCGTCCACAAAGTCCTAGATCAAATTCGAAATCAGCCCTATTTCAGGGCACCGGTAAAGGCCCCAGGAGAATACATGGGAAGGAACGTTGGTAGGCGTTGTGCTTACCACAATGAAGAAGTGCACCCAACTCAGGGCTGCAGAGCCCTAAAAGCACACTCAGAGGACTTAGTAAGACAAGGTCATCTGAGGGACCTTGTCGACGAAGCCAGGACGAGAGAAGAACAGGCAAGATTGCCTCAAGCACCAGCAGCCCCGCCTCCTCCAGTACAGCAACCACAGGCAGGGGGACCACGGGTGGTTAATGTCATCCACTCAAGGGTCAACGAGAACGAAGTCAGAGAAGAGACCCATAGGGTAAGACACCTACAACACGTGAACCAGGTCGGACAGAAAAGAACTCGGTCTGAAGAGTGCCAAGGACCGATGATAACTTTCACCGAAGCCGACCTAGAGATGGTCCAGCATCCACATAATGATGCCTTGGTAGTATCCCTCCAGGTTGGGGAATGCCAAGTGAAACGCATCCTGATAGACCAAGGCAGCTCTTGTGACATCATGTATGTTAGATGTTACAAGGAGCTAGGCCTTCACCCAGATGACATGGAAGGATCCAATGGCCCGATAATCGGCTTCAATGGAACGCCGACATGGCCACTAGAAGTAACAAGCTTGGAAGTACAAACCGACACAAAGAAAATCAAGACAGAATTCATTGTGATTGACACCCCTTCCCCATACAACATCATCTTGGGAAGGCCATGGTTGCATGCAATGGGGGCAGTTCCCTCAACGTTGCATCAACTATTGCGGTTCCTAACAGAACATGGGATTGAAGAAATCAGAGGAGATCAACTGCAGGCAAAAAATTGCTCCATGGCAGCAATGAAAACAACCTGCAACATACAAGAACCAGGGAAGGCAGAGATTGAAGATGAGGACATGGAGGTCCTAGATGATGTCGGCAAGGAGCCGGCCGAGAAGAGTGAGGAAACACTGAAGAAAATCCTCGTCCAGGAGGGCGATGAAGAGCGCTTCTTTCTTCTTGGCTCAGGCTTAGCCGAAGAAGAAGAAAGAGAACTGGAAGCTTTTTTGAGGACAAACATAGAGGTGTTCGCCTGGACACTCTATGAAATGCCTGGCATTGACCCCGAGGTCACATGTCACAGACTGAACGTCGACAGGTCGGCCAAACCTGTAATACAACGAGCTAGAAGACCGACGTTGATGCACGTCGAAGCAGTGGAGGAAGAAGTAAACAGACTACTGGAAGCCAAGGCCATTAGAGAAGTCAATTATCCGACGTGGCTATCAAACACTGTGGTGGTAAAGAAGAAAAACGGTAAATGGAGGGTCTGCGTAGATTTTACAAGCCTGAACAAAGCCTGTCCCAAAGACAGCTTTCCTTTGCCCAAGATTGACCAATTGGTAGACGCCATATCTGGACATGGAAGGATGAGCTTCTTGGACACTTATAGGGGGTACCACCAGATAGCCATGTACCCCCCAGATGAGGAGAAAACAGCATTCATCACCCCAAAAGGCCTGTACTGTTACAAAGTAATGCCCTTTGGGCTGAAAAACGCAGGAGCAACTTACCAAAGGCTGGTAACCAAGATGTTCAGACACTTGATTGGCCAAACAGTAGAAGTCTACATCGATGACATGGTCGTGAAGACCAAGGAGCCTAAGGGTCATCTTGCCGACCTAGAAGAGGTATTTGAAATTCTCAAAACATATCGGCTCCGACTCAACGCATCAAAGTGCGCGTTTGGAGTTGGATCTGGTGAGTTTCTGGGGTACCTAGTAACAAGAAGGGGCATAGAGGCCAGCCCAGATCAGATCAAGGCCATCGTAGATCTACAGAGCCCAACATCGGCAAAACAGGTACAAATGCTTACTGGAAGGGCCACCGCCCTAAACAGGTTCAAGCTCAGACAAATGTAAGCCTTTCTTCAACCTGGTGAAAAAGACCGCGGACTTCCTATGGACTGAGGAATGTGAGGCCGCTTTGGCCGACCTAAAGAAATATCTGACCACAGCCCCAGTCCTCTCAACACCTGAACCTGGGGAAGAGCTGTTCTTGTACTTAGCTGTGTCAGAACACACAGTAAGCGCAGTACTAATCCGAGAAGAAAAAGAAGAACAGAAGGCTGTTTATTATGTAAGTAAAACCTTGGCCAATGCAGAAACAAGGTATCTACCACTAGAGAAATTAATGTTGGCCTTAGTAATGGCCTCAAAAAAGTTGAACCATTACTTTCAGGCGCACAAGATTGTGGTGCTAATAGAGCACCCACTGAAGTCCTTATTGCAACAAGGAGACTTAACAGGAAGAATGGCAAGATGGGCAGTAGCCTTGGGCCAGTATGACCTGGAGTTCAGGCCCAGAACAGCAATTAAGGGCCAAGTCTTGGCCGACTTCGTGGCAGAATTCACGCCTGAATCCATCGAACATCGGGCTCCGTTGAGCCAAGATGAACGTTGTCCCAGCAAGCAAGGAGAATCCCAGCCTAAGGCAAAAGAACAAAGGAAGGAAAAACTCAGACCCTGCAGCATCTACATCGGCGACTCCTTCAGACTGTTTGTCGATGGAAGTTCAAACCGACAAGGAGCAGGGGCAGGGGTGCTACTGATATCTCCAGATGGAGAGATAATAGAACAGTCCATTCGTTTGGGGTTCAGGGCCTCAAACAATGAAGCGGAATACGAAGCCTTAATTGCAGGGCTAAAGCTGGCGGCAGCAGCAGAAGCAGATGAGGTAATAGTTTTTTGTGATTCACAGCTTATTGTTAACCAGTCAACAGGAGAATTTGCAGCCAGAGACGAAAGGATGTCGGCATATGCAAAAGAGGTCATCAGATTGGCAGCCCTATTCCAAAACTGCCGACTACTCCAAGTAAACCGAGATGATAACAGCCACGCCGATGCATTGGCCAACCTGGCAAGTTCAATGCAGACTGGAAAAACAAGGACAATTATGATTGACTACATGTTGGGCCCGAGCATAGAACCACAGAATACAGAGCAAGAAGCAATGTGTGTGGACATGGGGCCAAACTGGATGGATGCAATTGTTGCATTTTTGAAAGAAGGAAAGCTGCCAGAAGACCGCAAGGAGGCACACAAAGTCAGACTGAAGTCGGCAAGATTCAGTCTGACTGCGGACGGACATCTTTACAGAAGGTCCTTCACTGGACCCCTTTTAAGGTGCGTACACCCTTTGCAGGTTGAAGATTTTTTATATGAAATTCATGAAGGAGTCTGTGGAAGCCACGCTGGGGGCAGATCACTAGCTCACAAGGCCATTACCCAGGGGTATTGGTGGCCCTACATGCAAAAAGATGCAGAAGCATACGTGAAGAAGTGCGAACAATGCCAAAGGTTTACACCTTTGATACATCAGCCAGCTGCTGACTTGAATCCAGTATCCAGCCCTTGGCCGTTTGCCCAGTGGGGCATGGATCTTGTTGGAAAACTTCCCCAGGCAACTGGGCAGAGAAAATACTTGCTGGTAGCAACGGATTACTTCACAAGTGGATAGAGGCAGAACCTCTTGCCAAAATCCGAGATGTGGACGTCAAGAACTTCATATGGAGAAACATCATCACCAGATTTGGCATTCCCAGAGCCATAGTTGCCGACAACGAACGCAGTTTGACAGCAAACTCATCAAGAACTTTTGTGCGAAATTCAAGATCAAGAATTACTTTTCAACACCAAGTTTTCCCCAAAGTAATGGGCAAGCAGAAGCATCCAATAAAGTAATTTTGGATGGAATAAAGAAGAGACTGCAGGCAGCAAAAGGAAAGTGGGTAGACGAATTACCCAACGTACTTTGGGCATATCGGACTACGCGAGAAGATCAACAGGGGAATCCCCCTTTGCCATGGCTTATGGCACAGAAGCAGTCATTCCACTGGAAGTCGGCATCCCAGGGATCCGAACCCAGGGAGTTGAGAATGGGACTAATGATATACTCTTAGCCCGAGATCTGGATCTTTTGGAAGAACAAAGAGAGAAAGCTGCAATTCAGCTCGCAGTATACTAGCAACAGCTTGCCAGAGCTTACAACAAGAAGGTCAATCCAAGAGATTTTCAAGTCGGCGACCTAGTCTTGAGAAAAGTCGTCGGCAACAAGAAGGATCCCAGAGAGGGCAAGCTTGGCCCAAACTAGGAAGGACCCTACAGAATCACTTCAGTATTAGGCAATGGAGCTTATCGGCTTGAAGATAATGAGGGCAAAGCATTACCTAGACCATGGAACACTTGTAATCTGAAATTTTTCTATCATTAGATGTTCCTTGTTATTCTTTCAACGTTGTTAATAAAATCATAGCAGCATTCCTATACACTGATAAAAGATGTGCAATATTATTTCTGAATAATGAGAACCCAAGTGGAACTCAGGTTCACATTGGGGGCAAAGAGAAGAGGAAAATGCTTAACAATTGTTGAAATTTGTAGCAATTTACAAGTTAAAGTTAAGCCGAGATTATTCCTTATCTTCACTTGTTGAAATTTGTAGCAATTTACAAGTTGAAGTTAAGCCGAGATGATTCCTTATCTTCACTTGTTGAAATTTGTAGCAATTTACAAGTTGAAGTTAAGTTGATTCCTTATCTTCACTTGTTGAAATTTGTAGCAATTTACAAGTTGAAGTTAAGCTGGTTCCTTATCTTCACTTGTTGAAATTTGTAGCAATTTACAAGTTAAAGTTAAGCTGATTCCTTATCTTCACTTGTTGAAATTTGTAGCAATTTACAAGTTGAAGTTAAGCTGGTTCCTTATCTTCACTTGTTGAAATTTGTAGCAATTTACAAGTTGAAGTTAAGCCGAGAATACTGTTTATAATCATCTGTTGAAATTTGTAGCAATTTACAGGCTGAAATAAAAGCTAAGTATATTGTTTAAACACTTGTTGAAATTTGTAGCAATTTATGAGTAGATCATTGTTTAGCATTTGTTATAACTTGAGAAAAGTTTGCAAAGTTAACATTGAATAAGTATATGTTTTACACTTGTTAAAATTCATGAAAAGTTTGCAGATCAGTACCTTGCTGAAGTAAAACTTGTAGTTATTATAACCGAGGTATGTAACCCCGAGAAGATTGCACAAAGGAGGCGAATTATGAAAGGCATGCAAAATATTCTAAGTATAGAATCATATAGAGGCAGTCAAAGAGAAGGCAAAAGAGTGCAGACATTCAAAGAAAGTTATATTAAAACATTCAACATAAACTGGAGGCACATCGGCCATACAAGAAACTTATATTATCCAGAAAACACCAAAGTACAAAAGACATCAACGTTGTGATTCTTCAACTTCAGGCGCAATTTGTGTCTGGACCTCGGCAGATTCTTGGAGAACTACCTCGGCAGATTCCTGAAAAACTACTTCGGCAGCCTTTTCTGCCACGATCTCGACATCGATTTCGGCAAGTGTTTGGTCAAGACTTCTTTCGGTTGGAGGAACGTCAGATGATGCTTGTTCAGGAGTAGCCTCCTTGACAACCTCCTCATCTTCCTCCTCATGAGTCAAGTCTAGGACTTGATTATCCTGAGGAGGGGACTTGGTCTCAGTGGCATCTTTAGTCTTCCTTACTAGAGCCTCATCATCATCCTCGGATTCAGACTCCGATTCGTCTTCGGCTTGAGTTGGAGGTGGAGGTGGAGGAAATGGAAGAGGAATAGCATCAGCTTTGCGCAGTGGTGAATCATCAGGGATATTAAGCTTTTTTGCCAGGGACATCCAACCTAGAGAGAAGCCCCTGTTGCATGCCTGCCTGACTTGAAGTTTGTATTCCTCCGTGACGTCGGCCATACCCTGTGCGTATGCCTTTTCGTCAGCATCCTTGATCTCAACAACTTTTGTAGCCAGGGCCTCCTGGAGCTCCTTTTCAGCCTGGGCCTTTTTACCCTTGGCCTCTTTTTTCTCGGCTTCGGCGACCTTCCTGATAGCCTCAGCAGATTTAGCTTTTTCTTCTGCTATCTGTTGGGCCTTAGTGGCGGCCTCAGCCTGATCCTCCAACTTCTTCATTTTTGCTTGAAGACTCTTGTTGATCTTTTAGAGGGCAGAATACTCCTTCTTCATGTCAGTCAACTTCTCCCTATTCTCAAAAGATTGCATGGAGAAGGAATGGACATGCTAAACAGCCTGAAAAGAGTGTAAAGCAAAAAGTTATTACAAAGTTTTACAAGTATGAAAAGATGAGGAAAAGACAGGTTACCAAGTGAAGACACTTACTTGAACACAGCGTTGAAGCATGAACAAGTAATTTTCGTACTCACTCATTTCGGCGTTCTTTTCCAGATCGCCTGGGAGAAGAAGGGCTGTACTGAGTGCAACGCCGACATTTATGTCATCGGCGCTATCACTTGCCAAAACAGGCTTATTCTCCAGGGTAATCTCAGGCATCCATGGGACATTTGGTACTTTGGACTTCGAAGTCGTTGCAGAGGAAGACCTCGGCTTTTTTGATTTCTGGGACTCTGATGGCTGGTCTTCAGAACGCCTCTTCCCAGCAGAGGGTTGAGACTTCTCACTCTCAGCCAGCTTAGAAGTAGGCAAAGTATCCTCAGATTCAGCCTGAGTTACTTTGGCCTTTGGTTAGGTCTTCTTGGTTCTTTTTGGCTTTGGTGGGGGCATGGATTGAGTTGGGGCAGCATCAACATCAGTAGGGAGGTCGGCTAGGAGATCTGCGGCAACAGGCTTTGGGCGACCCATCTCGGCAGTTTTGACAAGTCTTCGCTGACGTTTTCGTTCAGGTATGGGGATCAAGTATGGAGCTGAAGTTGATGGTTGATCGGCTGGATCCGATGTTGATCCTTGATCTGTTCGGGATGTAGAAGCGGTTAGAGTTGTGGCAGAAGGTGGAGACAGGCTTTTTTTCTTTCTTCTGTGGACGTCGGGCAAAATTGATTTGTAAGTAGGGATAAAATTGAGAAGTAGAGGGGCTTTTCTTTTATGAACTGGCAAGTCCAGGAGCTTTTTTAGATCCTTGCTGGGAACGTAAGATTGGCGAAAATTTTTCAGTGGCTTGCGAACGTCTGCAAGAAGAAAACAGACATTAGAAACAGATAAAATATTGGAACACTTGGAAAGAAATAACTAAGTATTGACACTGGGCTCTTACCCTTGCCTTCCTTAACTGATCGAGGAAGAGGGTACAGGTGAGCGTCCTCGTCTGCGCCAAACTCCCAATTTCCCGAAGCAATAACGTAATCATCTCCAGCCCCCTTGTTGGAGTCTGGGAGGTCGGCTACAATTTTAAATTCAGTGGACCTCGGCTTGAGGTAATAAACGTGGCATTTTTCTTTGAGGTTAAGGGCACACATGGTATAACAAAATTGGATGTCGGCAAGGGTGATTCTAACGTTCTCCTGCCTAGCTAAGGCTATAATACCATTAATCACTCGATAAGAGTTAATGGTAAGTTGCATGGGGTTCAACTTGTAGTAGTGGAGAACTTCGCGAAAAAGGGGATTAAGTGGAAGCCGAAGTCCACATTCAGTAAAAGCGACAATGGGAAGGGGCATCGTGTCATCTGTGGGCATGATTGAGTCGTCATCCCCAGCCAGTCTCAGATGGACGTCGGCTGAAATTTCAAACTCTTCCCTAAAGTATTTAAGTTTGGTCGGGGTATCTACCCTATGTCTCCACATACCCATGATTTCGGCGCAAAGGAATTTGATTACAGAAAGAGGATGTTCTTAAAGGGTTATAGGAACCTCGGCAAAAACCTAGGTATAACACTGGTTACGATTGTTTCAATTTTTCCTAAGAATTGGTAGGTTCTGCAGACAAATCCCAAACCTAAATCTACGAAAGCAAAGATTGAAGGCACAGATCTGGAAAAAATACAGAAATAAGAATGAAGTTTCAAAATAAAGAACAGAGGTGGGGTTCTCAAAAGCATAAAGAATACAAGAAATACAGGCTCAAGAACAGTGGTGGAAAAGTGGTGAAACAGTGCAAGTGTTCAAAACATAAGCGAAATCATGGAATAGACGCATCCAGATGAATAGTTCAGTAAATCAAATGTTTGAACAAAGCAGTAATGGCAGCAAGAAAGCAAACGAGCACAGAGGAATTAGGAATGAAGGGAACAGAGGCTTACCAAGATAACTGGAGCCGGTATGAAGATCGCCGAGGTCAGACGACGGATGTAGACACGACGGAACGGTGAAAGCTTCGCTGGAATGGAAGAATGAAGACGGTTGCAGATCTTGAAGCTAGAGCAATGGCGGATTTGAGAAAGTTTAGAGAGAGAAAAAGTAAGTAAATCGAGTGCAAAAGTAAAGAAAGGAAGAAAGAAAGAAAAGTTTTATCAAAAACTTGAAACGGCGGCAAAACAGGGCATTTATTGCGCCTGGAGCAACGCACACGTCAAACGGCGCACGCAGAAGAAACAGTTTTCAGGCGCGTCGCAGACACGGGCCAATAAAGATATAACACGTAAGTGGAACGGTTGAGAAGTGATGCATGACAGCTCATGCGCATAGGAGAGTTCATTTGAATTCTTATTCTTGAAAGAAGACATGTCGGCCTGAGATGAACGACCTCGGCTGAAGAGTTCTTGTGCCGAAGTACTGGAAAGAGGAACAATATAGGTTCCATCACCTCAGAATGCCGAGGTAATAGAACCTAGGGGGCAGTTGTGGGGATATATTTTCTGAGTACCAACACGTGGCAGGGTGACGCCGACGTGTCAGCCGAGGTGCCACGTGTCGTAGTAGTTACGCCGAGGTTATCTCGGAGTTGCCGAGATTATCTCCGAAGATATCGGAATCCGAGATAAGCGGATAAAGGACAAGAGTCCTAGATTGAGATAAGACTTCAGTTTGGGTAAAGATGAAACTCTTAGAGGGTTTATCCTAATCCCACTGGGAGTTCCAAATTAGCAGTAATCATGAGTCCATTAGAGTTAGGCTCCTATTGGGACTAGGATTGTATTGGCTATAAAAGAGAGGCACCCCCATGGGTCTAAGGTATGTTTTTATATACTCAAGCTTGTGAGTTGAATACTTGATTATCTTTAAGAGATATACTGACTTGGCGCCGGAGCCTTTTCTTTCTGTGCAGGACAGCAGGGTGCCATCTATTCTGCCTGTGTTCTCCAGCTGAATCACTAAGGAGGGCAGTGTGATAAGAAAATCACTCACACAAAAGCTAATTAATAAAAAATCACATAGATGTGCAAATACCAAACTAATAACCTACAAATCACTCTATCAATAAAACACATTAATTGTTTAGTACTTTGCTTCTAAGAATCTATTTAGTAAAATTAACAAATACCAAAAGATTTGAACATCTACACAGTTTTAAAATAATAAAAATAATGAATAAGTCTAAACATCAAAAGAAAATATTAATGAATGTTACCATTTTAGATATGCCACATTACCCCAACTTGGCAAAGGGTGCAAATGAGTAGAAACATATGTACAACCAACAAATAGATATATACTTCTGCACTTAAAGTGAACAAAGAGATAGAAAAACAAACAAAAAATATATATTTCATAGAATCAAACTCCATACAACCAACAAATAATTTCATCAAAAATAATTCATCCACTAAGTAAGCTAAAACGTCTCCAAGATATAACTAAGCTAACATTTTTTTGACAAAAGATAAATATGATAAAGAAATATTTAAATGTACATGAGAAAATATTGTGAGAATTGAATTATTAACCTTAAAAGATCTAAAAATTGACTTTCCAAGATTTTTTTTCATTTTTGGGAGGAAAAAAAAAAAAAAGTGTAGTTGAAGACTAAGTACTTGTTTTAGGTGTATCATGTACAGACACTAAAAATTTTTGGTTCAAAACATTGGTATTACTGACATTGGTTTTGTTCTATAAATTGGTTCAAAATTTGGTTTTATCCCTAGTATTCAAACTATCTGTCATTCAAATAGCTTGAATACCTAAATGCCAACAATTCAATTTTTTTAAATTGTGTTTGGATCATGAACTTGAATTATATTTCATTCATATTTTACTCATATTTTAAATTAAATTAAAAATGAATCAGGCAAAAATATAAAAAATGAAAAAATTTAAATTATATTTCATTCATATTTTATTCACTTTTTTTTCTTTCCAAATCTCTACCTAAAACCATGATTGAATACCCTTAATAGATTCATACAAAAGAACTATTGTCTTTACTTCTTTTACACGGCGGGACATTATTTTTAGAGGAAAAAGAGACCAAAAAGGGAGAGAGAGAGAGAGATGAGGCAATGGATTAATGGCAACAACAAAGATGAGAGAGATGGAGGGAAAAGAGACCATATAAAACGTCTTAACCATGAACAACAACAAATAAAGCCAATCCCCCAAAGATATCTGAATCACACTTCCAAACACAATCAGACTCCAATCAAAATTGAGTGAATTCCTATAACAAAGCTAATTAATCCAAGAACTTGACACATTTCAATGAAGCATCTTCTGAAACACATCTTATTACTATTTTTTTTTTTTTTTGTAATTATTCACTGGTGTTAATCAATACTGATGTAGAAACCAATGCGGTGGATACAAACAATAGTGAAACCAATAATGTGACACCCGAATTTGTAAATTTAATTCAATGTTGCAATAAAAAGAATTCTTTATTAGTATAAAAAAATAATAAAAATAAATTTGGGTACCGGATTTGGGTTGTGACAAGTAAAGGGCTGTTTTACCATAGGAAACAAAACCAATAGAAATAAAGGGCTGTTTTATTAGTGATTTTTTTTTTTTTTCTATAAGAGGTTGCCTTTGATTAAATCAATTTAATGGTCTAAATTTTGACAAAGGGTGAGTGGGTTATTTTTAGCCCTTAGATTAAATCAATCTAATGGTCTAAATTTTGACAAAGGGACAAAAGTCTCATCCGGATTCAAAATATGAGTTGTTTTGTTATATAGATTTTAACCAATTGATCAATCATCACGAGTAAAGTCCCATCAATCAATTGTTGAAACTAATTGATTAAGTATAAAAAATAAAATTAAAAAATAAAAAATAAAAAATTTGTAATTTGATTTTCTAAATTATTATGTAAATGAATTATTATATATATATACTCTTATATATGTCCCACTTTCAACCCAATTTATAAAAAAATTTAACTGGTATATTAATTATGAAAAATGTATATATTTTAAGTGATTCCAAATAGATAATAGTTATTGTGTTATTGTGTTTGCATCTATAGATGTAAAAATAACTAAAAATTATTTAGTAGTGCATGCTTATCATCTTGCACACGATCAGCACCACTATAGATGAGAATATAATAGATGAATAGTGATTCGGTAAAAAAAATCAAAGACTTATGTTTCAAATACCATGAAAAGTTAGTGTAATTTACAATTTGTTTTTTAAAAAAAAATAATAATGGTAGGCCATCACATGCAATAGTTTTTGATAAAATCAGACAATATAAAATCACATCTAAAGAACAAAATATCCTCACAATTCCCAGGAAAAAAAAAAAACCAATATAAAATCAGACAATTCAAGAAATGGGTATTGATAAGAATCAACAAACACAGTTCCAGATCTTCAATTTGCACAAACAAAATGATAAAATGATAATAATAATTAAAAAGACAAAAAAAAAAGAAACTGGATGAATCAATGAATGAATAGAGAAATGGACCTGCAAATAGAACTGGTACAAACATCCATCCAAACAATGGCGTTATAGAAATGGAGACTAGTAGATTTGCTCCAAACGACCGTTGTTTCTATCTGATTGGTGAGTCCAATTACCTTGAGTCCACTGTCAACATTGTACCCATCTACAGTGGCTTTGTATTGCCTTGCTCATACAAATCCTCACTCTCTAGAATCTCCATCGGATCATGCTCTACCCATCTGCAGATTCACAAACAAAACAACAATAAAAAAAACAGAGCAATCACAGAGAGAGAGAGAGAGAGAGTTCTTCATACCCTGCTTGTGGGTAGAACTGAGTGAACTCGACCTGGTGAGATCCAATTGGGTGGGCATTTTTGTCGTAGTGAATGAATCTAGTGCTGGTGGTTCCTTGATCGATTGACCTACTAAATACATTCTCTTTCGACATTTCTATTCTTCTCTTCCTCCTTCGAAGAATGTTGTGTTGCATCTCAAATTGACAAAAAAAAAAAACAGAGCAAAATAGAGTTATGAAGACGGGGGGAGAAAGAGAGGGTGTGTTCAAAATTTGAAATCAGAAAGAAAGGGATGAGAGGAGTAAGTGTGTGAGAGAGAGACATTTTCAGCCCTTGGATTGAATCAATCTAAGGTCCACATTTTGACAAAGGGACAAAAGTCCCATCAGAATTCAAAAACTATCATTCCTTATTATATAGATGCTCAAAGAATTAAAATATAAAAGTATTTAAATATAATATTTGGTTGGTTCAATTTGCATCAATATAAAAAAAATTTAAAACCAAAACAGACGGTATATTATGACAAACAAACCGAAAATTGAAATTTTGGTTCAATTCAAACGATGGTTCAGTTTTATCGACTCTAGGCTCAACTCATACTACATATCAATGGGCTTGACCCACAAGCCTGACTTCACCCAGGGCTGGCCTTGGCCTAAGGCCAGTAAGGCCTGGGCCTTAGGCCCCAAAATTTTGCCCAAAAAATAGGGCCTCCAAATTTGGTAAAATATTATAGGCTCAATGTTTTTGTTTTTTGGTTTTAGGATCAATTTAAAGCGCCCCAAAATATTTTATTGGGTTCATGTATGGTTTAGCCCATATTTATTTATAAGTGTAGTTTTTTTGCTTATATTTATTAAAATGAAAATATATATATAAAAAAAAATGTTTGGGCCCAAGAAAAATAATACATACAATATATGGGCCCTATTTTTTTTTTTTAACCTTCTTTATCTATTAGATTTTCGTAGAATAAATAATTTTGCCCAAATTTTTTTACCTAGGTCTTTATCAGTTTTAATTGAATAATTTTTTCCTAATTTTTTTGCCCTAATTTTGTTTTATTAAATTGTTTTGTTTATAATTTTAATGATTATATGTGCAAGTAAATTTTTTTGTAGCTACAAACAAACAAAAAATTATAACTTATCGTTTTATTCATAAAATTTTTTTTTTCAATGTAAGAGGGGCCCCCATTTTCAAAGTTTGCCTTAGGCCCCCTAAATCTCGGGGCCGGCCCTGACTTCACCTTGAACAAGGCCTAACAACATTATTTTCTAGAAGTTTGTGTTTCACATATTTTTTTTTGATGGTGGTGTGTTTGAACCAATTTATGCATATCTCGATTAATTTTGAGACCAACGCGAAATGTCCCCTTCATGTGGATTAGACAAATCTCAAACAGAACTTGTGTGTACGGCCCTAATAAATTGATAACATTTAATAAGAGTTAAACTTAAAATTTAGAGGGAGCTGACCCTAAACTCCAAACTATCAAGTTGATTTGCACATATAAGGAAGTGGGTCTCTCTCAAGTTCTCTTTTAACTTAATCATCGAAAGACTCCTACACTATATTTGATTGAAGAATTTAAATAAAATTGATTTGAAAATGAAAAAAAAAAAAAAAATTCTTCTCATTTTTAAAATTCTTTTCAAATTTCTCAATTAAATACAACGGTTGAAAAGAAATCCGCTGCACCTAAAGATGTGTTTGCTTTGCAAGAGTTAGAAGAGACAAAAGTCTAAATTATCACCCAAAAGGATAGGACATTTATTTATTGATATAATCAATTATATATCAGTTATAATCACATAGTCAGTGTGTTTGGTTTGAATTTTTTGAATTAAATTTTTTAAAAATTGAGTTTTTTAATTTTCGTATTCTTTTGATTATAGTGAATATTTTTTAAATTTTAAATATTTTTTTTAGTTTTTTAGATGCACCTTAGTTAGATGTATCTAAAAAGTAAAAAATTTGTGAAAAAATATTTTAAAAAATTAATAAATACATAAAAATATAAAAAATGTACTGAATTCTTGTATCTTTTTTTTTTTATATTTTTGGTATTTAGTAAATTTTTAAAAGATTTTTTTTATAATTTTTTTACTTTTTTGGTGTATTTATGTTAGGTGTGTCTAAAAAGTAAAAAAATTACTTAAAATATTTAAAAAATTCAGTAAAAACAAAAAAATACGGAAAATAAGAAAGTAAAATTTTCTAAAAAATGAAAACAAGCAAGCTGATTACTTTTGTTGTGCAGCTCAACAATACGATTCCTTGTAAAAAAAAAAAAAATTCTTCTGTTTTTTGATTGCTTCCTTTTGGCCTGTAGCGCTCCATCTTAGGGGTGGTTTGGGATGATCTAAATAAGGGCACTTTTTGACTTTTTGTGAAATATGAGTTGGGTATGAATTGGGTTTAAAGTGATGTGATAAAGAGGTGATGTGACTTAAATAGGATAGTAACTTTTTAACTTTTTAACTTTTTTAAAATATCCCAAACAAAGCCTTAATATAATTCCCCAACACAGTATTTCCATTAGGAGTTGTATTACTACATGCTAAAACAATAGTGTTTTATTAGCAAAACACCTTTATCTTGTATTTTTTTTTTTTTTCAAACTTTACAAAAAATCATTCTAAAAAATATAAAAATACATAGAAACATATTTGGTTTATGTTTTTCTTTTTTTTCTTTTTAATTAAAAGGAACAAACTCAGAACCAAACAGGTAACATAAACCATTGCAATGTGGGCTTTAGGTCATTCATTCGAAAACGAGCTATCTTATTCCTGTGACCAAATAACGCCTCCCATTCCACACGAACGCTAAATAGTAGACGCAGTCGGTTGTGTCCATGTACTCCGAATTCAGTCGGTTTGGTTTTAATTTTTTTGAATATAATTTTGGGGAATTTTTTTAAAGTTTTTGATATTAAGATTTTACAGCATAAACGACACTTAATATTTTCATAATGTCTAAGGTCCCTCAAGTTGATCCAGAGAAAATCAGTTCAGAGAAAATTGGTCAAGAGAAAATTCACGTCACAGAGAAATTTCCCACTGTAAAATTCTCTGGACACATCACAGAGAAATTTCAAAATAATATTTTAGGCAGTCAGTTGGAACTATCAAGTGCATATTGATTGAAATACTAGTGACATAGTTTGGTTGGAGACTCCAACAACTACAATCAAAGATGAATAGGTTACATTCTCACAAGAAATAACTACTGTGGAGCATGTTCAAGAAGATATGTCTGTGTACATATATAGTCTGCAAATGGCATGAAAGATGAAGCCTATTATCATACCCCACCAATATCAGGTCCACCACGTTTGCTACCAATAGCATCTATCTCATTAATGAAAATGATAGAAGGTGCAAATGATCTGGATTATCTGTGTTTTAACCAAATTTCTGTGGACTTCGAAATTTCTCTAGATTCTTTGTCTGTGTTTTAACCAAATTTCTCTGGACTTCGGAATTTCTCTGGATTCTCTGTCTATGTTTTAACCAAATTTCTCTGGACTTCGGAATTTCTCTCCAGAGAAATTCGAAATTTCTCTGGAGTTTGCTCGGGTGGGACAACTCTGTCTGTGTTTTAACCATGTTCGGACTCACTTGACCATTGAAACTGTTGAATGAGAGATTCAAGAATTTGAGGCCCAATAGAAGAGGAAAATTAGAGGGAAAAAAACCAGTCATTTTGTTGTTTAACAAATCCAAGTGATTCAATGAGTGAAGAACCGAAATGGGTTTTGAATTTCCTTCGATTTGGCAGCTTGAGATGTCAAGATATTGAAGATTGGTTAGATTACTGAACCCAAAAGGCAAGACTTTAAGATCATTGTGAGAGAGGTCAAGAACAGAGGTTATGGAAAGCAGAGAGGTTAGCCAAGTTGGTGAACCTATTAGATGACAAACTGAGCACCTGGGTTGACCAAGATGGGACCACATCTGAAGTGGGTTCGAACTCAATCGACCCTCCAAACCTGTTCTTAGCCAGATTGACATGAGTGAGAGTCTTGATGAACCAGAACCAGCCTGGAACAGAGCCTTGGAGAGAGTTGTTGGAGAGGTCAATTGAATTCAACTGGGAGAGGCTTCTGAGGAAGTTCCATGAGAGAGTGCCTGAGAGATCTCTCTACACATCTCTCTCTCTTGCTCTGTGCAAGCGTCCATGGCTTGTTTCTCTGCAAATCAGCTCCGTGATCGACGCAGCAACGGCTGGAGGAAACCCGAAGCAGAGCTGCTTGAGGAAGAAGAAGCTGGGTCTCTTGATATGGAGAGAAATAGTAGGCTCAGATTTTCTTCAACGAGAAATTATTCGGTGGATTAATTTGAGAGAGTTAATTTTCTCTGTGATATATTGGTATGGAAGTTGAGGGACCTTAGACATCATAATATAATATTGTGGATCTCTTCCATTACTAAAATTGGGAGAGAGACCTTAGACCAATTTTCCCTTTAATTTTTTTAAAATTAAAATGTTCATTTCTCGTATTTTTATTTTTATTTTTATTTTTATTTTTATTTTTAGTGAATAGTTTTAAAATTTTAAGTAATTTTTAAATTTTTTTAAATGTACCTTACTTAGAGCATCTCCAACGGTGTATTTCTTTTTTCATCAAATCTGAGTCAAAAATTATGCATTTCACCAAATCTGATATCACCCACTCCAACGATTCATCAAATGTCGTGGGGTGACCGGTTGGTCAACCGTTGGGTCGACCGGTTGGTCGACCTGTATGTGTAAAATGTCACTATTTTTGTGTTACCGTTTTGAACTCTTTGAACCCAAGTTTGAACCGAGCTGTCTGAACCGGGGAGGGGGGCGACCGGTTGGTCGACCGGGCATGCTATTTTTTTTTTTTTTTTTTTAATTCTTTTTTTGTTTCCCTCCCTTTCTTTCCCAATTGTTTTTCCTATTTCCTTTTCCCTCCATTACACGTATATGTCTGTCATATAGATTATGCTGTCATATAAATATATTATCCATATGCCACAGACAACTACGATCATATCTTAAACAAAACAGAGCACCATGAATACCTTGAAATCCATGATATTTACTTCATTTTCATCTTCTTCCTCTTCCTCCTCTTCCTCTGATGATGAGTCTGATGATGAATATATTGCCACACTTTTAGGAGCTTATGAACAGAATAATACTAGTATGCATCAGATTCTTAAGTCAAGTGATAGGTCAAAGAAGAAAGGTGGTTCTGTTGTGGGTCATAGATATATATACAGAAATAGAAGGCAGGGACATGACAGATTATTTGCAGATTATTTTGCTCCAAATCCAGTATATTCACCTACAATATTTCGGAGACGTTTTCGAATGCGTCGTCCTTTGTATCTACGCATTTTGAATGCAATCCAAGCACACAATTCATAGTTTGTTCAGAAACAAGATGCAGCTGTTCAAGAAATTTGATATGTAATAACACAAATAAAATTTACCATATCTACCTCAGTTGTTCCACTTTGTTGCCTCAGTTGAATTTGTTCAAGAAAACCACAAAATTTATTAATTGCCTTTTGTATGGCAGACTAACGGTGAGTCAAAGAAATACGATTTCGATTTGATTCACTACTGAATTGTGAATTAAAATGAACAAGTACTCGTTCCCAAAATATAGTCATACTCTGACTATTACGAGTAATGGGATCTTGAGAGACTGCTAACCAAGATCTACATAAAGTTTCATCTTCTATAATTGAAAATGCTTTACCACGAGAAGCACGAGAAGGTTCTGAAATATAGGCATTATCACTGTTTTGCGTGTTTTGTTCTCGTGAAGATTCTGACATAAAATTAATATGAGTGTTGTGCTCAAACATTTGTGATTCTTCAAACATTTCGAAATCTTCCATAATTTACAAAAAATACAATACACTTACTGAAAAATATTGTAATGATATGAAGCTCAAACTCAGAAGCAAATAATATCAGACAAAATTTGAAGAAAACAAATATCTAATGACTGAAAAGAAAAAAAATTCACAACATATAAATGCTATTATGAAAATGAAACACTATATCAGTTTGATATAGAAATCAGATCTATTTTATAGAGCAAATCATCAACGCTACATTTTCAAAATGCTCTGTCCATCAACGGTAAATTTTCAAAATACTCTGTCCATATAACAGTTATAATACGGCTAGTTATTTATAATGGCTAGTTATGAAATATGTATGTCAAATATATTAAAAAATTAAATTGATATCACCCTTCAAATTATTGATAATCCACAAATACATTAAAAAAAAAATCACCTCAAACAAGTTCAAACCTCTTCTTCCAAACCTGTTCCTCCAAACCTGTTCATTCATCATCCAAGCTGTGCAGGAATTGCCCAACTCGGTTGACCGGGTGGTCAACCCGCCGGTCAACCGGGTGGTTGACCGGTTTGTAGTTCACAACGGTCAGGGTTCACACAGTTCACACATACGGTTCAAACCAACCACGGCTGAAATGGTTCACCGGGCGACCGGTTGGTCAATCGGATCCTCTTTCCAACGGTCAGGAACAGTGTTTTGGTGAAATCAGTATTTTGTCGTCGATTTGATGAATTGTTTGATGAATTGTTAATTTGATATCAATTCTGATGAACCGTTGGAGCAGTGAATACTGCCTTTTTCACCAAAATTTAAATTTGATATCAACTCTGATACACCGTTGGAGATGGTCTTACATATATCTAAATAGTAAAATACTTATAAAAAATATTTTAAAAATTAATAAATATACAAAAATATAAAAAATATATTAATTTTTGTAATTTTTTTAAAAATATTTTTGATATATAGTGAATTTTTTTAAAAAATTTATAAATATCATACTTTTTAAATATATTTATATTAAGTGTATCTAAAAATTTAAAAAATAACTTAAAATATTAAAAAAATTTAGTAAAAATAAAAAAACATACGAAACATAAAAAAATAAAATTTTTTAAAAAGTAATTTCTGAAAACTGAAACTAAACGTATCCCAATCCATCTCCCCAAGGGACTATTTGTTACAATTTTTGGAATGATTATAACTTATTTTTATTTGAGAGTTTATGTCAAACTGTTTGATAAAATTTGTATTTATAACTTATTAAATAAAAATAATTTAAATAAATAAATAAAATTAATTATTTAAAAACTAAAAAAAGAATGCTATTAATTTTACTTTCTTATTATTAACTTTTAATTTTAAAAAACCTCTACTAAACAGGCCCAAAGAACTTTCCAGAAACCAATCGCCAGCCTACAAGTCCCTCGTCACGCCATTTCCGATTCTCTACATAAGCCCCCCACACTCTCTCTCTCTACATACAATTCGTCAGCAACACTCTAGAGCGAGAAAGAGAGACTGATATGGCAGACGAAGCAAAGGCCAAAGGCAACGCGGCCTTCGCCGCCGGAAACTTCACGGAGGCGGTCAACCACTTCACGGAGGCGATCAGCCTCGCTCCGGACAACCACGTCCTCTACTCCAACCGATCCGCCGCCTACGCCTCCCTCAACCAGTACTCCTTGGCCTTGTCCGATGCCCTAAGCACCGTCGGTATCAAGCCTGACTGGTCCAAGGCCTACTCTCGCCTCGGCGCTGCCCACTTGGGACTCCGCAACTACAACGAAGCCATCTCTGCCTACAAGAAGGGCCTCGAAATCGACCCCAACAACGAAGCCCTCAAGTACGGCCTCGCAGACACCGAGTCCGCCGCCGAGTCCGCAGCCCGATCTCGCGCTGCGCCGCAGCCACCAGCTTCTCCCTTCGGAGACACGTTTTCTGGCCCTGAGATGTGGGCCAAGCTCACTGCCGATTCGACCACGAGAGCGTATCTGCAAGAGCCTGATTTCGTGAAAATGATTCAGGAGATTGAGAAAAACCCTAGCATGTTGAATCAGTATTTGAAGGATCAGAGGATTTTGCAAGCTCTAGGTGTTTTATTGAATGTGAAGATGAGGACGCCGAACTCGGCTGAAGATGCAGATGTTCCTAATGCGCAGGAGAGGAAGAGGCCAGCTGAGGCGGAGCCGCCGAAGGGGAAGGAGCCTGTGGAAGTACCGGAGGAGGGAGAGAAAGAAGGTAGAGAGAGGAAGGCACAGGCGCAGAAGGAGAAGGAGGCTGGTAATGCGGCTTACAAGAAGAAGGATTTTGATACGGCAATTGAGCGATACACGAAGGCGATTGAATTGGATGATGAAGATATTTCGTTCCTCACGAATCGCGCAGCTGTGTACTTGGAGATGGGCAAGGTATGCTTGAATCATGATTTTATTATTATTTTATTTATTTTTCTTTCTACTTCAATGATCACTGCATTGTTTGAGTTAGTATGTTTGCATTATTGCCTCGAAGAAATGATTTACATGGAAACTGTGATGTATTTAACCTTGTTTATACTTGTTAATGAAGAAAATTCTCAAAACTGTATTCATCAATCCAAGAAATTAAGAAACTATATTGAAATTAAATGGAGAAGAAGATGAAGAAGATTTCATTTCTTGAATCTGTATTAATGGACGATGATAATACATATACATAAATACATATGTATGTATGTATGTATGTATGTATATCTCCAATGCAGAGAGTAACAACTTCCTAATGCCAGCTCACTTTATTCTAACTAACCAACCTCAACTGACTCACCAAACCATCTTTATCTCCACTAACTGAATTTGTAACTGATTGTGAACCACCTAAGCTTCCTTGGGCCTCTGGTGTATATTCTCTAAGTCTTGCAGGGCTTTTCTCCTTTACAGGTAATCTTCTTTACTATTGTTCTTGGTGATTAGTTTGATTTGCTATATTTGTTACATGACATTCATTTGCTTTAGAGAAGTACCGTTTAAACATACTATAGATATGTGTTTTGTCAATGCTGTCAGTTTATTATATTAGGCATAGTGTTGATTCACTATGACAAATACTAAAGTTGATTATGAGTTAGGAAGAGATAATGATTTGAGAAATGTATACGTTTGTTAGGGTTGAACTTGTTTTTTATTTATTTTTCCTGTTTTTGCTAGGTGAATGACAATGATATGTACTAATTGTGAGCTTATTTAATATATTTGTCTTGTAGATTTGTTATGTCTTATAAGTTTTGAAGTTGATGTCCACATTAGGCTTGTAAATTGAGTGTAGGCAGAGTTTTTTTACATTATAATATTTATTCTTTTTGTCCGTTTACTTTTTTTCTTCCTTTTACTGTTTGAATTGGATTAGTTTAGCCTCGTTTGAGTGAACTTGGCCTCTGTAATCATTGCCTTTGTATGGATTATTTTTGCTTCATATTCTGGAACTGTGCTTAGAAGTTTGCTAGATTGTTGATGTTGAAGGAAAGTCTTAAACAGAATGATAATGTTGTTCCTGCTGATTCTGTCTCAAACATGAGAGTTACATATTTACTGGTTAGCAAGATTATCATTCTTTTAACAACTGTATTTGATGCCAAAAAGAAGACAATTTGCAGTGGCACATCAAGTTGCTTCAACAATAAGAAAAGTAGTTGCACAAAACAAAAATGATAGTGAAACACTTTATAACAGGATTTGGGAGACTTGATAGGATAGGATAACATCTCAAGGAGGCATCTAGAAATACCCATGTGATTCTGTGTGTGGATGTTCTTGGATGTGTGAGATGATGTTTTGGTGTTATTTATTGACTTAATAGAGAAAGTTATGTACCAGGTTTTGAGGAAGAACATTAAATGATTTTTGTGTAGATAACTTTCTCTGTATCTTTTTCTGCATTAGAGTTACTTGAGGATAGAGTAACGTGTTGATTTAGATTTAGACTGGCATGAGTGAATAGTGGTATCTGTGTCCATTATGGTGCTGACATTTTATTGTTTGTGTTGATAATGTGAGAGAAAATAAAAGAAGGCTATGCAAGTGGATTTTTTACTGAATTTCTTCTTGTTAAGATCTGTATGCATGCTGTACATTATATTGCCATGTTTTGCTGTTCTTGATGATTGTTATGCTTCGCCAATTACACTTACACAGGGATATAGACAAATAATTGTCAGCAGTTATGATTTTCTCCATTCGCTTGGTGTTACTGATGTTGGATGGCAGAGTGGATTTGTTTTACAATTGGCATGAATTGCATAAGAGTTTAGGGGTGGCGATTTATAAAGCTGTTATAGAGTTGCAGTTGTCATCAATTGCATGAGAAGATATAGCCATCGACAATTGCTTGAATTCTTCCTTTGAAATTATGCTTAATCTTGAATCACATGGCATTACTGATATTGGTTGGCTACTTAATATTTAAAGAGTTGTAGGGGTAAGGGACGTGTTTCATTTCATATGTAATCGGACTCATTTATGGAATGCATGGTACAAACCTAGATTGATATGTTTGTACTTGTTTTATGTTGAAATTGGCTGCCGTCTAATTTATGTCTTGAACCTGTTTTCACCCAGATGGACTTATCTAGTCAATGTGTTTTTTTGTTCAGTATGATGAATGCATTAAGGATTGTGATGAAGCTGTTGAAAGGGGAAGGGAGCTCAGGTTGGACTATAAGATGGTTGCAAGGGCCTTGACAAGAAAAGGAACTGCAATAGTGAAAATGGCGAAGTGTTCAAAGGACTATGAACCTGCTATTGAAATGTTCCAGAAAGCTCTTACAGAGCATCGCAACCCAGACACATTGAAAAGGCTCAATGATGCTGAAAAAGCAAAGAAAGAACTGGAGCAGCAAGAGTATTTTGATCCAAAATTGGCTGATGAGGAGCGTGAGAAAGGTACTCTATTAGTCCGGGGTATTCTTCTTATTTGGGGATTCTTCACTAACCTCTCTGTTTGTGTTTTTGTGGTCTAGGTAATGAGTATTTTAAAGAGCAAAAGTATCCAGAGGCTATTAAACATTATACGGAAGCCCTAAAGAGGAATCCCAATGACCCAAAGGTAACTAACACGAGTCTTGTGTCTGTTTTTGTAATGTCTATATAAAGTACACTGGCATAAACAAGTACTGAAGTCATCATTTCTTAGGTAAAAATCTTGTTCCTGATTGATCATTAAAGTTTGCGTCTCTCTGTTGTTTTTTTTCCCAGGCATATAGTAACAGGGCTGCATGCTACACAAAACTTGGGGCAATGCCTGAGGGACTGAAGGATGCAGAGAAGTGCATTGAGCTTGAACCAACTTTTGCCAAGGGGTATAGTAGAAAAGGTGCGGTCCAGTTTTTCATGAAAGAGTATGATAAAGCTTTGGAAACATACCAACAAGGGTTGAAGCTTGAGCCTCAGAACCCAGAGTTGCTAGATGGTGTAAAGAGGTATGGTGACCTGGATGTAGTTGCCATTCTTTTCGTTCTTGATTTGTAGGTGCACCACTACTAGAATTTTCATGATGACTGGGAGTACTTATCAAAACTGTTTGCAGATGCGTGCAACAAATTAACAAGGCTAGCCGGGGGGATCTAAGCCCTGAGGAACTCAAGGAGAGACAGGTATGCCTACATTCAATGGTGTTGGGTCTGTCTGGTTCAAGCCAATTTTGAATTGAATATAGATATAAACATGAGCTATCTTTGCAGGAAAAGGGGATGCAGGATCCAGAAATTCAGAACATCCTCACAGATCCTGTTATGAGACAGGTATGGAGTAGTAGGGCTTTAAAAGGTGTTTGTTTACATGATGATATAGGATTTTGGTTCCAAATTTGAATTGTTACCTTGTTTAAACTGTGCCTAATTGGTCTGGTGGGGCTGTGGACAGGTGTTGAGCGACTTCCAGGAAAATCCAAAGTCTGCTCAGGAGCATATGAAGAACCCGCAAGTGATGAGCAAGATTCAGAAACTGATCAGTGCAGGGATTGTCCAGATTAAATGAATATGAATGGAGAGTTACATACAGTAACATAGACAAAGCATTTAACATCTGTTAATTGTTTTTACCTTGTGTGTATTTTTTGTGGATCAAGTGATAGAAACGTTTTGCATTCGGTAAATTTCTCAATGTTGATGATTTTGATATAGTTGTCTGGAGAACTCTTCAGTTGCTTTCACACTCTTTTAAGTCTTGTTTTGATTCGATATGAAATGAGATGCCAACTTTGTTTAAGATTTCTCTCTGCTTTTTTTGTATGCTTGGGATTGGAGAACTTATTTGTTTGCATAATTTGGATCACTAATGGCGTGTTAGGTTGAAAAGTTTAGGAAGTTATTTGGAAAGGAAAAAGATAAGTGAAATGAGAATAAAATATATTTATATTTTATTTAATTTCCTACTTTCATATTTTTTTTCTTTTTATTTTTAAATCACTTTTTTTCTTTTTATTTTTATATCTCATTTCAAATTTTTTAACCAAACAGAGTATGAGTGAATGTGTTTTTGCATCATTTGTTAATTTGTGTAAAAATTATTTTTTAGAAAAAAACAAGTGAACCTAAGTGACATTTGGCGACTCAGGTAACCAGCCTAAATTTCCTCAATTGACCTAACATTAGATGATTGGCCCAGATTTGGTTTGACCGGTTTTGGCATTCCACCTGGCACCCACCCAACTGCTGACTGCAAGGATCACATTAAGGATTTCTAGAATATAGAAGCTTCACACTGCTTTTTTCTCTGATTTTTATTTTTTATTTTTTATTTTTATAATTGCTGTCTTTTCCATGGGCAATTATTAGTGAGACATAATGACTCACCTTGGTATGTTAGTCAGGAGATAAAAGAATGCCCCCACTTAAGTTGTGTTTGGTTTAGAAAGGAATTTAGAAAAGGAAATGAAAAGAGTCGTAAAATGTAAATCTCTTTCTAAATCCATAATCGAACACAGCCTTAGTGTGTTGCTGTGTTGTGCTTATTGGCCGGGAGTACCATAGACAATCAACATTGGGAAAGTTAATTTCATTACATTTATGAATTTGGTACAAATATCAAGTTTAAAAAAGAGGGGGGGAAAAAAAAAGTTTGTTCCAAGTATAGGTGTTTGAGATCAGCAAAACAAAATTAAGCAGCAACTGATTCCTCTTTTGCTGCTGCGAGCTGGTTCTGGATGTGTTGCGGGACAACATCAAACTTGGCTAATTGCATAGTGTAGGAAGCCCGGCCTTTTGTCATTCCCCGCAGCGTACTGACATATTGAAACATCTCTGCTAGTGGTACGAGTGAATCAACCACCTGCAACAATCCGACAAAACCACCAAAAACAAAGTTCAGATACACAATAAATCACTAAGTCTGCCATTTCATTCAGCATCCATAATTGGTATTCCACGTACCTTGAGACCACCAGGTTTATCTCCAAAGCTGTTGATCTGGCCTCTCCTTGAGTTCAGATCACCGATCACATCTCCCAAGTGTTCTTCAGGGGTTACAACTTCAACTTTCATTATGGGCTCTAGCATCTTCGGAGCAGCTCTCTTCATACCTTCCCGAAAAGCTCCTCTTGCCGCAAGCTGGAATGCCAACACACTTGAATCAACATCATGGTAAGAACCATCCACTAATGCAGCACGGACGTCGACAACGGGAAAACCTGCAAGCACGCCATTACTCATGCACTCCTCTAATCCTTTTATCACTCCCGGAATGTATTCTTTTGGCACTGCACCTCCCTTAATTTCACTCTTGAACTCGTATCCGCTACCAGGTTCCAAGGGCTCAAACCTCACAGTGATATCAGCAAATTGTCCTTGCCCACCTGACTGTTTCTTGTGAACATATTTCACTTCTGAGACTTTAGAAATGCTTTCACGGTAGTTTACTTGCGGTGCACCAACATTAGCTTCTACCTATGAGTGGCAAGAAGAAACTCAAATTATGATAGCTCAGATTAACACATCCAAAAACTCTGTAATCGGGAAAAAAAATATGATGTGAATGATATAACTCTCAATAGATTTTTTTATTATTTGTTATTATTTAAAAACCCATAATTTTGAAATAAATGAATAATGATTTAGGGTGTGTGTGAACAAGCATGAAATTAACCAGAAACAGAAGCACATAAAGGCAGATATAAACCTTAAATTCCCTCTTGAGCCGATCAACAATAATCTCAAGATGCAATTCACCCATTCCTTCAATAACTGTTTGGTTGACCTCTTCATCCCGGGAGAAGTGGAAAGAAGGATCTTCTTGAGCTAGCTTGATTAAGCCAGTTGCCATCTTATCAACATCTGCTTTAGTCTTCGGTTCAATTGCAACCTTTATAACAGGATCAGGGAAGTCCATCCTTTCAAGCACAATAGGCTTCTCGGGATCACACAACGTTTCTCCTGTAATGGTATCTTTTAGACCTGCAAGAGCAACAATATCGCCAGCTAAAGCTACCTTAACATCCTCTCTGCTGTTGGCATGCATCTCTAGAAGTCTACCGATTCTCTCTCTCTTTCCTTTGTTTGCGTTCAGTACATAAGAGCCCGCCATAAGCTTCCCTGCATATACTCTTACAAACGTAAGAGACCCCACAAATGAATCGCTCATGATCTTGAAAGCCAGACCGGCAAATGGTTCTTCATCACTTGCAGCTCTTTCAATTGTCACTTCTGGGTTATCAGGATCTGTGCCATTCATTGGTGGCACTTCAAGGGGTGAAGGCAAATAATCCACGACTGCATCGAGTAATGGCTGAACTCCCTTGTTTTTAAAAGCTGAACCACATAGAACTGGCACAAAAGAGGCTGAGATTGTACCTTTCCTAATTAGTTTCTTAATGGTTTCCTCATCGGGCTCAACTCCTTCTAAGTAACCCTCCATAGCTTCATCATCCAACTCAACTATGGTCTCTATCATTTGTGCCCTGTAGTCCTCAGCCAACTCTTGAAGATCGGCTGGAACATCTTCATACACAAACTTGGCACCTAGTTCTTCTCCTGACCAGATGATCGCTTTCATTTTCACAAGATCAATGACTCCTTTGAACTTATCTTCGGAACCTATGGGTAATTGAATTACAAGCGG
Source organism: Camellia japonica (assembly GCA_030407325.1). NCBI lineage: Eukaryota > Viridiplantae > Streptophyta > Magnoliopsida > Ericales > Theaceae > Camellia > Camellia japonica. The sequence continues at coordinate 84,042,857 of JAPPVO010000013.1, read as the reverse complement.
TTTGGCACCCAAATTCGTCACTATCATGTCTCTCGTTCGGAAAAAGTTTGCTCCAAGACGATCCATTTTATTAACGAAACAAATTCTAGGCACTCCATATTTATCAGCTTGTCTCCACACAGTTTCAGACTGGGGTTCCACACCAGCAACACTGTCAAACAAGCATATAGCACCATCCAAAACCCTGAGAGCTCGCTCAACTTCAAGTGTGAAGTCAACATGACCAGGAGTATCGATTATATTAATCCGATGCTTGTTCCAAAATGTGGTAGTTGCAGCGGATGTTATGGTTATACCTCTTTCTTGTTCTTGCTCCATCCAGTCCATCGTAGCCGTTCCCTCGTGTACCTCACCAATCTTATAGTTTCTCCCAGTATAGTATAGAATTCGTTCAGTTGTAGTGGTCTTTCCAGCATCTATGTGAGCCATGATTCCAATATTGCGATAATCTTTCAAAGGTACACTGCGCTTTGTTTCTAAAGAAAAAGAAGGAAGAAATCAATGTTTGAAGTGCCAGCTTGTAGCAGAAATTTCAACAAGTGTCAATAGTAAACCAAGATAATAACATTTAATCCAGGCCATTCTTTGGCCAATATGGTTAGCATTAAAATCACTAAAAATTTCAGATTGTCATGCAAAATGCAATGCAGCAATTATCATAAAAAAAATAACAGTACAGGACCAGCATAGGAAGCCAAGATATGTATAAATATTGCAGATTGTGCTACATCATTAGAGTTCAATCATACAAACATGGTGAAAAAATGGACATGAAATTTTTTCTAACGGTAGTATCTCAACCTTTTTAAGTCTCAAAATAGAAACGACTAAAACTCTATCATGTAAACTTCCACAGACATTTGAGAGCAACCATGTACAACATCATGAATAATTTTTCAAGAACCGCAAGAGAATACGGTTTAAAATCAACTCCCGAATATCTAATAACTGCTGAATGGAAACCTCCGGGTACCTAGGCTTTAGATATCCAAGATATAGAACAAATATTTGCATTCTTATACAGCATTAGTAAGTTATGCCCAAAATGAGACCATTTAAGTAGTACATATTTTGTACTCTTTGTAATGTACATACATGCCCTTATAAAGTGTGGATGGTAAAATGAAGCAATTTTTAATTAAATTGAATATCCAAAGGTTCTAAATTTCAATCACATTTAACCTAAATTGATCTTGTTACTTGTATGCCACAGAAAATAGGATGAAAAGGAAATTTCAATTGAAAATTTCAATAGAACAACGAAAAATGAGCAAACTTTGAAAGTACCAACTGACAATAACACCCAAATTAAATGAACCATATAACCCATTTTGCATCTCCATTCCCAAATAATAATCCATTTAAGTACATAAAGTTCAACTAAAAGAAATACTTAAAAATTTACATCAGAATTCAAATACAGAGCAAGAAATTCATAGAAAAATTCAATCTAAAGCAACAGCGACACAGAGGGTACTTTCAAATTCCTCCAATTTCCCAACTGATTGCCTAAAGGGTACACAAAATTCACTGCAAACAAACAGTTATTCCATGAGAGAGAGAGAGAGAGAGAGAGACCTTCAGTGGCCATGGCGAAGACAGAGAAGTTCCTCCTATGCTTACTGGGTAGAGTTGAGAGGTTGGAAGGAGTGGTGGAGCTGAGACGGAGGCTTCCAAAGAATTCCGAGAGAGAAGAAGAAGAAGATGAAGAAAGAGAGTGGGTGCGGCGGCGGCGGCGGCGGCGGTGGAGAGAGAGGAAGCGACGAGGAGAGAAAGGCAGAGGGGGCCTCCGAGAGGAGCCATGGTTGAAGTTGCCAACTGAGGAAGCTGTAGACGATGCCGATGACATTCTCACCGACTCTGTCCCCATTCTTTTCTTTTGCTCTGCTTTCTACTAGTGATTTGTTCTTCTTCTCTCTCTCTCTCTCTCAGTTTCTCTCGGGTCCTCTGATTTGGGACCTTTGGGCTTTCGATTTCGGTTCTTCTGATACGTAGATAAATCTTATGTGGTCTCAAAACATTTATCAAAACAAAACGATTGAAATTTGTTGTTTGGTCCTTGCTTTAGAGTTTTTATTTATTTATTATTTATTATTTTATTTTATTTTTTTATAAAAATTGACTTTTTTAAAATTATTTTTAAGGAAAAATTAGTTTAAGGCTCCTCTTCCATTTTTAATAATAGAAAGATCCACAATATTATTTTTTGATATCTAAAATCCCTGAACTCACATTTATATATCAGATCAAAGAAATTTGACTCTCTCTCTCTCTTTCTCTCTCTCCCCATCACCATCACCATGCCTCTCTCATTTCTCGATTAAACTGAGTGAGAGAGTAATCTTCGAATTTTAGAGAGAGAAAGTGGCTATGGCGACCTCGTTTCTCTTTCCTTTCGCAACTTCAACCATCACTACCGACAACTGCAAACTGTCCACTGCTATTGACGTCCTGAAGAGCTCTTTTCTTCACGGTATCAAGCTCCATTTCGCTCTATCTGTGGCAAATTCAAGAGCAAGCTCAACTCGGAGATGCTGTTTTAGGTCTCCGAGGTCTTTGAAGCCTCTTGACAATGTTCCGAAGCGGTTTCGAGAGGAAAACCTCAAAAAAGATGTGAGTCGTCAATTCAAACACACTGTTCTCTTTTTCAATATTGTGCTTTGTTTTACTTCGTTCGTTCTAACTTTGGCTGCATAGTTTGCTTCCATGATGACTGAATTTGTGTTTATAATATCTCAGAAACTTGAAAACTAGAGCTCCGTTGAAATCTAGGGTTTCTTTTTTATATTCATGTATAGCCGAGCAATTAGAGTATGTTTGGGAATCGAGGAAAGAAAAGAAAAGATTGTATTGTGTTCTCTCGTTCTTGTGAATCATGGAACACATTTTGCCTGAGGTTTGTGATTTTCAATCAGAAAAGATTGTAAGGGAGAATTTCTTTGGGTTAGAGAGGGGGATTTTCTCTAGTTCGAGTGAATTTCTCTGGGTTGGAAGGAGATTTTCTCTGAGTTTGAGTGAATTTCTTTGGGGTGAATGGGGGGAATTTCTCTAGTTTTGAAGAATTTCTCTGGGTTGAAGTGTCCAGAGAAATTTTGAATTTTCTTTTAATTGAAATTTTCTCTGATTATTCAATTTTCTCTGCATTGAACTTTTCTCTAGTTGTTCAATTTTCTTTGGATTGAAATGTTCAATTTTCTCTAAATTGAAATTTTCTTTGGTTTGGAATTTTCTTTGTGATGTGTCCAGATAAATTTGGAATCCAGAAAAATTCTCTGGATGGAATTTTCTCTGAATCGATGTGAAGGGATTTTAGGCATTATGAAAAATATTGAGTGTCTTTTATGCTATAAAATTTTAATATTAGGAATCCTAAAAAAAATTCTCAATTTTTAATATGAAATCTTTATATTAGAGGTCAGTATGCAATTTGTAATTTAATATAATAATTATAACAATTATTTAAAAATAGTTAAAGAGAATCGAAAGAGTTTATGGTAGTTATTATATTATTCTTGAGCATTTTTAGACGAAAAGAAGAAAAGAAAAAAAAAAAAAAAAAAAACCTTTACATCAGCAGCAGCAGAGATGTTTTTTTTGTATTTATTTATTTATTTATATTTTTTAGTATAGATTATTCTCTCATTCACCTTCTCTCCACTTTAAGGTGATAATCAAACATAAGAAACATTTTTTTGTTGAAATATATATATATATATATTTTATTGGAAGAAACAAAGTGCTAATGAAATTTTTTTTTTTTCCATTAAAAAAAGACCAAGGGGCTGCAGAGATACCACGTATGGCAAATTTACGGCCTCATTGGAGGAGGGAAGGTAGGCCTCACAAATAGAGTTTTCATATCCAAAACCTTTTTTGTGGTGCCAGTGCCAGAGCGGCCCACTAGGTCCATTGTAGTTGTTTGGTACTTGTACGTGGGCTTTAGATATGCCCTTCATGTCCAACAGTGAGAATGAGAGAGTCCAAGCTCAGGAGAAATTTCAATTATATCATAAAATACTAGGCACTGGTTAGCATTAGCTTAAATTAGCATGGTTGTGTGTAATTCAAGTAAATAATAACAAATAATAAAAAAAAGTTAATATCACAATATATGTGATGTTTGAAGTGTTACACTTCCTTCCATATTTCATCTCACCATATTTATCCATACTCTCTTGTGGGTCTCAATTCAAACAGTCTACTTCATAAGTTTCATAATAAAGGTTATCTATACAAAAAATTAGATTTATCGGATAATTATAAATAAATCACATTTTATTTTATAAAATAAATAGTTTAAGTTTACAATCTTATACCATTCATTTTATAGATATGTAAATTTGTTTTATGGGACAACTAGTGTGTTTGGTTTGAGTTTTCTGGATTAAGTTTTTAAAAACTGAGTTTTTTGGTTTTCGTGTTTTTTTTTTTTTTTTTTAGTGAATATTTTTTAAATTTTAAATTTTTTTTTAACCTTTTTAGATGCACTTATTTAGATGTATCTAAAAAATAAAAAAATTGTGAAAAATATATTTAAAAAAATTAATAAATACATAAAAATACAAAAAATATACTGAATTCTTGTATTTTTTTTTGTATTTTTGGTATTTAGTGAATTTTTAAAAGATTTTTTTTACATTGTTTTTACTTTTTAGGTGTATTTATGTTAGGAGTGTCTAAAAAGTAAAAAAATTGTTTAAAATATTTAAAAAATTCAGTAAAAAAAAAAAAAAAAAAACGAAAAATAAGAAAGTAGAATTTTCTGAAAAGTGTTTTTGGAAAAATGGAACCAAGCAAGCTGATTCATTTTATAAAACAAAATATAATTTGTTCTTATGTTTATAGATGTTCGATGAAATTGATTTTTTGCATTGATGATCTTTATTATGGAACTTATAAAGTAGATGGTTCGGACCATCGATATGAGCCAGAATTTAGGCCCACAAGAAGAGTATAGAGAGATACAGATATAAAGGGGAGCTTATCCTGATATTCAAATGGTAAGATTTTTACTTCTTAGACCTAATATTTTGATTTTGAGTCTCATATATTTCTCTGTATAAATTTTCATTTTAATGAAAAATTTACATATCACATGACATAAAATAAAATAAAATAAAAATTTCAGAATACTAAGTCTAACCTTTGTTTTATATAATAGTATAATTTTTTTTCTATGCTGGAAGTTGTGCTCATTGATTCAAATGAAACAATTCTTTCTTTGAGTGCCCCATGAGAAATTTGTAGCTCCCAAAAAATGAATTTAATAGTAACCTTAAACTAAAGGAAAAGGTGAACCATGGTGCCATTGATCCAATACTCTTTTATCTTTGAACAACAATGCTATGAACAACCCGAGAGGTGGCATTGTGGTTAAGGCTTGGGGTTTAAGTCTCAAAGTCACAGGTTCAATTCCCTCATTCCTGGGCCAATCTCTTGGGCGAAGCATAGTTGGTTAGGAGGTTGGACCTCAAAGTTGTCTGATCAGCACTTGGTATGGGTTCAATGCTCCTCCGCTATGCGAGTCTTGACTTAAGCAGAGCTTATCTTAGGAGGTCGGGGTAAATTCCCAGGTTATAGTCTCATCGCTCGGAACGGCTAACAGGACATCCTGGTGATCTCTGCAAGGGGCACTGCCTTGGACCTGCGGGAGAGTAGAGAGGATTTTCTTGTAACAAAAAAACAATGCTATGAACGACATACAAAATCCACATCAAATAGTGTGGCCAAATTTTTTTTGATGTGCCACATCATATTTATTATAATAAATTATTATCTTTTTGTGATTAAATCTTTTGTTTTAAAAAGTAAACCATTTTTTGCACCATGTTATTTGATTTTTAAAAGTGTATTTATTAGCGATATTTTAAAAATTATCTCTAAAATTAATTTTTGTTAATTAAACTTTTCAAGATGATATTTTAGCAACGACCCTTGCAATGAGAGGAATTGACCATCAAATATTTTTACAATAAAATTTTTACTTTTAGAGAAAAAAAAAAATCTTAAAACTATTATATGTTATAGTCACATATAAATTATAACCAAACCGTACATTTTCTATATACTTTTCTATGTTATGTTTCTGTCTGTGGTGGCCTAAAAAATACCAGCTTATTGGGGGTAACCTAAACAAGTCCTAACAATGGGTCCAGCCCAAACAAGGAAGTCCATCAAACAAATATCACACCCTCATCTATAAAAGGAAGGCACCCATAGAATATAGATATGTCTTATCTCTTTGCAACACACAACATATAAACACTCTTCAATTCTTCATCTACTTTCCTTGACTCAAGTGACTGACTTTATCATCGGAGTGTCCCCGGCAAGCAACCCAAGTTGGGTGACCATGTTCATCTTTGCAGATCTACAGGGGTTTAGTTCATCTATTCATTGGATTTCATCAACAATCCATGTGAGAGGATTCTAGGTCTCACAATTGGCGCCGTATGTGGGAATCGTCTGAAAGAATTCAATGAAGAGCAAAGCAAACACCACCCTTAAGGAACTCGGACTAGTGTACTATCCATAGTTGGGTCTTTGTCTTCTCTCTTTTTTATTACGTTTCTGAATATATATATATATATATATATATGTATATGTATATGTCTAAATATTTATGCTCACATATTTTGTCAAATAAATATCAATTTTGTTTAGGAAAGTTGAAACAACAAGACGAAGGTAGTGGATCTATAATTGAGTCTTGATTTTCTCTCTCTAAAATTGGGTTTTACATTTTTCTTTATGAAACTTTCGGCAATAGAACAAATAGTGTTCTGCTCAACCCACCCTTGGATCTATACTCTTTCTCTAAAATTTGGCAACATGCTTTGAAGCTTCAACAGCAATATCCTTTTTCTAAGAAGCTATTCGGCAAGAAAAATAGAGCACCAAGGCTATTCAGCTCCTTCGCCAGTAATACCTTCGACAACTTCACTCCGCAAGCTTTGACATCTTGTATTCGGCACATTTTTAGTCCCAAGGTAAAGGATGTCAAAAGTGGAACACTCTTTCAAAGACTCATCGAAAATTATAATCCTTAAGAATAGAGCCAAACTACATCATCAACAGACCCATGCACGGTCATTTAACTACAACAAATAGCCAAATTCCTCTTGCCGAATTGTCGAGTTGCCAACCAAATTCCTCTTGTCGAGTTGCCGACCAAAGATCAATGCTTACAATGCCTTTTGTTTTGGTAAACCAAGTTGCTAAGTTGCCGACCAAACATTTGGACAAGCACAACCGAGGAGTTTCTGACCCAGTGCTTCGGCAAAAGGATCGATTAAGTTGACCAAGGTGTTTTGGCAAGCCAAAGAGTTGCTGGCCGAATTTCAATGCCTGTATTCTCTCTCTAGAAATTGAGTCTACATTTTTCTTCATGAGAACAATTTTTTGGCAAGACAACAAGAATTTCTTAACCAACTTGAGGGTTCGTGTCAACTTGAAGAGCCCAGACCCACCAAATAGAAGGGCCAAAAATTAATCGAAGTCCGCCGATAGTTGCGAAACAGACCAAATTTTCAAAAAACTGAAATTTTCAAAGTTATTGAAATCAAGTTTTGAACATATCTGTTAGTATTATTAGTGTAATATTAATGTAATACAACTACACTATCTAGCTGTCCCACTCATGTTGTTGTATAACTAATGTTGTATCTTTATGCTTTCGGTGGGTTAGCATCCAATGTATCCTATTTACTCTTTATAAATGAGAGTGTTGTAAATCACTGAAGAGTACATCAATCATAATACATACAATTTATTCTCTCTCTATTTCTCTATATACATGAAACTAACATGGTATCAGAGCGGGTTTAGAACCTAATATTTTCGCTTCACCGGCGGGCGGTAACCTCACCTTAGCCGTCCGCCGGACCTCAACCTATTCCGCTGTCATCTCTATCAATACATGTAGCTTCCAGTTCGCCGCCACCAGAGGCGACTTCTCCACATACAAGGATCAACCTCTCTCATGGGGTAACAAAGATATACATACATGGTCTCTCTCTCTTTCTGTCTCGGGTTGGAGGGGGAGAGCATTTCTTTGGAAAACATACATACAAGCTCTCTCACTCTCTCTTTTGCATGGACTGTCTCTCTCTTAATCTTCTTCCTTCAATATCCATCACTTTGATCTGTTTCCCCTACCTCAACCATAGCGATTTGCTTCCCCTTCTTCGCACCGCAACAGTGCTGCAATTTGTTATGGGGTTGGCAAAAATGGTGGTTGTATTGACATCGGTGGGCCGCCGTTTTACATGGCAGTTTATGATCCATGCATGAGGTTGACTCCAACTAGACAACCACAATCTCTCTCTATTTCTAACAGAAACGGCCATGGCGAACTACGACCAACACCACCATTATCGCCACTTACCAACACCACCTTCACGTCCAACTCCTTCGAGTCGCTGTCCTTGACTCACCCAGTCAACCCATCACCACCAATTGTCTCGTCGGCGAGCTTCCACGCCTCCGCCGCGCTCCCGTCGCGATCGGCGTTTCATCCTCTGGTCTATGGTGGCGATCGGCGTTTCATCCTTGCCGTGCTGCTACCAACACACACCATTACTTTGCGGGAGGAGGGTCTCTTCTCTCTCATGGTGATGAACACCACCGAAGCTCCCTCTCATGGGCTCTCTCTCTCTCTCTCTCAAACACGGCCTTGTAGAACTCTACAGCGTCGTTGGCCTTCGGTGCTTCCACGAACAGCTGAGACTTCATCGCCAAGAAGGTCACCGCCTTCGAGACTCCAACCTGACCTCACTTCTCTCTCCATGAACCCAACTTCTTAATATAATATCACCCACTCACTTCTTTTTTTTTTTTTTATGATGAAAACATTTTTAATATTTTTACTCAACCCACTCTCTCTCTCTCTCCCTTTTGGCAATTTGAAAACACACTTCTCACACTCTCTCTCTACTCATGGACATCCATCACTTTGTCAAATTTCCAACCCTTTCCTTCACCTTTTGCACCCCACTCACCGACTCCCTCACCACAAAATAGAATATCTTTATTTATTTTATCTTATCTTTGTTGTGTCCTGTGTGTTCTGTGTGTGTCCAGCGTGTGTCTCTCGTCTCTCCCCCATACCACCATACCCTTTTATTTTATCCTATTTTATTTTCTTTTATCACAAGCACAACAGTATCCAATACTCAAAGTGACAACATACCATCACAGACTATTATTCACAAAACCACCAAATTCAAGTCCTACATTTCCATTGCCTTTCCAGATTCCTGTTCCCACTACCTTTATTTTATTTTATTTTTTCTATCTTTCTTTTTCCATCAATATTTCATTATTATACAACTCAGTTGGTGAGCATCAACCCTTTTTCCATTATCTTATTATTTTTTATATTCCACCACAAAAAAAAAAAACCCTTTTACCATTTTTTTTTTAACATCTCCACTATGTGTTGAGTCATTCCGCTCCACTTTATCAATCCCTTTGTTTCAACCTCCAATAGGTTTCTATCTTCAAACCTATTTGAGTTTGCCGGGGGGGGGTATTATACATATATCATGGTGAGCATGGTTACACACCATGCGAACCACCCAAGCTGGTGAGCATGGTTATACACTATGGAAACCACCCAAGCCACCCCATGGTGCATTCCCTAAGTCGCCTCTTCGGTGCACCACCAAAGTCTTCTACATCGGTCCAGCATGACCCCATAAACTGTCCCGACATTGATTCCGGTTAGTTTCTACAACGGTCCGGCATGACTCCATAAACTGTCCCGACATTGATTCCGGTTAGCTTCTACAACGGTTCGACACGACCATACAGTGTCTTCTACATCGGTCCAACACGAGCCATACAGTGTCTTCTACACCGGTCTGCTACAACCATACAATATCTTCTACAACGGTCTGACACGACCATACAGTGTCTTCTATCCTATTTTATTTTTGTCAGTTTATTTTCCTGTTTTGTTACTCTCTCCAAACTCAAGTTGGTTTGTGCCTATCCTCCTTGCGTTTGAGGGGGGCTGTTAGTATTATTAGTGTAATATTAATGTAATACAGCTGCACTATCTAGCTGTCCCACTCATGTTGTTGTATAACTAATGTTGTATCTTTATGCTTTCGGTGGGTTAGCATCCAATGTATCCTATTTACTCTCTATAAATGATAGTGTTGTAAATCACTGAAGAGTACATCAATCATAATACATACAATTTATTCTCTCTCTATTTCTCTATATACATGAAACTAACAATATCAATGCGAAGTACTTATTGAGACGAATCCAAGACAATAAACCGCGTCGAAATTTGAGCTAAAACAAAATTGTATGAGTCAGTTGAAGTTTGTCCAGAAATTTAATTGTTTTGTCGGAGAAGACGAACAAGAGTTGGCAAACATAAGAAATTATTCAGTGTATTGAGGCTAAGCTACATCTCGTAATAGCCAAACAATAATCACATTCAAATATATAACTTGAAAAATACAAACACAAGGATCTATTGTGGCAAATTGGTTTAGTAGGTGTTTGGCATGCACTGAAAAGTGCATTTTTTTGTATACATACACTTATTTGGGTCTTATCAATCAACATTTTCTCTCTACTTTTTTACCTACTTTCTCTATTTTTCTACACATTTTTTTTTTTATTTATAAAAAGTCAAAAAGTGCACTTATTTAGAAAATCTCAAATCAACCTTTAGTCTTATTTCTCATTCACAAGGGCGAAGGTTCAAGTCTCACCGACAACAACTTTACTTATGTTATTTTTGCGAAAGCCACTAGGCCGAGCTGAGTTGCCAGCCACCAAGCCAAGCTGAGCCGTCGAACTTAGCACATATAAGAGCAATTATCCAGTGTTTTGCGGAGCACAATTCTCAACCGATCTGAGCTATCAGATCCATTTTGGCTAAAACTACGTTATCAGGAGTCTGATTACAACAATCCAATAGTCATTTTCAATTATTTGGAGCCTTCTGAACACATCCATACTGTTTGATTTTGCAAATTCCATACCAAAAATTTGTAGATTTTATATGACGTGTCACATATCCATCGTAGCGCAAACAACATTTTTGCCACCAAGCTTGGAGTTTGATCAATGTCGAATTCAACAACTAGAAAATATTTGGTAACTTCCCAACTATATACAGCCAAAATCATTCGTCACCAAAGCCGAACCTGCCTAAAAACATGGCAGACCGATCCTCGACAATTTTAGCAAGAATCCATTATGAATTCCTTCCGAATAACAAATTTCATTCGAAAGAAATGGAGCAAGGAATTCGCTTCAACAATTTGCTCTTCGCTTACTCCTCGGCACTTTTGGCCAAAGTCCATTTTGAATTTTTCACTGGCATTTGGAGCTTTTGCTTAGCTCCAAGCTCCTCTTTATTGATGTAATTTTTCATACTTTGGATGTTTCATCAATAAAGATTTCGTTTTGTCGATCAAAAAAAAAAAAAAAAGTCCATTTTGAATTCCTTCTAAATAACAAATTTCATTCGAAAGCAATGGGGAAAATATATGTTGTATACAATGCAAGACTAGCTTATTCCGACTTGGCGCAATCACAACTCATACTAGCCCAAGGGCAAGAAACCAACTTAACAATCTACTTCAATTTGCTCCACTCGGCAATTTCTTACAAAGGAGTAATAATGCTATTTTTTAATGCTCTACCATTGGAGTAAGTTTTTTAGCTTAACACTTTTTTGTGATTAACAAGTCTACATCATTTGGTATAGGCAATTAATGGCACGAGATGCACTATTCAAAATTCTTGCAATGTCTGAAATTGATTGCTGCTTACAATCAATAAAAGACTCCAAATGTGGAGCAATTTTCATATTCGACACGGAGCGCCATCAACAAAACACTCCAAATACGAAGCAACGACACGGAGTGCCATAAGCAAAAGCTTCTGAATTCTGAGCAAAACCCTAATTTCTTAGACATACATACATTTATACATACATTCATATATACATGTATCCATACAGTCATTCATTCATTTATTTTATTTATTTATCAAATGTATTATTTATCAAGAGACTTAACATCTATTTGAACAACACAACTCAGGCAATAAAAACTCACATTCCTTCTATCGAAGGCAATGAAAGTTTTGGGGCAATTGTGGTAGCCTAAAAAATACCAGTTTATTGGGAGTAGCCCAAACAAGTCCTAACAATGGGCCTAGCCCAAACAAGGAAGCTCATTAAATAAATATCACACCCCCATTTATAAAAAGAAGACACCTCATAGAATATAGGTATGCCTCATCTCTCTGCAACACACAGCACACGAACACTCTTCAATTCTTTATCTACTTTCCTTGATTAAAGTGACTAACTTTATCATCGAAGTGTTCCCGGCCGATAACCCCAATTGGATGTCATCAATCATGTTCATCTTTGCAGATCTATAAGGGTTCAACTCATCTTTTCATCAAATTTTATTAACAATTCATATGGGAGGATTCGGGATCTCACACTGTCTATTTAGCATTTCTGATCTTCCAAAGGACAAGACAGAAATTGTGCCCTACAACCATTGGCAATGGCCAATGGCAAGCCTAGTAACACTTTTCCTAGCCACTGATTTTGTAATCAAAGCCTGGCCAGTTAGCACCCGGTTCCTTCATGTTTTGAGACTGACATTTGAACCCATTAAATGAATTCGGATTGCTCTGGTCCCAATTATTGTGTGATTGCAAAAAGTGAAGCTAGTAGTAAATGAACCCTCCACAATTCATATATGACAAAATAAAAATTTGTTGTAGATAATTTCATAATATTACATTAATACGTGGTCTAAATTAAATGTATTGGGATCGAAGCTAAAACGAAATATGAATTACACATTAATTTTTGTTGCACACATTGTTGATACATACAAAAGTTATGATCTCTTTATTAGAAGGTATAATAACGGTGTTATAAGTTGATAATTACCGAGACAAGTATCATTACAACAATAAATCTTGTATATATTGATTGTCATATTCTAACAATAACATTAGAAAAGCCCATTACATATTCAGAACGCAACAATTATTTGAAACGTTGGTACAAATCATCTATTGGGGTTCGAGTGAATCGACTCAATTGCCACATGAACTTGTGGACATCACTTGCAGATGGATTAAACTCTCCATGTTTATTAATGCTTTTACCTAGTTAGTTGATATTAACCTCTTGATGAGTTCTTTGAAACTTTGAAAAAAAACAAAAAAAAAATTGTTAGGGTTGTACTTTTTTTCATTCTGAATGTCGTTTTTGCCCTTATTCATTAGAAGGAGCTTTGAGGTCATCCACTTTGGTTGACAACGATGTCACTAGTTTTGCTCAAAAAAATCAAGGATAGATTAGATTTGGTCCAATTACATTTCACCCCCTAACATTTTAGAAATTATATTTCCACTCCTATGGTTAATAGTCTCATTTCACAAACCCCTACTTATATAAAAAACAATAACTCTTAGTAGAAAAATAAAGAAAATTACATTGAAAACAAAAAAGTAGAGCAAAGGAAAAAGGGGAAAAAAAAAAAAAAACAGAGGAAGTAACGCATGAAAAGAGAGATTGTATGAGTTCAATTTCTTCATTCCGTCTAAATAATTACAATGGCAGGGGAGTTAGTATAATTTTTCAAAAGTCAGGGGGTGATATGTAATAAACCCAAATCTCAGGGGGTGTAAGTGTAATTTACCCAAAAATTAACTATAGTAGAATTTTTTTTTTTTTTTTTTATTGTAAAATTTTTATACAAATTTTTTAATCATAATGATATGACAAATAAGTCACATTTAATGAATTTTTTTATTTTGAAATAAAAAGGCCAAAATCTTATACATCATTCTCTTTTTTATTAAATTAGTTATAACATAATTTCAACATGACCACTTAATGGTACGGGAAAAAAAGCATAGTTGTCTATAGTCACCAATTAACACATGAATTTATATTATACATGCAAAAGAATTTGATCTGAAATAAATTATATTAATGCTTATATTACAATACAATTAAATAATCCACACTTACAAATCCAAATATGCACAAAAATAACATCAGTAAATGCTTCCCATCCCCAAGACCAAGGCTTTGCCTAGTGTTCTTCTTCCTGAATTCAAGTCTTATTGTCGTGGGTGCTTCGTATTCTCACAAATATTAGGAATCCCAAAATTTCTACTAAATATTTTATCAAATAACTCACATGGGTTGAGTCTCACATAAGTGTGGGATTCACATCATATGAGACATTTGGTAAAAATTTTGAGATCACTAATATTTTTCAAGAATATTATGCTTCTTCCCAGTAGCAGACCAATGATATTTCAGAGGCAAAAAAAGTGAGAAAAAGCAGAGGAAGTGAACCAAATACATGCTAACACTACAATTACTAATATATCACTAAGGTGAGAAAATAGGTTGGGAAGAGGCATAGTTGTTGATAAGAGCCAAAGCAATGCTAATCATATGTGCAACATTCACAACAATTCCTCTCACTGTATCCCTCACCTTATTCCCATCCATGGCATGTCCAGCAAATCCATCCATACATGTGTCGACATCTGTCAACGCCGCACTCACCCATGTCTGTATATCACTCATTTGAAGTCCCCAATTGGTTCCTTCACTTAGCCCCATTTCTGCAATGGACTTTTGCAGCTCGTCCACTGCATCTCCGAGCACCTCCACGCAGTCGCTCATGGCTGAAGCCTCCATGGGGCTCAAGCCATGGCTTTTCGAGAGGTTTGAAATGGCGGTGGAGGTTGATTGGGCAGTGGTGAGAGTGACGGTGAGGGAAGCCTTGACTAGGAGTTTGGGGCTGTCTTGAATGTCGTTGGCGTAGCTGGAGAGAGTGGTGTAGCATAGTTGAGGGTATGTTGTGTTGCTGCATGAGGTTTTGATGAAGTCTCTGTTTGCTTGATCAGAAGGGGGGAATGCCATGGAAGTAGTGAGTTGAAGGGTAAAGAGGAGGGCTATTGCATGGGAAACAAATGAACATTCCATCTTTTCTTTCTCTCTCTTTGATTGGTAGGGAAGTTGGAGAGGATGATGAATCTAGGGAAGGGGAGGATTCCCAATTTATAGGACTATTTCAAAAAATTATTAGGTGGTTATGCATTATCACATGACTACTCTTAATAAACAAGAAGTGTAATAAATGAGAAATTGTAATATAATATGAAGGGGTTGTTTGGGAACTACAATAGCACATTTTTTTTTTTGGGTTATATTGGCGGTGTTTGGCAAGCAGAGGTTCAAGCTATTATAGCATCTTTTGGAAAATTAGCCCAAAAGTCAGCACTGTAGCAACCTTTTTACTGATTTTCAACAAAAAAAAAAAATAAAAATAAATAGCCTCTGCTGCCGTGACAGTGTAGGGCCAGCCTACACTGTCAAAGTGTCAAACTTCTACATCACTGCTGAAATTACTTATTTACCCCTTGAAATCAATTTTAAAAAATATATTTTTAAGGATAAATTTGTCATTTTAAATTTAAACATCATTTCAACACACTTCCTAATACAACAACTCAACTAAAAATTTATCTCATCTTCCCAAATACAAAATTAAAATAGCCTACTAAAATAGCTAAAAAGTCAAATAACCTACTAAAATAGCCACTTCCCAAACGAGGCCATTATCTCTCTATTTTTTAGCATATCTTTTTATAAAAATTCAAAAAATATATTTATTTAGCATTTTCCAGACAATCTTGAAGTGTGATATATATGAAATGACTCTATCAAGTAGTTTTCCTGTCAAATCGAGAGTTCCAATTATATCAAGGCTTGTTAGTAGATAGATCATGTATTGTCTCTCAAATAACATAAAAAGAATATTTTTCCAACAAAAAGTTACCTAATAAAAAATGGCCAATATTGTCTTTGCTGCAAAATTTTCTAATACATTATTGATTGAAAGAATCACGTGAATAATATCACAAAACACACTAAAACTGATGAATAGTTTTTAGACAAGTAACTTGTTTGATATAACTTATTATAAATTAAAAGTTGTTAATCAAAAAATAAAGAGTAAAAGTCAAAAATATTCGTATCGTAGCTTTTAAATAATTTACTGTTTTTCAAATTATATAAACTTATTCTATCAAATAAGTTTTAAGCAAAAAACTGTACAAAATCATCTAACATAATGTTTTTTTTAAAAAAAAAAATTATAAATAATTCAAAAAAACAAGTAAAAAATTCATGCCAGTGGTCCCACATCACAAACACAAGTAATACAAAAAAAGCATTGAAGGATGAGGGAGATGGTCACATGGAAAGATTGGAAGAGAAAAGATGCAAAATGTAAAGTAAACTGTCACGGAAAGCCACCTTTCCCTTCAATCAAAACGTAGTGTTTCTCCTTTAATGAAGCTTGAAAGAAAAAAATTCTTGAAAGCTAACTAGAAAGTGGTGTGGTGGGTATAACTTGGCATGTGTTCTTCTTTTAATTTAAAAATGATTAATTTATGTAGAAGGGGAGTAATTTCTCTCCAATTGAATCTTCTGTCTGGAGATCAGTAATTTTCTAGGCCCCTAAGGGCGTTTCCAATAATGTATCTTTTTTTCTTCTTTCTTTTTTCATATTAAATTTGAATAAAAATTTAAGCAAAAATTCTATTTGATATCAAGTGCTCTAACGGATAAATCTGAACTTTCATCAAAACACTGGTCGACCGGACAAGTTTGAGAAATCCTGGATTTGATAAAAGATTTGGTGATGGATTGGAACAGCAAAAAATGAGTTTTTTTTATTTTTTTATTTTTTTATTTTTTTTTAATTTTTTTTTTTTTAAGTTTGATGAAACATTTAGTGTTGGTTAGAAATGGTTGTTAAAATTATTTATCCATCTTTTATCTCAGGGTGTATAGTTCATTCAAAGACAGAAAAAAATATATTATATTTTGATCTAATAATGAAAGGTGCTCACTAAAGGTCAAAGCTAGCACGTCTGTCAACGGCTTACAGGTCTACGGTCTATACGCTTCTCCAGCAACATGACCTAACCTAACGCGACTTGGGTGACGTCCCACTAACCTTAATCATTAATTAACCTTACAAAGGCACAAATCCAGGAATAAACATAAACATAATACAGATATAAAGAAAATAAATTAACACATATATGATCTCATAAACTTACTGTTACTGAGGAGGAGGATTCCTCCTGGCCGCCCAGGCCACTACCTGTTCGTTGATCAGCACCTGGATCTCGGCTATGCGCTGATCACACTCTGCGAGACGAGCAGAGATATACGGTTGAGTATAGAAATCTACAGGTGTATTAAGGTAATGATTTTTCTGGTTTTCCCAAAATTGTAAAAACCACAATAACTGTTCAAGACAATCTACAGAGGGCATACATAAAAACAAACTTTTATTGAGGAAGTAAAACTATTTTACAAGAGGGAGGTTGGAGAAATATTACAAAGAGAGAAAGAGAGAGGAAAACTAAGATTCAACGTGCTTCAACAAGGGTGAAGCTTGCTCTTTTATATTACAAAAAGTAAACAAAGGAGGGACAGGTGGCCTCTTGGTAGTCGACCGACGATTTGCACCTTATCCTAACTGATGATGTCATGGATGACGTTTTCTGATAGTGGAAACATTCGGATAATGGGATCTACTTTTTGAAAAGTAGTTTGTCCTGCTCTGCCGACATTCAATCATGTCGTTTGCCTTTTCTGCTTTTAGCGAGTTTCTCGGTGAGGACATCTGTCAAAGAATCCAAAAAATCTCCAAAGTGGGCGTCCTCATCATCTTCTGGTAATTGTGACTCACCAGCTAACACGTGTTCAGCGGGATCAGCGTCTGTATCAGATAAGGGCTGACTGGTGCCTGACTTCATGGATACGTCATCTTCAGGTGGAACAGTCTGGAGGAATTGCTCCTTCAGATAATTCATGCTTTTAATAATTATCTCATTTTCTGATAAGTTAGGATACTGTTGTCGTAATTCCTTCTGAATTTGAACAAAAGGATTACTGGATAGTGCTGGTGGAGGAGAAGGGAGTGCCGGTTGTTTCACTGAATCACGACATGCTTGTGCATGCTCTTGGATTTTTGTAACTGTTTCAGAGAGAGTCGGATTCATGCCTTTATCCCACCATTTGACAAAGAAAATTCTTTTCAAGCGGGGTACCTTATTCTGATAATCACAAGCAAAATCCCACTTCCAAATCCATGGGAGACTGAAACGGATGGTAAAATGGACTAATGATTTAGTCATAGATAATTCCCTGTTTTTATTCAGATAAGCATAGGCTCGAGCATAAGCATAATGCCAATCATTAAAAGCAAGACGGATTTCTTCTGGTAAGATATCGAGACTAAGTCCAAACTTATCCCACCACACGAGGAACCAGTTAGGGACATCGTGTTTAAGGACATCAGGACAGATCCGAATAAACCAAGAATGAGAGCGGATAGGATTCTGATAATAAAAGACCTGGGTGAAAGCATCAATATAATCCCAGTATGTATATTTTGTCTGTTTGTTACGGAGATCCAAATCTCGTAAGGTATGCGGATGGATGCCCCAAGTGGAAACGGGCATAAGATTGCGGATAGTAATTTTGCTGAAAGAAATAGGGCTGGTGGCCTTATTATGTTCATGATATTTGTGAGTAAATTCACAAGCTCCTGTTTCGGTTAAGATTTGTTCATAAATGTACCGATACTGATCAAAATGGGGTGGTGACTGTTGGGTAGTGAGATAACGACGCTTGATTTTCCAAGGGTCAGTCATCCACTGTTCATCTGCTGTTTCAATCCATAGGACGGTTTCTTCAGTAATACTGTTAGGAGTATACGGTTCTTCTGTCTTAAGGAGAATATCCTTAGCAGAGGGATTACTGGTTTGTCCTCTCAGAGGAGGAAATTCTGATTGATCATAGCGAGGGGTATGACCACCTCGGCTACGACCGCGGCCTCTGCCGGAACCTCTACTGGTCATCCTGTTGAGACTCTTCTGCCGGAGTCGATTTCTGCAGATATTCCCTGGTTAAGAAATCAGGCAAAGAGTTATTTTCCCCTTTAATATATTCAATGTCAAAATCAAAATTAGATAAATAACTCTGCCAAGTTAAAAATATCTGTTTAGATGCTAAATTTTTAACATCCTTTTTGAAAATCTGTTTAGCAGCAGAGTAATCAACTCTGATAAGAAAGTGCTGATTTAACAGATCATCTTGAAATTTGTCAACACATTTAACAATGGCTAGACATTCCTGTTTGATAGTTGGATAATTCAAAGCTGCTTTATTCCAATGCCCAGAATGAAATCTCAATAATTCTTCTTTCTGAGTCTTGGGATTAAGTTGCTTTAAAATCCTACCAAATCCTTCATTGGAAGCATCAGTTTCAACAATTTTTTTCCAATTCGGATTAGGTAATTGTAAGCATGGTAACTGTTTGACTTTTGCTTTTATTTTTTGTACTGCAGCTGTATGTTCTTTTCCCCAGGGGGGAGGATTTTTGCGAAGTCGGGTAAATAAAATACTACAGTCTGCTGCAACATTAGGATAGTAATCTCTGATGTAATTAAGACTGCCTAAAAATCTCTGGAGTTGAGTTTTATCCTTAATTTCGTCTGGAAATTTAGTGGCAAACTCAATGCTGCGGTTGATTGGAATAATACTACCATTAGAAATATTATGTCCAAGATATCTCACTGTTGTTTGGAATAATTGCATTTTTGGTGCCGATAGGACTAAACCATTCCTGTGGATGACATGCTTAAAAATATTCAGATGTTTAATATGCTGGTCTATTGATGAAGAAAAAATAAGAACATCATCAATATATGATAAAGTAAATTCAGTAAACGGATTAAAGATATCATTCATGATATGCTGAAATTCGGAGGGAGCATTTTTGAGTTCAAAGGGCATAACATTCCATTCATAATGCCCAAAGGGTACAGTAAATGCAGTTTTATAACGATCCTGTTCTGCAATTTCAATTTGCCAATATCCTGATTTTAAATCAAATTTGGAAAAAATGATTGCATCCTGTAGGCGATCTAAAAGATCTTTTTTGTTTGGAATTGGATATCTGATCCATTTTAATTTATCATTTAACGGTTTATAATTAATAACAAGGCGTGGAACACCTCTTTCTATTTCTGCATTTTTATTAACATAAAAAGCGGTACAACTCCAAGGAGAGTGACTTGGTCGGATTAATTTTTTGTCTAGAAGACTTTGTATTTCAGTTTTACACAATTCCATATATTCCTTTTTCATTTGACTAGGGCGTGCTCTAGTTGGAATATATTTTTCATCAAAATCTGGTTCATATGGCAAAGTAACCGTATATTTTTTTCTGTTCCAGAAAGCATTGGGAATAGTTCCACAAACTTCTGTTTGAAAATCATTTTGAATGATTTTAATTTTCTGTTGTAACGAGGGTTGTTGTAACCTTTGTTCTGTTGTTAAGAAAGAAACTTCTTTTGCTAAAAAATTGATTTGATTCTGTTTAAAAGTAACGAGATCTTTAATTTGATCCAATTCTTTTGTATATGGTTGTGTGATAAAATCAAATACTACTGATTTACCTTT
Source organism: Camellia japonica (assembly GCA_030407325.1). Classification (NCBI taxonomy): domain Eukaryota; kingdom Viridiplantae; phylum Streptophyta; class Magnoliopsida; order Ericales; family Theaceae; genus Camellia; species Camellia japonica. The sequence continues at coordinate 84,022,282 of JAPPVO010000013.1, read as the reverse complement.
TATTTGAGAATAAATACCTGTTGAGTCAATTTTCTGAATAGGCATTAGAAGACATAAAAATGGTGTGCCTAGAATGATGTTGGTTGCTAGATTTCGGACTAAAACAAATGATGTTGGAAGACAGAGATCTTCATTACAGATATAGGCTTCTGGTATTTTATACCTGATCTGGAGAGAATTACCACTTGCACTTGTTAGACTTTGTGTAGTCTTCTCAAAATATCTGGTTGGAACTATACCTTCTTGGATACAGTTCATATCAGCTCCACTATCAACTAAAGCAATAGCGTCTTTAATCATAAAATCGGGTTTGATCATAAAAGATATTTTAATATACCATTTTTGAAAAGTTACCTGATTAACCAATAACAGATAAGGAGTTGATGATTCTGGTTGAGGATCAGTTTTGGTTTCAACTTCCTTAAGTTCAGTTTTTCCTGGTATTTGGGTGTGAAGATATTTAATATCTTTGATGGCAGCTGCACTCGCTGTTTGCAGATGTTTTACTTCAGTTTTTAAAATGTTAATTTCCATTTTTAAATCTTGAATGGTTGTTGGTTTTTCTACCGAGGAATTTGTCTGGATTCTATTTAAGACAGTTTGGAGGCTATATGAATAGTCTGGTATTTGTGGAGTTTCCTGTGTTGTCTGTTGATGTTCATAACACATTTTCAGATATTTAATTTTAACTTCTGGATCTTGTATCTGGTCCGCTACAGCAAGCATATCTTTCTGGGAATCAGTTAAAACATTTATACTACTGGGTTCTCCTATGTTTAAACCATTCATTTCAACAATGGATTTCCAATAGTTGATTTCATTAATCTGATCTTGGCTTGTACAAGGGCAAGCCGGGGCTTCGTCAGAGTCAGTGTTGCTGTTGGATGTTGAATATAACTGATTAATCTCATCCTCAGAAGGTGAGTCATTGTCTGTTGTATTTTCTTCGGCTTCTAAAGCTTGGAGTATCTGATTCTTGACTTCTAGATCTAATTGTAATTCATTGATTTTAGATTTAGCTTTGGATTTGCATCGGTTAGCATAATGTCCTGTTTGTCCACATTTGTAACACTTAACTTCTGATTTAGATTTTCCTTTGTTTTTCCGGTGTGAAGTAGATTTGGAATAAAACTTTTTGGTAGGAGTCGGATGGCTTGTTTTGTGTGATTTTTTCCGATAAGTTTTATGCGGCTTTTTATGAGATATTTTTCTAGATTTGCCTGGATATCTAATACCAGGTTCATAGGCGAATTGTTCACAAAATTCGCCTAGCTCTTTTCGCCCTGTTAGATGCTGTTGCTTCTTTTGATAATGAAGTTTTAGGTCATTACAGAGGGAAAGACCTTCATCGGTTACTATAGAACAAAGTTGTCCATAGGTATACTGGTCGTAAGGAATAGACATTCGGTCATGGCGGTCCCGAAGTTTTTTCCTAACGCGTTCGGCAAAAAGAGTAGGGAGGCCATCAATAAATTTGGCCTTCCAATGGGTACTGTTGCCATCAGGGCGTTGCATGACCTTGATGAGAAAAACATCCTTATACCAACGGAAATGGGTAAGGGATGGACAGCGAAGATTCTGTAAAAGTTCGCGGCCACGATCGGCAGCACTGGTACTGGTGCCAATAAAATGAAGAATAATGGTTTGGATAAGGGTATATACTGCATCTTGTTGTTGAACAGGTTGATTAGTGGTTGGATCGACTTCTAATTTAACAGAAGTAAGAATGTCCAGTTGTTGAGTGGTGGTAAGGATATTATCCCACCATCCTTTAAGCTGACCGGTAAAGCCATTGATAATAAACTTGGCAATAGCTTGGTCCTGATTACTATACTGACGACAGACAGTTGCAAACATCATCATTTGATGAAGTTTTTTATAGATACCATATTCGGATTCACCATCTATATTCCATTCATAGATAGTCTTACCATGATAGCTTCCCTGATCATTGATATACGTTTCTTCATACAGAACATCGGGTGGAGTAGGTCGAGCATAGTAATTCCTACCCATAGGGAGCATAGCTGGTCGAGCAGAACTATATGAGTGGAGCTTATTAACAGTTGATGGTTCTTGAAAATTCATTTGAATTTCATATATCTGTTCGGGAGACAGATCGTCCTCAAAAACTGATTTGTCGCCGGATGGTTCAGCTCTAAGCATTTGGATTGATCCACTGGGGGACTCAGAAGGTCGTCCAGGTTCTGGTGGTCGGACTTGTAAATTCTGCATACGTTGCAGAAGGGTGTCCATAAATTCGGTATTAGAAGCTTTTAACTTAAAGTTAGTAACTTCTGGAGATGGTTTAATGGAGACTGGATGAATGGCGGAAGTTCCTACTGCTGGGGGAGCTAAATTTCGGTTCTTAAAAGTAGAAATAGCTTCTTCAATTCTGGTTAATTGTTTGCTCATAGTTTGACAGATCAAATTGGTATAATTATGCTGTCTAACTGTTAAACCAAAATCAGCTAGTTGAATATATTCTTTTCTGGTGAAACGTCCAGATTGCGCATCAATATAGGCAGTTGCAACTAATGGTTGTCGGGTTGTTTCTCCATTAGGAGCAAGTTCTAATGCTTGTGGTGGTGGATGAATCGCACTTACCACTTGTCCTTCTGTTGTGGTCCAGGTTTTATACTGGTCTTCTATGACATGAAGCTGAGGTTGGGTTTCAATTTGATACCATTCAACAAAGGGTATTATTATCTGATGAAGTTCAAGATGTTGATAATATTGATTTTTGTATTGTTCTAATTGTTCTGGTGTATGGTTTTCAAAATACCATTTGCGAAATTCTTTATATTGCTCCTGATTAAATTCCTGGTTTATTAATTTCCTATTTTCACTTCCTGGTGTAAAATCCATTAAATTTCAAAATTCATATCACTGGTCGTAGGACTGTTTGGCCTATCTGGTGGTGGTGTATAAATACCATGGGGAATTCTGTTCTGGGATAAGCGAACTCCTTGGACTTCGGATATCATCGGGTCGTCTTGCGGATCACTAGAAGGCCTACTAGGTGGTCTTGAAGGAATCTGTTGAAGAATAGAATCGACAGATTGCCGACTTGATTCTGGTAGATCAACTCTATAAGGAGGGATCGATTGATGACTGTTAGTAGAAAAGCATCTTGGTGCTGTTCTGAAACTTTGGTTGGATAGGCTTCTAGGAGCTGTTCTAAAACTAGCATTAGAAGAAGTGCTTCGGGTTAGCACTGGTTTCTGAAATTGAAGGTACACATTTCCTTCGTGTGTCTGGATAACATCATCTATGTTATGTTGAATCATTGGTTGGACTGGTACAGCATTAGGAATATGCCATCTGTCTGGAAAGGTTATCTGGGACCATGGAATTTGCCTAGGTACAGCTACCTGGCTGCTATACAGATTAGTTTCTATTAATACTGTTTTTCCTGATTCAGTTTTCTTTCTTACATAAGGATTTAAGGTTGTTAAAGCCTTAATGTAAATCCTGGAGTGTACTGAAAAAGGAGGGATCCTGGTTTATACTCATATCCATGAGTAAGTACTCGCAGTTCTAAGACATCAGCCATGTTGGCGTCAGTCATGGATATGCTTAAATTCGGATATATATCGAAATAAACTGGTCCATGGGAAAGACTAGTTTCTATGGCTCCCATGAGAGATGCTCTCCAGTTGAGACATCTTCCATCTCGTAGAGTACATTGGATACTGGTATTCTGTCCTAAAAGGGTTAATGGTTTAAAGGCTATTTGTACTAATCCTATATGGATGTACTTATAGTCTTTGACAAACGGAACAAAATCATTTATGTGAATTAATCGGATGATTTCATCATTGTTTTGGATACATGATGCATGTTCAAATGTTTTTATGATTGTTTTACTAAAGAACTGAAAACGTCCTTTCTTATAAATGATTTTCGGATCAACTTCTGGTATGGTCCATTTATCTAAGGCTTCTTTGACATCCTGATATGCTACCATTTCGGCTGCTTCAGCTAGGGAGGCTACTATATTGCCTACAGAGGTTACAGATGTATTTTCTGGTATTGCTTCGGTTGTTCCTTGTTCACTCATAATTGTATGGTGATCATATATGTCTAATTTATTTTAGTTATACTTGTATTACATCTATCTTTAAACTTGGCTCTGATACCATGAAAGGTGCTCACTAAAGGTCAAAGCTAGCACGTCTGTCAACGGCTTACAGGTCTACGGTCTATACGCTTCTCCAGCAACATGACCTAACCTAACGCGACTTGGGTGACGTCCCACTAACCTTAATCATTAATTAACCTTACAAAGGCACAAATCCAGGAATAAACATAAACATAATACAGATATAAAGAAAATAAATTAACACATATATGATCTCATAAACTTACTGTTACTGAGGAGGAGGATTCCTCCTGGCCGCCCAGGCCACTACCTGTTCGTTGATCAGCACCTGGATCTCGGCTATGCGCTGATCACACTCTGCGAGACGAGCAGAGATATACGGTTGAGTATAGAAATCTACAGGTGTATTAAGGTAATGATTTTTCTGGTTTTCCCAAAATTGTAAAAACCACAATAACTGTTCAAGACAATCTACAGAGGGCATACATAAAAACAAACTTTTATTGAGGAAGTAAAACTATTTTACAAGAGGGAGGTTGGAGAAATATTACAAAGAGAGAAAGAGAGAGGAAAACTAAGATTCAACGTGCTTCAACAAGGGTGAAGCTTGCCCTTTTATATTACAAAAAGTAAACAAAGGAGGGACAGGTGGCCTCTTGGTAGTCGACCGACGATTTGCACCTTATCCTAACTGATGATGTCATGGATGACGTTTTCTGATAGTGGAAACATTCGGATAATGGGATCTACTTTTTGAAAAGTAGTTTGTTCTGCTCTGCCGACATTCAATCATGTCGTTTGCCTTTTCTGCTTTTAGCGAGTTTCTCGGTGAGGACATCTGTCAAAGAATCCCAAAAATCTCCAAAGTGGGCGTCCTCATCATCTTCTGGTAATTGTGACTCACCAGCTAACACGTGTTCAGCGGGATCAGTGTCTGTATCAGATAAGGGCTGACTGGTGCCTGACTTCATGGATACGTCATCTTCAGGTGGAACAGTCTGGAGGAATTGCTCCTTCAGATAATTCATGCTTTTAATAATTATCTCATTTTCTGATAAGTTAGGATACTGTTGTCGTAATTCCTTCTGAATTTGAACAAAAGGATTACTGGATAGTGCTGGTGGAGGAGAAGGGAGTGCCGGTTGTTTCATTGAATCACGACATGCTTGTGCATGCTCTTGGATTTTTGTAACTGTTTCAGAGAGAGTCGGATTCATGCCTTTATCCCACCACTTGACAAAGAAAATTCTTTTCAAGCGGGGTACCTTATTCTGATAATCACAAGCAAAATCCCACTTCCAAATCCATGGGAGACTGAAATGGATGGTAAAATGGACTAATGATTTAGTCATAGATAATTCCCTGTTTTTATTCAGATAAGCATAGGCTCGAGCATAAGCATAATGCCAATCATTAAAAGCAAGACGGATTTCTTCTGGTAAGATATCGAGACTAAGTTTAGGAGAACCCAGTAGTATAAATGTTTTAACTGATTCCCAGAAAGATATGCTTGCTGTAGCGGACCAGATACAAGATCCAAAAGTTAAAATTAAATATCTGAAAATGTGTTATGAACATCAACAGACAACACAGGAAACTCCACAAATACCAGACTATTCATATAGCCTCCAAACTGTCTTAAATAGAATCCAGACAAATTCCTCGGTAGAAAAACCAACAACCATTCAAGATTTAAAAATGGAAATTAACATTTTAAAAACTGAAGTAAAACATCTGCAAACAGCGAGTGCAGCTGCCATCAAAGATATTAAATATCTTCACACCCAAATACCAGGAAAAACTGAACTTAAGGAAGTTGAAACCAAAACTGATCCTCAACCAGAATCATCAACTCCTTATCTGTTATTGGTTAATCAGGTAACTTTTCAAAAATGGTATATTAAAATATCTTTTATGATCAAACCCGATTTTATGATTAAAGACGCTATTGCTTTAGTTGATAGTGGAGCTGATATGAACTGTATCCAAGAAGGTATAGTTCCAACCAGATATTTTGAGAAGACTACACAAAGTCTAACAAGTGCAAGTGGTAATTCTCTCCAGATCAGGTATAAAATACCAGAAGCCTATATCTGTAATGAAGATCTCTGTCTTCCAACATCATTTGTTTTAGTCCGAAATCTAGCAACCAACATCATTCTAGGCACACCATTTTTATGTCTTCTAATGCCTATTCAGAAAATTGACTCAACAGGTATTTATTCTCAAATAAAAGGTAAATCAGTAGTATTTGATTTTATCACACAACCATATACAAAAGAATTGGATCAAATTAAAGATCTCGTTACTTTTAAACAGAATCAAATCAATTTTTTAGCAAAAGAAGTTTCTTTCTTAACAACAGAACAAAGGTTACAACAACCCTCGTTACAACAGAAAATTAAAATCATTCAAAATGATTTTCAAACAGAAGTTTGTGGAACTATTCCCAATGCTTTCTGGAACAGAAAAAAATATACGGTTACTTTGCCATATGAACCAGATTTTGATGAAAAATATATTCCAACTAGAGCACGCCCTAGTCAAATGAAAAAGGAATATATGGAATTGTGTAAAACTGAAATACAAAGTCTTCTAGACAAAAAATTAATCCGACCAAGTCACTCTCCTTGGAGTTGTACCGCTTTTTATGTTAATAAAAATGCAGAAATAGAAAGAGGTGTTCCACGCCTTGTTATTAATTATAAACCATTAAATGATAAATTAAAATGGATCAGATATCCGATTCCAAACAAAAAAGATCTTTTAGATCGCCTACAGGATGCAATCATTTTTTCCAAATTTGATTTAAAATCAGGATATTGGCAAATTGAAATTGCAGAACAGGATCGTTATAAAACTGCATTTACTGTACCCTTTGGGCATTATGAATGGAATGTTATGCCCTTTGGACTAAAAAATGCTCCCTCCGAATTTCAGCATATCATGAATGATATCTTTAATCCGTTTACTGAATTTACTTTATCATATATTGATGATGTTCTTATTTTTTCTTCATCAATAGACCAGCATATTAAACATCTGAATATTTTTAAGCATGTCATCCACAGGAATGGTTTAGTCCTATCGGCACCAAAAATGCAATTATTCCAAACAACAGTGAGATATCTTGGACATAATATTTCTAATGGTAGTATTATTCCAATCAACCGCAGCATTGAGTTTGCCTCTAAATTTCCAGACGAAATTAAGGATAAAACTCAACTCCAGAGATTTTTAGGCAGTCTTAATTACATCAGAGATTACTATCCTAATGTTGCAGCAGACTGTAGTATTTTATTTACCCGACTTCGCAAAAATCCTCCCCCCTGGGGAAAAGAACATACAGCTGCAGTACAAAAAATAAAAGCAAAAGTCAAACAGTTACCATGCTTACAATTACCTAATTCGAATTGGAAAAAAATTGTTGAAACTGATGCTTCCAATGAAGGATTTGGTGGGATTTTAAAGCAACTTAATCCCAAGACTCAGAAAGAAGAATTATTGAGATTTCATTCTGGGCATTGGAATAAAGCAGCTTTGAATTATCCAACTATCAAACAGGAATGTCTAGCCATTGTTAAATGTGTTGACAAATTTCAAGATGATCTGTTAAATCAGCACTTTCTTATCAGAGTTGATTGCTCTGCTGCTAAACAGATTTTCAAAAAGGATGTTAAAAATTTAGCATCTAAACAAATATTTTTAACCTGGCAGAGTTATTTATCTAATTTTGATTTTGATATTGAATATATTAAAGGGGAAAATAACTCTTTGCCTGATTTCTTAACCAGGGAATATCTGCAGAAATCGACTCCAGCAAAAGAGTCTCAACAGGATGACCAGTAGAGGTTCCGGCAGAGGCCGCGGTCGTAGCCGAGGTGGTCATACCCCTCGCTATGATCAATCAGAATTTCCTCCTCTGAGAGGACAAACCAGTAATCCCTCTGCTAAGGATATTCTCCTTAAGACAGAAGAACCGTATACTCCTAACAGTATTACTGAAGAAACCGTCCTATGGATTGAAACAGCAGATGAACAGTGGATGACTGACCCTTGGGAAATCAAGCGTCGTTATCTCACTACCCAACAGTCACCACCACATTTTGATCAATATCGGTACATTTATGAACAAATCTTAACCGAAACAGGAGCTTGTGAATTTACTCACAAATATCATGAACATAATAAGGCTACCAGCCCTATTTCTTTCAGCAAGATTACTATCCGCAATCTTATGCCCGTTTCCACTTGGGGTATTCATCCGCATACCTTACGGGATTTAGATCTCCGTAACAAACAGACAAAATATACATACTGGGATTATATTGATGCTTTCACCCAGGTGTTTTACTACCAGAATCCCATCCGTTCTCATTCTTGGTTTATCCGAATTTGTCCTGATGTCCTTAAACACGATGTCCTTAACTGGTTCCTCGTGTGGTGGGATACCATGAAAGGTGCTCACTAAAGGTCAAAGCTAGCACGTCTGTCAACGGCTTACAGGTCTACGGTCTATACGCTTCTCCAACAACATGACCTAACCTAACGCGACTTGGGTGATGTCCCACTAACCTTAATCATTAATTAACCTTACAAAGGCACAAATCCAGGAATAAATATAAACATAATACAGATATAAAGAAAATAAATTAACACATATATGATCTCATAAACTTACTGTTACTGAGGAGGAGGATTCCTCCTGGCCGCCCAGGCCACTACCTGTTCGTTGATCAGCACCTGGATCTCGGCTATGCGCTGATCACACTCTGCGAGACGAGCAGAGATATACGGTTGAGTATAGAAATCTACAGGTGTATTAAGGTAATGATTTTTCTGGTTTTCCCAAAATTGTAAAAACCACAATAACTGTTCAAGACAATCTACAGAGGGCATACATAAAAACAAACTTTTATTGAGGAAGTAAAACTATTTTACAAGAGGGAGGTTGGAGAAATATTACAAAGAGAGAAAGAGAGAGGAAAACTAAGATTCAACGTGCTTCAACAAGGGTGAAGCTTGCCCTTTTATATTACAAAAAGTAAACAAAGGAGGGACAGGTGGCCTCTTGGTAGTCGACCGACGATTTGCACCTTATCCTAACTGATGATGTCATGGATGACGTTTTCTGATAGTGGAAACATTCGGATAATGGGATCTACTTTTTGAAAAGTAGTTTGTCCTGCTCTGCCGACATTCAATCATGTCGTTTGCCTTTTCTGCTTTTAGCGAGTTTCTCGGTGAGGACATCTGTCAAAGAATCCCAAAAATCTCCAAAGTGGGCGTCCTCATCATCTTCTGGTAATTGTGACTCACCAGCTAACACGTGTTCAGCGGGATCAGTGTCTGTATCAGATAAGGGCTGACTGGTGCCTGACTTCATGGATACGTCATCTTCAGGTGGAACAGTCTGGAGGAATTGCTCCTTCAGATAATTCATGCTTTTAATAATTATCTCATTTTTTGATAAGTTAGGATACTGTTGTCGTAATTCCTTCTGAATTTGAACAAAAGGATTACTGGATAGTGCTGGTGGAGGAGAAGGGAGTGCCGGTTGTTTCATTGAATCACGACATGCTTGTGCATGCTCTTGGATTTTTGTAACTGTTTCAGAGAGAGTCGGATTCATGCCTTTATCCCACCATTTGACAAAGAAAATTCTTTTCAAGCGGGGTACCTTATTCTGATAATCACAAGCAAAATCCCACTTCCAAATCCATGGGAGACTGAAATGGATGGTAAAATGGACTAATGATTTAGTCATAGATAATTCCCTGTTTTTATTCAGATAAGCATAGGCTCGAGCATAAGCATAATGCCAATCATTAAAAGCAAGACGGATTTCTTCTGGTAAGATATCGAGACTAAGTCCAACGTAGTGTTTCTCCTTTAATGAAGCTTGAAAGAAAAAAATTCTTGAAAGCTAACTAGAAAGTGGTGTGGTGGGTATAACTTGGCATGTGTTCTTCTTTTAATTTAAAAATGATTAATTTATGTAGAAGGGGAGTAATTTCTCTCCAATTGAATCTTCTGTCTGGAGATCAGTAATTTTCTAGGCCCCTATGGGCGTTTCCAATAATGTATCTTTTTTTCTTCTTTCTTTTTTCATATTAAATTTGAATAAAAATTTAAGCAAAAATTCTATTTGATATCAAGTGCTCTAACGGATAAATATGAACTTTCATCAAAACACTGGTCGACCGGACAAGTTTGAGAAATCCTGGATTTGATAAAAGATTTGGTGATGGATTGGAACAGCAAAAAATGAGTTTTTATTTTTATTTTTATTTTTATTTTTATTGTTTTTAATTTTTTTTTTAAAGTTTGATGAAACATTTAGTGTTGGTTAGAAATGGTTGTTAAAATTATTTATCCATCTTTTATCTCAGGGTGTATAGTTCATTCAAAGACAGAAAAAAATATTTATATTTTGATCTAATAAATTCAAGAAAAAGTATTCATTAAGAAAATGTTTTATGAAAAGAATAAGGATCTGTTGATACTAAAAAATTTGTTTCGGTTCATGTAACCTGTGATAAGTGTCATATTCATTTGATTAATATCAATTTAGTGTTTTTTTTTTTTTTTTCGTCACAATAAGAAATTTCACTTTCGGTAAAATTTTAGTCGCCAAAAGCCTTATTTTTTGTCGCCAATCACTTTTGCCGACTAATATATTTGGTCGCCCGTTTGGTCGCCAATAGTTTGTCGGAGAAACAATCGGCGACTAAAATTTTTTTATTAGCCAAAAGTGACCTATTGGCGACTAAAACTTTAGTCACCATATATATATTTTTAAAATCATTAAATATATATATATATATATATATTTTACTTTTAGCGACTAAATTATTTAGTAGCCAATTGAGCATGTATGTTTGGCGACTAATTATTTGGTAGCCAAAAGTTTCATTTTTTGAGAATTGACGACTAAAAATTTAGTATCCAAAAGTTTCTTTTTTATAGCTGGTGACTAACAGTTTAGTAGCCAAATGTTTTATTTTTTACAATTGGCGACTAAAGTTTTAGTAGCCAAAAGCCAACCTATGATATTTGTTTAGTCACTAAAAGGTCTTATTTAGTTTTTATAATTTGTTTTGTAATATTTTTTGCACTACCTGTAATCTGTGTATATACAAAATTATTCATCAATTCATTCATTTATTTAGTTATCAACCATTCAATAAAAATATTTCTCCACAACCTATACCGTTCAATTTTCAACCACATACAAAACTTAATTATTAACTGTACATATCAAAGAAAATAAGAATCTATGACTATAGTATAATCCAACAAATACATATACTATCCAAACCAACAATCAAAATCCAAATTAAAGAAAATCTTAACAACAATTGTGATGATAATGATGATGCTGATGCTAGAGACACTATTGTTGGGCTGAAGGTCCTTCCACAATAGTTCTTTATCAATTTGTCACGTGGATGTTCATGTTCTACAGAACAAATAATAAAAACTAAATTAAAATCCAAACCAACAATTAAAATCCAAATTAAAGAAAATCTTAATAACAAAATATATCAAGGTCCCCATCTTCTTATCACGTGCTCTTGATGCAGCTTCAGATATGTTAGAAAAGGGTCTCCATCTCATTCAATTGCTAAATTCTTACATGTAGGTCACCGCATCGGGAATCAATCCAGTCATTCGTCTTGTGAGACTTGTGAGACTTCTCATAGAATTTGTAAAAATCAGGCAACTCTTCGTCGTTCTCATATACCTGTTAATTTCTCATCTAACAGAATTGTTTTAAGCAAAGAATCCAAATGTGAAAAAAGATTGAGAAGGAATCCAGTGACACGAAGATGAACATAAATTTCAAATAAAAAATGTGAACCAACACCCAGAGTAACAAATGGACCCCAAGATGAGCAAAAGTACTCTTATTTCCACTATGAATGAATGAGACTTGTGCAAATTCCCACTAATCATCAATCCAAAGAAAGGCCCTTGATATCTGTTGGGTTGGTGGTGATGACTTCAAACTGTCAATTGTACTTCAAGCATTTGTAAAAGTATTCTAACTTTATAAGAATTCATAAAAGAAAATTTATGGTTGAATGATATGTACTCTGAGCAAAGTATTTGATTAAATAAAAAGAGAAATGCTACTAAAGCAAGTATTGAACTGTAGACACCCCATTTTTGATCACCTTTAAGACTTGGACGCGACTGATGGTTTTGGAAGATGTGCAGGGCAAAGGTTCAATTTCTTCGGCAAAGAGAGAGAGTCAAGTCTCAACTTCATACCCCTGTTCTAGACCAAAACAATCTTGATCAAAAGATTTTAGTCTTAAAACCCTCTCTTTCAAAACGTTTTTGAAATAAAGTTTTTTACGATGTTCCGAGGCTCGCATTTTGTCAAATGTTGCGCTTTTCGGTAAACCGAGCAAGGACAAAGTGGAAATGAACGAAAGAGAGATGAAATCTTTGAAAAATCTTTCAAAACACCTTACTTAGGGTTTTGGAGTTGAAGAAAAGAGGAGAAGAGAAAGGAAAACTAGTTTGGGAGAAGTTCGGCATGAATCCGGGTAGGACCGAATCTGCGCGGCTTCACCGAAACAGGCATAACTCTTTGCACAGGAGGAATTTTGATGCGAGGTTGGCGCCGTTGGAAAGCTAACTTCCGGGGCTTCAATATGGCCACATGGAGAACAAGCAAATCAGATGGCCGACCAGCTTTTTTTGGTCAAAAGTGGTTCAGCATGAATCTGGAAAGGAGAGAAAACATTGCGCAGCTTCACCGAAATGGGAATAACTCTTTGCACAGGAGGAATTAAGGTATGAGGCCACTACCGTTGGAAAGCTTATTTCCGGGGCTTCATTTTTCACTCAAGAATCTCCTAAGTCCAAGTCTGGGGGGAGGAGATATGGTTGGTTGAAGTCCAGTTGGACCGAATCTACGCGGCTTCACGGAAACTGGAATAACTTTTTCCACAGGAGGAATTTTGATGCAAGGTTTGCGGCATTGGAAAGCTAACTTCTGGGGCTTCATGCTAGGCGGTGGCCGGCCACCTTGACCCTTTTGACCTGGTCGGTTGACCACTTTGGCCCTTTTGACCTGGCCGGCCATTCTTGCCCTCCCAAGTGTGTTCCAGCTGTGCAATTTATTTTCCTCCAAACCCTGTACCCGAGGGTCAACCTTTTGGGGGGGAAATTTGAATTGGTTTTCCCCCTGTAACAGGACCGCGGGGGACCTTGCTACAGCTCGGACTCGATTTGTGTCACGGTTCTTAATCTTGAACCAAAGAGTCCAAATCCGACAAATCGTTTTGGAAAATAGATTTTTGAAAGAAGTGCCAAACATGGACTGCTTTGCCAGATACAGAGTCGCCACCTAAATGTTTTTTAAATGGGAAATTTAGGAAACCCTGACTCGTTGCCGAACGCCACGTGTCCGTCATCACCAAAGTTGCCTTGGCTCGGGAACTTGGGTACGATTGGAGAAGGTCACTTCGTGAGCACCCCCGCTCGCCCGGTCAAAGACCGGCCTCTACTAACCATGATATCTGTTTTTGAAAACATTGTATGTTCTTATTCCGGTTATTAGCCTAGGTTACTATGTGATGCTCGCAGTAAACAAGTATAGACTGAGTCGCCTGAATTGGAACAAAACATTTCATATTTGTTTGTTTGAAAATGGTTTGATGGTGCTACCCGCAGGTAGGCTAAAACGTGGATTTGCCACCCTCGGGTGGGCTTAGAAAACATGATTTTGCCACTATCTAGTGGGCTTAAAGCAAACAGTCAACGCATTGTCCCAATTCAAGTAACGCAACCTCCACCCACAGGCATTCAAGGCAGTTATATCACATAAGCACATAGCCTCATGGTAAGCATGCTATTCATGGCAGTCACTCACACGCATGCAAGGATGCTAAAGCATAAAACTCACCGAGTACTCCAAGCCAAAACAGAAACTCTTTAGAAATCATGCATGATCCTAATTATACAGAAATGTCTAATGCAACGCATGCAATAATGCAACTATAGCAGGCCCGGCTATTCTAAACATGGCATATGGAATGCTACAGCTATCGTGTATTCAACTTGGAATTGAAATACAAATGCAGTTTGTATGATGCGCCGAGCCCGGTGCTTGCAAGACAGATGAATGAATGCAAACATGCTATCATACTGTATGCTAATTGAAACATGCCCTAATCTAACCATCATAAGCAGGTAAATAAAAGGGAAGAAAGACGTGGGGTTGGAAGACATACATCACACTCACGCACACTTATTACAATTATGCCCTCGCGCAGAGGGTCCAAATAAATATACAGTCCCGAATGAAAGAATAGTACAGTCCGAAATAATACAGTCCGAATTGAAAGAATAATACAATCCGAAATAATATACAAATTCCTAATTAATTAACAATTTAACTAAGAAAAACTGTAAACTGGCATGCAAGCCAGGGGCTGCCTCACTTCTGCTGAATGATGTATGCTGGGCTGCCTTTTTGGAAATCCACTGGGATGCCCCGATTAGCCTCTGTTTGCAATGTTCCTCGAAATGCGTGCCCGACTTCGAAAAGTTGCTGATTCTTGATATGCTGCAACAGAGAGCAGGAAAGGGGCATAGCAATGTATTTCACAAATATATGCATGTCTCGATCCTCGTGCCACCAATCACGCATATCGATGCATGATGGCCGAGGAGTCGGATTGCACAACTCAATATAGGATGAATGCAGATGAATGCTACATCAAAACCTAACTCCATCATGGGTAATCCGGAGTGTCGGTGACTTGGGAATTGAGACCCGTTCCGTCACTCGGAGTACGAAACGCGCCTCGTTTCCCGTGCTCGGGCTAACTCCTATCCCGAACATGATGCAATATGCATGATATGCATGAATGCAACTAAAATACAATCCTAGCATGCACAATGCTATGAAAATGAGATGCCTCGAAATGCGTGCATGCGGGCACGCAAACCGAGGCGATGATCCTAAGGCGTGAAATGGCATACGCAATGCAAATGGACTTACACTAGCACGAGCGGACCTCAGCCGCACTCACATAAGAGGCCGATGGATGAAAATGAAGTGCCTCGAAATGCGTGCACACGGCACGCAAACCGAGGCGATGGCCGTAAGGCATGAAATGGCATGGAAATGATATGCAATGAGACTAAAATGAGATGTCTCGAAATGCGTGCCCACGGGCACGCAAACCGAGAAAATGGCATACGGAATGCAATGAGACTAAAATGACATACAGAATGCAAAATGGACTTACACCAACATGAGAGAGCCTCAGCTACACTCACACAGGAGGCCGTCGGATGAAAATGAAGTGCCTCGAAATGCGTGCACCCGGCACGCAAACCGAGGCAATGACATATGCAATGCGATGAGACTAAAATGGCATACAGAATGCAGAATGGGCTTACACCAACATGAGAGAGCCTCAGCCACACTCACACAGGAGGCCGTCGGATGAAAATGAAGTGCCTCGAAATGCGTGCACACGGGCGCGCAAACCGTGGCAATGGCCGTAAGGCATGAAATGACATGGAAATGATATGCAAACATGCAAATAAATTTTGGCACTGAAATGTGGGGGAAAACAGCCCCGAAATGAGGCGAAAGTACACCCGATGCATGAAATGGCCCGAAAATGGATTTAGGCACCCGAAATGGCCTATAGCTATACCAAACATGCACAATATAGACATGGAATGAAAATGCAGTAGCAAGGCAGCCCCAAGACAAGCATTTTTCAGTCATAAAAAGGGTAAACAGCAAGCACGCATAGGATTAAGCAAGAATGCAAAAATGGCCCCGCAAGAGGGGTATTGAAGCAAGTGATACATGCGATGCCTAAATGGAAAAGTACCCTTCTACAACACTGATGAGGGACTAAAAATATGAACATTTACAGTAGATGACATCCCCCAAATCAGTATGCAAACATGCTAAAAATGTCATGCAAGAACTAGGATACATAAGGCTATAACATGAGGTACCCCAAAAATTCATCAAACCAGCAAAGACCCTTAATGAAATATGTCAATAAGATCAAAATATGACTCTTTCCAGTTCTGATGATGGCCGAAAACAGAAGCTAGATAAGCTTAAAAAGGCATGCAAAAATGGGGGTCAAAGAGGGGTATAATGACAAGTATAACATGGAGACCCCCAACAAGGTTGATCCCTTCTACAATGTTGTAGAGGGACACAAAATAAGCTTACTCACAGTTCATGACATGCTCCAAAACAATTTACATATAGGCCAAACAAATCATGCAAATTTACGGTAAATTGAAGGAATTGTGAAGCAAGTGCATGATAGAGAGGCCAAACAGGGTTGAGCCCTTCTTCAATGTTGAAGAGGGGCTCAAAATAGGCCCACTTACAGTTTACATTATGCTCGAAAACAGATCACTCATAGGCCAAAGAAATCATGCAAGATTAAGGCATACCAAGGGGTATTGAAACAAGTGCAAGATAGTGATCTCAAATAGGGTTGAACCCTTCAACAAACATGTAAAATGGCTCAAAATAATGCCCCTTTCAGTTAGGGTCGGAGCTCAAAACAACAAGAAAAATAGGCTAGAAGAATGGTGCAAAAAAGAGCTACAAAAGGGGGAAATGGCAACTTACCCTTGTAGACAAGTCTTGGCTGCCTTCTTGGACCAAATTTGCTGCCTCTTAGCTGCTGGAAATCAGCTCCAAGTGTTGGAATGGAGTGTGGGGGTCTTGTGCTAGGGGTTGATGTAGAAATGGTGCAAGAAAAATGACTTTGGAGCTTGGAAATGGAGAGAAAATGGAAGGTGGAAGGTATGGAACTCTCCCAAAATGTGTCTAACAATGTCCAACCCCCATCCAAGAAGCCAAGCCTCTCCTTTATAGAGGAGAGGCATCAAAAATATCTCCAAGACCTCTCTAATCCTCCATACACGTGTATGGAGGATGGTCCAATTGGAAATCAGCTGGCACAGCTGGAATACACTGAGGGAGAGGAAAATGGCCGGCCATCTCATTGGGGCAAAAAGGTCATTTCACAAAAGGGTGGCCGGCCAGCTAGATTTTCTGGCCGGCCAGCTAGTTTTCAAGAACTACCGGGAAGAAGGCCGGCTGGTGGGTGCTAGGGAAGTCCAAATGTGGCCATTCAAGTGTCCAAATTGAAACCCCGAAAGTTATCTTTCCAATGACGCAAACCTTGCATCAAAATTCCTCCTGTGGAAAAAGTTATGCCCGTTTCTGTGAAGCCGCGCAGATTTCGGTTCAACCGGAGTGATGCCTTACTTCAATCAACCATATCTCCTCCGTCCGGAATTGAATTTAGGAGATTCTTGAGTGCAAAATGAAGCCCCGGGAGTAAGCTTTCCAACGATGGTGGCCTCATACTTTAATTCCTCTTGTGCAAAGAGTTACGCCCGTTTCGGTGAAGCCGCGCAGACTTTTCTCCTTCCCGGATCCACTTTCAAAGAGGTTTCAAAATGGACAAAAGAATTACTGGCCGGCCATGTGTTTTTAGGATCCTCTCATGTGTGTACAACACAAATATGTGGTTTTGGCTCGAAGAAAATGGCCCTAGGGTGTTCAACATTAGCCCGGAAGTGAGAAAAACGGGCGCCGGGGGGTGCCAGAGGAGCATAACTGGTTGCTGAGACAATTGCTGGCCTCCCACCCTCCAGTGATCTTCCTGGGATAAAACAGAGGTACCTGCCAAAAATGAACAAAAACCGATGCAAAACGAATGCTCGGGGGCCAAAACACGCAGTTCGAGGTCCCGAAAACCGGCCGTTAAGCACCGAAAGTGGTGTTTGGCCACGAAGTGGGTATCTAAGACCCCAGTGTCCCTCGTTATGATAAAACAGAGGTACCTGGCAAAAATGAACAAAAACGATGCAAAACGAATGCTCGGGGCCAAAACACGCAGTTCGAGGTCCCGAAAACCGGCCGTTAAGCACCGAATTGGCCACGAAGTGGGTATCTAAGACCCCAGTGTCCCTCGTTAGGGAGTAAATGAGATGCATGCCAAGAACCGGAGGAATCGGAGATGGTTGGGTGGTCCCGAACCGAGGCACACGGCCTGACGGCTCCGAAAACCGGGGATCGGGCTCCGAAATGGGCAAAATGGCCTACGGCCACGAAATGTAGCCCACGGCCACTGAGAGACGGTCTACGGGACCTCTCCCTCCCCTCAGGAAAGAAAATAGAGAAAACCGAGTCTGGTTCGCAAACCGAGGCAAGGCACAGAAGAGAGTTCGGAAGTCCGGAGGCAGGGCGCACGGCCGCGACTCTGAGACTTCTGAACGAGCACAATATGCAACATCACCGAGCGCTCAATCGGTGACGTCTGAGTCTTAAGGTCGGTCAAAAATGGGGTGTCTACAGTTGCCCCTCTTTGACAGAACTCGGAAGTCAAGAAGTGACGGGAGTGAATGTCAAAGCCTAGAGACGACCCATTTTTGACAAGGCCGAAGACTTACACAATCATACAAGATAAACAGAGATGTACCCGCAGGCAGGGGCAAAATGCAAAATGATATGCACAGGATTAGATGTAACTCAATGATCATGCAAGTGCAGCAAGCTGTAATGAAGCAAGTATTCGCAAATAGATGCAACAGTTTTAAGCAAGAATGCAAAGCAATAACTACATTTCATGCAGTTAGGAATGCGGAGAATTATTCAATTCTCGTCGCGTCTCACACGGAGAAGATACGATACCTGCGCGATTCGTCTGGTCGCACCAGCCTCAAATGAACCGTACATACAATATCGTGCCTGCAAAAGAGAGAAATTCAACAAGAACAATATGCTAACAACATATATTCAATGTGATTCCTGTGGTTCTGAAAGTTTGACACACGCAGTGTCGGCGAGTGAATGCATAAAGTAGTGTGATACGGGTAAGGTGCGCAAGATAGCGCGATGCAACGCACTAACAAGTGTAGGTGAGATGCGCAAAATAGCACGATAAAATGCATGCACAACGCAAGTAATGTGCACAAAATAGTGCGATGCGAAAATAGCGCGAGTGAAATGTAATGCACTAACAAGTACAGGTGAGATGCGCAAGATAGCGCAAATGATATAATGCACAAAATAGTGCGATAAGTTAAACAGCGTGAGTGATTTGAAATGCACAAGATAGTGCGATGTGATATGCAAAGCACAGGACAGTGCGATTGAGGTGCGCAAAATAGCGCGAATGATACAATGCACAAAATAGTGCGATACGCTAAACAGCGCGATTGATTTGAAATGCACAAGATAGTGCGATGTGATATGCAAAGCACAGGACAGTGCGATTGAGGTGCGCAAGATAGCGCGAATGATTTTGAAATGCACAAGATAGTGCGATACGCTAAACAGCGCGATACGCTAAACAGCGCGAGTGATTTGAAATGCACAAGATAGTGCAATGTGATATGCAAAGCACAGGACAGTGCGATTGAGGTGCGCAAAATAGCGCGAATGATACAATGCACAAAATAGTGCGATACGCTAAACAGCGCGATTGATTTGAAATGCACAAGATAGTGCGATGTGATATGCAAAGCACAGGACAGTGCGATTGAGGTGCGCAAAATAGCGCGAATGATACAATGCACAAAATAGTGCAATACGCTAAATAGCGCGATTGATTTGAAATGCACAAGATAGTGCGATGTGATATGCAAAGCACAGGACAGTGCGATTGAGGTGCGCAAAATAGCGCGAATGATTTTGAAATGCACAAGATAGTGCGATACGCTAAACAGCGCGAGTGATTTGAAATGCACAAGACAGTGCGATATGCTAAACAGCGCGATACGCTAAACAGCGCGAGTGATTTGAAATGCACAAGACAGTGCGATACGCTAAACAGCGTGATTGATATGCAATGCACAAGATAGTGCGAGTAAGATACAAACACAAGATGCACAAGACAGTGCAAGTGAGATACAAAGTGTAAGTGCACAAGACAGTGCGAGCGAGATAAAATGCACAAGAAAGTGTGATAAAACGCATCTTCTATGCAAGTATGGGGGCATCTTCTATGCAATAGATACAAGCATTTTCTATGCAAGTATGGAAGCACAATTTATGCAATGTTGAAAGCAAGCATATTCTATGCATGAATCATAACGATGCGCGGCACGCATGCAACAACAGTGTGTATGAGAGCTCACATTCTATGCAATAGAGGAGCATCAAATATGTACTCTGGTGCCTCTGATTTGCCTCTTAGAGGACTTCACAACATACTCAGTTCAAAAAGGGCACACCCTATTCATATTGGCGAGAGATAACATCTGCATGTGAAACCCTCTGGTGCTGCTCGGACTGCCATTCTGACTTGAAGCAGGCTTACACTTGGGGTCGAGACACACTCATACTCCAGAGAAATGGCGAGGCCTGAGAAGGTGCACCTGGAATGCAGTCTCGGATTTGCTAAAGTTGAAACATGCTAAGATGCTCCAAATTTTCCTCTTTTCTTTTGCTTTGCAGTCCGGAACCTAAATAGCTTCAGATAGGTCCTTGCTTTACTATTCTGACATGACCTGGGTTGAACCCTGCGGCTTTATGAAAGAACCAATTCTGTTTTGCACAAATGTGGAGAATGGCACAACACTCTGAGCACAGGATGATTTTCTTTTGAAAATGAGAAAAGGATTCTCAACCGGGTATTGAGCCTACAACTGACCACAGCCAAAACGTCTCAAAACAAAAAAAAAACAAAAGGTAAACGACCTAAACACAACGAGACACACTCGGGACGACTCAAACAGGAATCGAGAAAACAAAACAAAAGACACGACACAGAGTGCACAGGGAGCCTGTTTCACCGGGTAGTGTTTCCCACCCTTTCTTATTTGTTCTCTCACATCACTCGGCACTCAATCTCTTTTTTCTGAAAAAGCCCTTTTCTCACTTTTTCTCTCATCGCACATCTCTCTATTCTTCAATCTCTCATTTTTATCCCTCCCCTGGGTGGTTGATGGATAAACAGGAAGTTGCGGGCTCTTTCCCTAGCACTCAGCTAGATTCTTCTTCTTCTGCACACAGCTAGTGAGTTTCTCCCACAGAGGGGTTGTGCTACAAATGAGTGTGTAGCGAAATTGCAGCTGACATAGGTTGATGGTGCTCTGCCGGGGAGCTTGGACGTGATTAGATCTGTCCAAATGAGGGAGTGGAATATCTTGCCCCATTCCAGTTCGTGCTTTTGCACTTGGCTTGATACCTCGTTGCTCGGAGGGTGAAAGAGCTTTCAGTCTTCCGTTATTAACCTCAGTTGTGCCCTTCTTGGCAGGTGTGATGCCCTTCTTGGCAAGCGCGTTGATAAAGGGAAAAGACAGAAAACCTGACTCAACTGTGCCCCTAGTTCATCATTTTGACCATTTTTTGTTTTTTTGCTTTCTATTAAAACAGTTTTGACCAAACATGAGAGTTAGATTAACATGCTTGTTCAGTTTTTGATTTAAATCATGCAAGTCAGGCTATGAGCACTGAAAATTTTCCTTTTTTGGGTCCAAGAAATGGTCCAGTTTTAGAAAAAATGGGATAATTTTCGAGAGAATTAGTCAACCTCAGTAAAAATTCTCAAAAACTATTTTTGCAAACGGCCATTTGCTCAACGAGCATGAAACCTACTCCTGAGATGCACAACCTCGGATCCAAAGGAAAACTGCCCCGTGCTTGAAGAGAGCTGCATGGCAACGGAAAGTTGCCCCTTGTTTAAACGGCACCACGGCGCATTGAATGGCAACGGAAAGTTGCCCCTTGTTTGGATAGCACCGCGGCGCATTGTAGTCAGTCCTCAGAGTGACGAACACAACCAAATCCTCAGATACAGAGAAGACAAAGATGACCAGAACCATCGCATGGACACAATCAAATTTGAAGTGTTTTACGGCTGGACTTCAGAATGAAGTTGCCTACGTATCCCAAAGATGGGAATCAAGCCTTACGTAGTTCGGGGTTAAGGTACACTCGGGTATTTAACCTCTTTTTTATGCTCTAACTTTTGCCAAGGCGCCTGTTGCAGGTTTTCAACCTTGCGAGCTTTGTTTTTCTTTTCTTTTCATTCTTTTCTTTCATTTTTTTTTCTTTTCTTTTCTTTTCTTCTCTTCTTTTTTTTTGCATTTTTCTTTTTTCTTTTTTCTTTTTTTCATTCTTCTTCTTTTTTCTTTTTGTATTTTTTGTATATATTTTTGTCTTGCTCTAACTTTTGCCTGGGTCGCCCTTTCGGGTTTTCGGCCCAGCGAGCCTCTCAAAGGGTAAAAGTGTAGCTGGTCCATGCCAAATGGTTTTGAGATCTGAAGCCATCTGAATCCAGGAAAATGACTGCTGTATTGATTGCAGAAGGATCCATCTTCGGCTCTTCGAGCACATCGGACATTTTTGCCCCTAGTTCGAGGGGTGCTTCTGATTAGCTCGCAAGCTTCTTCTGATGAGGTCTGATCTTCTTGATCTGACTTTGGTGCCTCTTGTTCGAGGGCTGCTTCAAATCTGGCCACACAGGCCTCACATCGTAGTTGACCGTTGAACCTTCTGAATTCAAGTTCAAGGTTTGGAAGCAAAAGGGGTTGAGTCTCGAGGCTGAGAGCGATCCTAGGCTGCACAATCTCAAGAGCGATTCCACACAGGTCTTCGCAGGACCGCGCAAAACATTTTGTTTTTGAAAATTTTTAAGAAAGCGACAAATCGCTCGCGCTGAAGATAGTGTGAAACCAGTCTGGATCAAGCCAGGGTCCTTCTCAGTACTCACTCCAACAAGCATGATTTCATTCATTAAGGGCTTAGCACGCCTCTCTTTCTCTCAGTTTGATCAAAGTTTTGCAAATCCCGAGGAATTCCTCCCTCTTTGTTTTACCGCAGTGTTCAAAAGGTTTTGAAAAACTCAGGTCATTACAATGACTTCAAGGCACAAGAGAGCAGGTGGAATGCACTGCCATTTCATTCAAAACCCGGCACAACTAGCACACGGCAGAAGCAAATGTGAGAGCGTGAAAATCACTGCTGTTTCATTCAAAATCTGTTGGCATAACTGGCTCCCTGGCAGAAACAGACTCAAAACAAAACAAAAAGACAAACGCGAAACAAAATGGTGACGCCCGAGGTAACACCCCCGGAATCACCCGAATCACCTGACTCTATACAACAGGACTGACTCGATACAACAAGACAGACCCAAAACAAAGAGACT
The DNA here is from genome assembly GCA_030407325.1 of Camellia japonica. Lineage (NCBI taxonomy): Eukaryota > Viridiplantae > Streptophyta > Magnoliopsida > Ericales > Theaceae > Camellia > Camellia japonica. The sequence continues at coordinate 83,998,996 of JAPPVO010000013.1, read as the reverse complement.
GACTCAAAACAAAAAGACAGACTCAAAACAAAACAACAAAAACTGACCCAATACCCAAGTCAGAAAGCACAAAACTGGTATTTGCACATTGCTCAGAACAGTGCGTGCCATCCCGTCTGGAGTAATTGAGCGCCGCCCGCAGGTGGTTCATCCCCATCACATAACATTATCCCCCAAGTTCACTGACCCAGTGCCGATAGACTTTGCTGAGCTCGGCGGAGGATGACCCCGTTGTCAAATAGATCCTGTACTTCATGGCGAAGACGGAAGCAGTTGTTGGTAGTATGGCCAGTTTGCTGATGGTATGCGCAGTACTGGGTAGCATCATGCGTAGCCGGAAGAGGGTTCGGGAGAGGCCGAGGCTCAAGGGGTTTGAGATGGCCTTGTCCAACAAGGATTTGGAAAGCTTTGGATAAAGGCATGTGGAGGGCATGGAAGACCCTCTGACCTCGGGGTTGGTACTTTTGGGTTTGTGGATTTTTGCTGGACGCACCAGCAAAGGGATTGGCAGGTGCTGGCCTGGTTTGCTGATCTCTTCCGAGTGGAGGATTATAGCTGAAGGGAACATTCTTGGTACAACGGCCCTTCTCCCGGCTTGCCTCTCGATTCAAACTGCCTCCAACTTGAGTGGCAAAAGTGTCGTCCACAGTTTTTGTGACAACCGCGAGCACTTGTTCTTTGTTCAGTCCCTCGGCTTTCAAAGCCTCAACAGCCAACAGAAGATGCTCATGGGGATCCATGTCCGCCCCTATCTTGTTCTTTCCGTTCGCTTCCACTTTGCCAAGGGATTTGCCTTCTCCCAATGCAGCCCGTCCCAAGCTTGGGGAGCCTTTTGACATGAACTCCCTGGTAGGCGATGTGGTTGATGATGGAGCCAAAACTCCAAAGGCTAAATCCGCCACTGTTCTCTGAAGATCTTCAATCATCCTCATCAGCTCGGAAGTAGTGGGTTCATGGGTTTGAGATGATTGGGGTTCAGGTGCACCCATCATGCATAAGTCCATGCTTTCTGGGATAAACACCTCAGGCTTGGGTAGATGGGCCGGGGTGATGTATATGCTGGGGTCATAGGTGGATGGCAGTGTATGGATGAGATTGAGGTAGGTGGGAAATGTTTGGTCATTGGGGTCTGAAGGTGGAGCTATCGTCCGGTTATCGATGAGATTTTGGACCTCATGACGAAGGCGGTAGCAACGGTCGGTGCCATGACCGCGCTGCTGATGGTACATACAGTACTTGGCGGGGTTATGTCTGGCTGGGAGTGGGTTGGGAAGAGGTTGAGGATCGAGGGGTTTGAGATGCCCTCTTTCCATCAGGAGTTTTAGTGCGCTAGTCAGGCTCATATAGAGAGGGGTGAAAGTTCTGCCTTGGGCTCGGGCTGGGTCGGCTGTTTGTAGGCTTGGATTGGCAAAAGGGTTGGCTGTGGCGACTGTATTGATTTCAGTGGGTTCGGGAATAGTGCTACTTCCGGCATTGGTACTCCCTACAATCGCCCTCCTTGTCGGTTCACTTGTTCTGGGAATGATCCCACTGTTGAACGCATTCTCGACCTGACCCCCAGTTCATGCAAACTTTTGAAAGTAAATAGCGGAGCCACTATCAATTTCTGCAACATATCATGCTCGAGGTTCCGCACCATCATCTGCACTTGATCCCTCTCAGAAGGGCGGCGATCTGTCATCTGTGCTGCCTTTGCTCTCCATCTCGCAACAAATTTCACAAAAGGCTCTTTTGGGTTTTGGCGGGTTGCTTCAAGTTCTTGGATGGTCATTTCAACTTGGGTATTGTAGGAATACTGATCGACAAAGGCCTCAGCCAATTCTTCCCAGTTTTGCTTCACTTTGTCCTCCAACTTAGCGTACCAAGTGGCTGCTACACTGGACAGGGTTCTTCCATACAGAGAGAGTTTCTGTGGCTTAGTCAGACCCATCGGCTTTAGGACATCCAAGAAAAGTCGGATATGTACCATTGGATCCCCAGACCCGTCGAAACGGTCAATATGTGGCATTTTGAATCTGTCTGGGAGCCGGACGGCAGACTCGGTGTGCCCATCCTCAATGTCGGGAATGGAGTTAAGGCCCTGTGCCTTTTTGAATTGCTTCTCAAGGTTCGCAATTTTCACTGCGGTCAGATCGAGGTCATTAGCGTCAAGGGGATAAAGCCTCTCATTAGGCTGCACCAGGGGTCTGAAAACTTGGGCTTGGGCCAACCTTTCTCGAGGATTCGGACACTGCAAATCTTCAGTAGGCAGAAGTGGGTCAAAGTTCGGCTGGGGTCCCAAAGCTGGATGTGAGGCAGATGCCCCAGATGGGCGCTATGTTTCAATACTGGTCTTAGCCTGCATGGAAGTTCCCTGATTTAACGCTGCTACCACAGCCAGAAATTCTTCCGAACCCTGTGACATCACGGTCTGCTGAGTCCGAACAAAGGTGATGTGACTGGTGACTGACGGATCAGATGAACCGGTGAGCCCTGACTGGCCTTTCTTTGCCTTGCCTCAGCGAAAGAACACTGGTTGCCCTTGAATTGAATTTCTGACCTAACAAAGTCTATCAGCACTAGTCCAATGTACCCGGGGGATATCGGAGCCTTCTGAAGCTATGGTTCCAGGACTACCTAGCAAAAGAGAAAACATGCAGCATCTCAGCCTGATTTCACCAAAACGATATGAGCATAACAGGATGACTGTGCCCTCTACTGAATTCTGCCCCCAAAATTTGCCTCAAATCTGATACCCTCGGGTAAAACTGATTCTCAAATACTGAACTGGTGCCCGCAGGCCTGATGCCCAAACTCATGAACTGATACATGCATTCCTGTAGAGACGCACTCTAACAAGCACATAACAGATAAGTGAGAGCCAAAACACCCCTATGTTGGGGGTAAGGTTTCCCTGTCCTATTTTGTCAGGAGCTAGGGTTTCACTACGCACGCAGCGGTTTCAAACAACCTATAAACGGGTAAGCAACCTGTCCTAGTTTGGAATGGTCACTATGGATCCGAATATGCACTAGGTCGAATGGTCAAAAAGGGTGCCCCGGTAAAACCGGGGTTTGTGTTCCCATACTGGCAGAGCCCGTAACCGGTCAGCCTTATGGACATGCCTTGACAAGACAAGCCTCCGGCAAACCGCTCAGGAATAGCAGATGGCAAACACGGTGTCCTAGGCGCACCAATGCAAATGCAATGCAAAGAAACACACAAGTGTAGTCAAAACCAGATATCATGAGTTCGAGTCAAGTTCTCTAAATCCCCAGCAGAGTCGCCAGAAACTGTAACAAGCCGCGGGGGACCTCGCTACAGCTCGGACTCGATTTGTGTCACGGTTCTTAATCTTGAACCAAAGAGTCCAAATCCGGCAAATCGTTTTGGAAAACAGATTTTTGAAAGAAGTGCCAAACATGGACTGCTTTGCCAGATACAGAGTCGCCACCTAAATATTTTTTAAATGGGAAATTTAGGAAACCCTGACTCGGTGCCAAAGGCCACGTGTCCGTCATCACCAAAGTTGCCTCGGCTCGGGAACTTGGGTACGATTGGGGAAGGTCACTTCGTGAGCACCCCCGCTCGCCCGGTCAAAGACCGGCCTCTACTAACCATGATATCTGTTTTTGAAAACATTGTATGTTCTTATTCCGGTTATTAGCCTAGGTTACTATGTGATGCTCGCAGCAAACAAGTATAGACTGAGTCGCCTGAATTGGAACAAAACATTTCATGTTTGTTTGTTTGAAAATGGTTTGATGGTGCTACTCGCAAGTAGGCTAAGACGTGGATTTGCCACCCTCAGGTGGGCTTAGAAAACATGATTTTGCCACTATCTAGTGGGCTTAAAACAAACAGTCAATGAATTGTCCCAATTCAAGTAACTCAACCTCCACCCACAGGCATTCAAGGCAGTTATATCACATAAGCACATAGCCTCATGGTAAGCATGCTATTCATGGCAGTCACTCACACGCATGCAAGGATGCTAAAGCATAAAACTCACCGAGTACTCCAAGCCAAAACAGAAACTCTATTAGAAATCATGCATGATCCTAAATATACAGAAATGCCTAATGCAACACATGCAATAATGCAACTATAGCAGGCTCGGCTATTCTAAACATGGCATATGGAATGCTACAGCTAACACGTATTCAATTTGGAATTGAAATACAAATGCAGTTTGTATGATGCGCCGAGCCCGGTGCGTGCAAAACAGATGAATGATGCAAACATGCTGTCATACTGTATGCTAATTGAAATATGCCCTATATCTAACCATCATAAGCGGGTAAATAAAAGGGAAGAAAGACGTGGGGTTGGAAGACATACATCACACTCACCCACACTTATTACAATTATGCCCTCGCGCAGAGGGTCCGAATAAATATACAGTCCGAATGAAAGAATAATAATACAGTCCGAATAATATACAGTCCGAATAATATACAAATTCCTAATTAATTAACAATTTAACTAAGAAAAACTGTAAACTGGCATGCAAGCCAGGGGCTGCCTCACTTCTGATGAATGATGTATGCTGGGCTGCCTTTTGCGAAATCCACTGGGATGCCCCAATTAGCCTCTGTTTGCAATGTTCCTCGAAATGCGTGCCGACTCCGAAAAGTTGCTGATTCTTGATTGCTGCAACAGAGAGCAGGAAAGGGGCATAGCAATGTATTTCACAAATATATGCATGCCTCGATCCTCGTGCCACCAATCACGCATATCGATGCATGATGGCCGAGGAGTCGGATTGCACAACTCAATATAGGATGAATGCAGATGAATGCTACAACAAAACCTAACTCCATCATGGGTAATCCGGAGTGTCGGTGACTTGGGAATTGAGACCCGTTCCGTCACTCGGAGTACGAAACGCGCCTCGTTTCCCGTGCCCGGGCTAACTCCTATCCCGAACACGATGCAATATGCATGATATGCATGAATGCAACTAAAATACAATCCTAGCATGCACAATGCTATGAAAATGAGATGCCTCGAAATGCGTGCATGCGGGCACGCAAACCGAGGCGATGATCCTAAGGCATGAAATGGCATACGCAATGCAAATGGACTTACACTAACACGAGCGGACCTCAGCCGCACTCACATAAGAGGCCGATGGATGAAAATGAAGTGCCTCGAAATGCGTGCACACGGGCGCGCAAACCGAGGCGATGGCCGTAAGGCATGAAATGGCATGAAAATGATATGCAATGAGACTAAAATGAGATGTCTCGAAATGCGTGCCCACGGGCACGCAAACCGAGAAAATGGCATACGGAATGCAATGAGACTAAAATGACATACAGAATGCAAAATGGACTTACACCAACATGAGAGAGCCTCACCCACACTCACACAGGAGGCTGTCGGATGAAAATGAAGTGCCTCGAAATGCGTGCACACGGGCGCGCAAACCGATGCAATGACATACGCAATGCGATGAGACTAAAATGGCATACAGAATGCAAATGGGCTTACACTAACATGAGAGAGCCTCAGCCACACTCACATAAGAGGCCATCGGATGAAAATGAAGTGCCTCGAAATGCGTGCACACGGGCGCGCAAACCGAGGCAATGGCCGTAAGGCATGAAATGACATGGAAATGATATGCAAACATGCAAATAAATTTTGGCACTGAAATGTGGGGGAAAACAGCCCCGAAATGAGGCGAAAGTACACCCGATGCATGAAATGGCCCGAAACATGGATTTAGGCACCCGAAATGGCCTATAGCTATACCAAACATGCACAATATAGACATGGAATGAAAATAAGTAGCAAGGCAGCCCCAGGAAAGCATTTTTCAGTCATAAAAAGGGGTAAACAGCAAGCACGCATAGGATTAAGCAAGAATGCAAAAATGGCCCCGCAAGAGGGGTATTGAAGCAAGTGATACATGCGATGCCCAAATGGAAAAGTACCCTTCTACAACACTGATGAGGGACTAAAAATATGAACATTTACAGTAGATGACATCCCCCAACTCAGTATGCAAACATGCTAAAAATGTCATGCAAGAACTAGGATACATAAGGCTATAACATGAGGTACCCCAAACATTCATCAAACCAGAAAAGACCCTTAATGAAATATGTCAATAAGATCAAATATGACTCTTTCCAGTTCTGATGATGGCCGAAAACAGAAGCTAGATAAGCTTAAAAAGCATGCAAAAATGGGGGTCAAAGAGGGGTATAATGACAAGTATGAACATGGAGACCCCCAACAAGGTTGATCCCTTCTACAATGTTGTAGAGGGACACAAAATAAGCTTACTCACAGTTCATGACATGCTCCAAAACAATTTACATATAGGCCAAACAAATCATGCAAATTTACGGTAAATTGGAGGAATTGTGAAGCAAGTGCATGATAGAGAGGCCAAACAGGGTTGAGCCCTTCTTCAATGTTGAAGAGGGGCTCAAAATAGGCCCACTTACAGTTTACATTATACTCGAAAACAGACCACTCATAGGCCAAAGAAATCATGCAAGATTAAGGCATAGCAAGGGGTATTGAAACAAGTGCAAGATAGTGATCTCAAATAGGGTTGAACCCTTCAACAAACATGTAAAATGGCTCAAAATAATGCCCCTTTCAGTTAGGGTCGGAGCTCAAAACAACAAGACAATAGGCTAGAAGAATGGTGCAAAAAAGAGCTACAAAAGGGGGAAATGGCAACTTACCCTTGTAGACAAGTCTTGGCTGCCTTCTTGGACCAAATTTGCTGCCTCTTAGCTGCTGGAAATCAGCTCCAAGTGTTGGAATGGAGTGTGGGGGTCTTGTGCTAGGGGTTGATGTAGAAATGGTGCAAGAAAATGACTTTGGAGCTTGGAAATGGAGAGAAAATGGAAGGTGGAAGGTATGGAACTCTCCCAAAATGTGTCTAACAATGTCCAACCCCCATCCAAGAAGCCAAGCCTCTCCTTTATAGAGGAGAGGCATCAAAAATATCTCCAAGACCTCTTAATCCTCCATACACGTGTATGGAGGATGGTCCAATTGGAAATCAGCTGGCACAGCTGGAATACACTGAGGGAGAGGAAAATGGCCGGCCAGCTCACAGGGGCAAAAAGGTCATTTCACAAAAGGGTGGCCGGCCAGCTAGATTTTTTGGCCGGCCAGCTAGTTTTCAAGAACTACCGGGAAGAAGGCCGGCCGGTGGGTGCTAGGGAAGTCCAAATATGGCCATTCAAGTGTCCAAATTGAAGCCCCGGAAGTTAGCTTTCCAATGGCGCAAACCTTGCATCAAAATTCCTCCTGTGGAAAAAGTTATGCCCGTTTCCGTGAAGCCGCGCAGATTTCGGTTCAACCGGAGTGATGCCTTACTTCAATCAACCATATCTCCTCCGTCCGGAATTGAATTTAGGAGATTCTTGAGTGCAAAATGAAGCCCCGGGAGTAAGCTTTCCAACGATGGTGGCCTCATACTTTAATTCCTCTTGTGCAAAGAGTTACGCCCGTTTCGGTGAAGCCGCGCAGACTTTTCTCCTTCCCGGATCCACTTTCAAAGAGGTTTCAAAATGGACAAAAGAATTACTGGCCGGCCATGTGTTTTTAGGATCCTCTCATGTGTGTACAACACAAATATGTGGTTTTGGCTCGAAGAAAATGGCCCTAGGGTGTTCAACATTAGCCCGGAAGTGAGAAAAATGGGCGCCGGGGGTGCCGGAGGAGCATAACTGGTTGCTGAGACAATTGCTAGCCTCCCACCCTCCAGTGATCTTCCTGGGGATAAAACAGAGGTACCTGCCAAAAATGAACAAAAACCGATGCAAAACGAATGCTCGGGGGCCAAAACACGCAGTTCGAGGTCCCGAAAACCGGCCGTTAAGCACCGAAAGTGGTGTTTGGCCACGAAGTGGGTATCTAAGACCCCAGTGTCCCTCGTTATGATAAAACAGAGGTACCTGCCAAAAATGAACAAAAACCGATGCAAAACGAATGCTCGGGGGCCAAAACACGCAGTTTGAGGTCCCGAAAACCGGCCGTTAAGCACCGAAAGTGGTGTTTGGCCACGAAGTGGGTATCTAAGACCCTAGTGTACCTCGTTAGGGAGTAAATGAGATGCATGCCAAGAACCGGAGGAATCAGAGATGGTTGGGTGGTCCCGAACCGAGGCACACGGCCTGACGGCTCCGAAAACCGGGGATCGGGCTCCGAAATGGGCAAAATGGCCTACGGCCACGAAATGTAGCCCACGGCCACTGAGAGACGGTCTACGGGACCTCTCCCTCCCCTCAGGAAAGAAAATAGAGAAAATCGAGTCTGGTTCGCAAACCGAGGCAAGGCACAGAAGAGAGTTCGGAAGTCCGGAGGCAGGGCGCACGGCCGCGACTCTGAGACTTCTGAACGAGCACAATATGCAACATCACCGAGCGCTCAATCGGTGACGTCTAAGTCTTAAGGTCGGTCAAAAATGGGGTGTCTACACCCCCCATTTTTCCCCCCTTTCCTCCACTCCTTTCCCTATAAAACCAGCAGCTCCAGCTACATTTGAAGAGGTTACAACAATTGTTTTAGAGCTCTTGCATTCAACCTCTCTCCCTCTCTACTCCAAGCCTCAAAACCCCTTAAGTCCTACACCATTTTACACTAAAACCCATAGCACCACACCTCCACACTCCATTCCAGCAACTTGAAGCTGATTTCCAGAGGTTGAGAGCTCCCAAACTTGGTCCAAAAGCTGTTGAAGACTTAGGTTACAAGGGTGAGTCCTCTTTCCCCTCTTTCTTGCTCTATTTTGTGCTATATCTAAGCCATATTTGCTTACATTTTTGGGCTCCGACCCAAACTGAAAATAGTTATATTTTGAGCTCATCTCCATGTTTGATTAAGGGTCTTTCTCTGTTTGAGGTCTCCTCCTCACCCTTTGTGTTTAAACTCTTTTTTAGGCCTATTTTTGCATGATATTTTAGGCTTATTTGTGAGCTGTTTTGGACTTGGTAATAAACTGTGAAATGTCTTTTTTTGAGCCCCTCTTCAACTTTGTTGAAGGGCTCTCCTCTGTTTGAGGTCGGTTGCTACCACTTGTCTCTTTATCCCTCTTTTAGGCATTTTTCTTGCATATTGATTTAGCCTCGCTTGTGTTCATTTTCGAGGCTTGATGTAAACTGTAAAGTGCCTTTTTTTGAGCCCCTCTTCAACTTTGTTGAAGGGCTCTTTACCATTTGGGGCCAGCCTCTGTCCCTTGTCTCTATTCTCTCTTTTAGGGCCATTTTTGCATGATAGATTAGCCCTATTTATGTTTATTTTTGAGACTTGTTATAAACTGGAAAGAGGCTTGTTTTGACATCATCTTCATGTTTTATTAGGACATTTTCTTATTTGAGGTCTCATGCTTCCTTGTATGATTGATTCCTTCTCATTTTGAGCCTTACACCTAAGCTCCAATTGCATGCTTTGTTTGGTCTTCTAGCCACTGGAATCCAATGGATTTCCAGTGGCTTTGATGCTATTTTGAGCCTCCAAATCAGAGGGAGGTGACCCCCTCTCACCTTGACTTGTTTGGTGGTCCTTTTGGCCTTCCAAAGGGACCCCTCTTTGCATGCTTCTTAGTCACATTTCAGGGCCAATTTGATGAGTTTTGGGACTACCATATTTGATTTCCAGAGTTGTTTTGGTCATGCTTCATGTCTATCTTGTATGTGTCTAATAACCCCTTTGTATGCCCTCTAAAGGAGCCCCTCATTTGTGCATGTGTTGGCTGCCTCTCCATGTTTATTTGGGCATATTTTGGCATGTTTAGTTCACTGATTTTTGCTGGTTTGATGAGTTCTCACTTGCATTATGTACTTGCCATGTAATCCATGTTTGCTAGTCGAAATTGCATGCTATTTTAGTCTATCTTGCTAGCATCTTTTGGCCATGCTCTAAACTGGAAAAGTTCATGTTTTGGGACTGCCTTGACTCTGTCTTCATGTTTCATGGTCAAATAATGCATGTTTTGTATAGCTATAAGTCATTCCATGTGCCCAGTTTTGTGTTTCGGGACCATTCCATGCATCGGGTGCCATGTTTCCATGTTTCGGGGCCATTTAGGATCATGTGTTAGTGCTGGAAATTACATGCTTGTATGCCATATTTCATGCCTTGCCATGCCTTACTAGAGTGGCATTCGTGCCTTAGGATCGGTCCTCGGTTTGCGTGCATGCGTGCACGCATCTCGAGTATCTCATTTTCATCTTATGGCCTCCTATGTGAGTGTGGCTGAGGTCCACTTGTGTTGGTGTAAGTCCATTATGCATTGTGTATGCCATTTCATTTCATAGCATTGTGCATGCTAGGTTGTATGTTAGCGCATTGTGTATGCCAGGTTACCTCGTGCATCGTGTATGCCATTTCATAGCATTGTGTATGTTAGGTTATATATTAGTTACATTCATGCATGTCATGCATATTGCATTGTGCTTGGGATAGGAGTTAGCCCGAGCACGGGAAACGAGGGACATTTCGTACTTCGAGTGACGGAACGTGTCTCAATTCCCAGTTATCGACACTCCGGATTATCCATGATGGAGTCTTGGTCTTGTTGTGTTTTCATGTGCATTCATTCCATATTGAGTTGTGCAATTCGACTCCTCGGCCATCATGCATCGAGATGCGTGATTGGTGGCACGAGGATCGAGGCATGCATACATATGTGAAAATACATTGCTATGCCCCTTTCCTGCTCTCTGTTGTAGCAAATCAGAAATCAGCAGCTTTCAAAAGCCTTGCATAGCATTCCGGCATCAATTGCAAACAGAGGCTAATTGGGGCATCGCGATGGATTTCCGTGCCAAGCAACCCGAACATGCATCATTCATCATCCAGAGCAGATTCGAGGCAGTCCCTAGCTTGCATGCTTATTTACTGTTTTCCCTAGTTAATTTGTTAATTAGTTAGGATTTTGTACTTATTCGGACTGTATTATTCATTTGGGACTGTATATTATTTATTTGGACCCTCCGAGCGAGGGCAATGTTGTAATAAGTGTGTGTGCGTGTGATGTATGTCTTCCAACCCCACGTCTTTCTCCCTTTTATTTACCAGCTTATGATGGTTAGATTAGGGCATGTTTCAATTAGCATACAGTATGATAGCATGTTTGCATTCATTCATCTGTCTTGCATGGATCGGGCTCGGCGCATCATACTAACTGCATTGTATTTCAATTCCGAGTTGAATACTTGTTAGTTGTAGCATTTCACATGCCATCTTTAGAATAGCCGAGCCTGCTTGTAGTTGTATTTTGCATGTGTTGCATTAGGCACTTCTGTATATTTAGGATCATGCATGGATTTCTAATTAGCTTCTGTTTTGGCTTGTAGTACTCGGTAAGTTTTATGCTTTAGCATCTTTGCATGTGTGTGAGCGACTGCCATGATAGCATGCTTACCATGAGGCTATGTGCTTATATGATATACTTGTCTAAATGCCTGTGGGTGAAGGTTGGGTTATCTGAATTGGAATAATACATTGACTGTGAGTTTTAAGCCCACTAGATAGTGGCAAAACCATGTTTTCTAAGCCCACCTGAGGGTGGCAAAATCTGCATTTTAAGCCTACTTGCGAGTAGCAAACCTCTTTCCAAAACCAACATGAAATGTTTTGTTCCAATTCAGACGATCCAGTCTATACTTGTATGCTGTACGCATCACATAGTAAATCTAGGCTAATAACCGGAATAAGAGCACACAATGTTTTCAAAACTAGATATCATGGTTAGTAGAGGCCGATCTTTGATCGGGCGAGCGGGGGTGCTCACGAAGTGACCTTCCCCAATCGTACCCAAGTTCCCGAGCCGAGGCAACTTTGGTGATGACGACACGTGGCCTTAGGCACGAGTCAGGGTTTCCTAAATTTCCCAAAATAAAATATTTAGGTGGCGACTCTGTATCTGGCAAAGCAGTCCATGTTTGGCACTTCTTTCAAAAATCTATTTTCTCAAAACGATTTGTCGGATTTGGACTCTTTGATTCAGATTAAGAACCGTGACACAAATCGAGTCCGAACTGTAGCGAGGTCCCCTGCGAACTTGTTACAGTTTCTGGCGACTCTGCTGGGGATTTAGAGAACTTGACTCGAACTCATGATATCTTGTTTCGACTACACTTATGTGTCTCTTTGCATTGCATTTGCATTGGTGCGCCTAGGACACCGTGTTTGCCATCTGCTATTCCTGAACGATTTTCCGGAGGCTTGTCTTGTCAAGGCATGACCATAAGGCTAACCGGTTATGGGCTCTGCCAGTATGGGAACACAAACCCCGGTTTTACCGGGGCACCCTCTTGACCATTCGACCTAGTGCATATTCGAGATCCGTAGTGACCATTCCAAACTAGGACAGGTTACTTACCCGATATAGGTTGTTTGAAACCGCTGTGTGCGTAGTGAAACCCTAGCTCCTGACAAAATAGGACAGGGAAACCTTACCCCAACATAGGGGTGTTTTTGGCTCTCACTTGTTTGCTACGTGCTTTTAGAGTGTGTCTCTATAGGAATGCATGTAATGGTTTGCAAGTTTGGGCATCAGGCCTGCGGGCACCAGTTCAGTATTTTGGGATTCAGTTTACCTGAGGGTATCAGATTTGAGGCTGAATTTTGGGGGCAGAATTCAGTAGAGGGCACAGTCATCTTGCTACACTTGTATCTGTTTTGGTGAAGTTGAGCTGAGGTGCAGTCTGTTTTCTTTTTTGCTAGGGTAGTCCTGGAACCATAGCTTCAGAAGGCTCCGATATCCCCCGAGGTTCATCGAACTTGTGCTGATAGACTTTGTCAGGTCAGAGATTCAGTTCAAGGGCAATCAGTGTTCCTTTGCCAGAGGCAGGGTAAAAGGGCCAGTCAGGTACAAATCACCAGTTCAGCCGTTACCAGATCAGTGGCCCTTATCCACCCCACCAGTGAACAGTCAGGCTGAGGTCTCAGTTTCTACTACAGGGATAGATACCAGTCAGTTAGATGGATCAGCAGAACACGTCAGGGATGGAGGCAATGATGCGCCAGATGCAAGAAAGTATGAAACTCATGCAGCAAGATGCTGTCCGCCAAGCTGAATTCGCCAAACAGCAGGCTGCGGTCATGGCCCAACAGGCAGAGCTAATCACCAGATTGCAACAGCAAAACGGAGCATCTGCTTCGCATCAAGCTCCCCCCCCACCAGTAGATCCAATACCCGGGGAGACGCCAAATGTCCAGGAAGGTACGGACATTCCGACAGGGCCGGCTCCGCCCCCAATCTTACCCCAGCTGTCTAAAGCACCAATCAACCTACCGGACTCTCCCTTTGAGTTCGAAGTAGACCATACAGCGTTGAAGTTGAGCAAGCTTGAAAAGTTGTTCAAGAAATCCCAGGGGGTAAAGTCCATCCCGGACATCGAGGACGGATACACCGACTCAGCTGTGACACTGCCAGACCGGTTCAAGATGCCTCACATCGACCGTTTTGACGGGTCAGGAGATCCCATGGTCCACCTGAGTTTGTTTTCAGATGTTCTGCGCCCGATGGGCTTGACAAGATTACAGAAGCTCTCCCTTTTTGGCAGGACCCTGTCGGGTATTGCGGCCATCTGGTACGCCAAATTGGAGGATTCAGTGAAACGAAGCTGGGAGGAGATGGCCGAGGCCTTCGTCGCGCAATATTCATACAATACCCAAATCGAGATTACGACCCGTGATCTTGAGACGACGAGGCAGGAGCCTAAGGAGAGCTTCTCAGAATTCGTGGCCCGCTGGAGGGCCAAGGCCTCAATGATGACCATTAGGCCAACGGATAAGGATCAAATACGGATGGTTGTGCGCAACCTCCAGCACAAACTAATGCAGAAAATGATCGTGCTCCTCTTCCCTACCTTTTCAGATTTGCATGAGATGGGAGTACAGATCGAGGATGCTAGGAAGCAGGGCCTCATTGACCAGGAGAAGGAGCAGCCCAGGAGGGCGTTTACCCGCAGTTCAATGCGACCACCAGCGGTGACGCAGCTGCAAGATCTTCCGAAGTGGGCATGGTCGCCACCACCACACCAAGAGCAGCCACCCCCTTTGTTGGTGCATCCACTTCAAACCCCCGAACTTCAGACTATCTACCCCGAGGCAAGAAGGTTTTCACCCCACTCTATATGTCTTTGTCTAAAGCCCTGGGGGTCCTACTCAGGAAAGGACATCTGAAACCGTTAGAGCAACGGCCTCTACCCGATCCTCTCCCTCCAAAGCATGACCCGACTAAGTACTGTGCTTTCCATCAACAAACCGGTCATGACACCGACAGTTGCGTCTGTCTCCGCCACGAGATACAAAATTTGATTAACAACGGGGTCATCCCCGTACTAGGTCCTGTAAAGTCTATCGGCACTTGATCAGTGAACTTGTGGGGGATAATGTGATGTGATCGAGGGATGAACCACCTGCGGGCGGCGTTCAGTTTATTTCAGATATGGTGTATGGCACGCACTGTTTTGAGCATTTGTGAATGCTGGTTTTTGTACATTCTGACTTAGGTATTGGGTCAGTCTTGTTGTGTTATTTTGAGTCTGTCTCTTTGTTTTGAGTCAGTCTTTTTGTTTAGGGTCTGTCTTGTTGTATCGAGTCAGTCCTATTGTACAAAAGGTCGGGTGATTCCGGGGGTGTTACCTCGGGTATCACCATTTTGTTTTGCATTTGTCTTTTCGTTTTGTTTTGAGTCTGTTTCTGCCTGGAGCCGGTTACACCAACAGATTTGAATGAACAGCAGTGATTTTCACGCTCTCGCATTTGCTTCTGCTTTGTGCCAGTTATGCCGGAAGTTCTGAATGAGATGGCAGTATTTGACTAAGAACTCTGTCTTTTCTGTGCCTTGAAGTCATTATAATGACCTGAGTTTTTCAAAACTTTGTGAACACTGCGGTGAAAACAAAGAGGGAGGGATTCCTCGGGATTTGCAAAACTTTGATCAAACTGAGAGAAAGAGAGGCGTGCTAAGCCCTTAATGAATGAAAACATGCTTGTTAGTGTGAGTACTGAGAAGGACCCTAGCTTTGATCCAGATTGGTTCTACACTGTCTTCAGCGCGAGCGATTTGTCGCTTTTCTTAAAAACTGTCAAAAAAATGTTTTGCGCGGTCCTGCGAGGACATGTGTGGAATCACTTTTGAGATTGTGCAGCTTAGGATCGCTCTCAGCCCCGAGACTTAACCCCTCACTTTCGAACCTTGAACTTATTCAGAACGTTCAACGGTCAACTACAATGTGAGGCCTGAGTGGCCAGATTCGAAGCAACCCATGAATTAGCGGCAAAAAAATCAGATCAAGAAGACCAGATGTCACCAAAAACAGCTTGCGAAGCTAGGTCGAAAGCACCCTTCGAACTAGGGGCAAAGATGTCAGATGTGCTCGAAGAGCCGAAGATGAGTCCTCTTGCAAATCAAAAGCCACTCTCCTGGATACGGATGACTTCAAAACCCTACAACCATTTGGCATGGACCAAGCTACACTTTTACCCTTTGAGAGGCTCGCTGGGTCGAAAACCTAGAAGGGCGACCCAGGCAAAAGTTAGAGCGAGACAAAAAATATACAAAAAATGCAAAAAGAAAAGAAAAAAGAAAAATGCAAAAAAAAAGAAAAAGAAAAAGAAAAAGGAATGAAAAGAATATAAAAAAAAAAGAGAAAGAAAGAAGAACAAAGCTCGCAAGGTCGAAAACCCGCGATGGGCGCCTTGGCAAAAGTTAGAGCCTAAAAAGGAGAGGTTAATACCCGAGTGTACCTTAACCCCGAACTACGTAAGGCTTGATTCCCATCTTTGGGATACATAGGCAACTTCATCCTGAAGTCCAGCCGTAAAACACTTTAAAATTCGACTGTGTCCATGTAATGGTTTTGATCATCTTTGCTTTCTCTGAATTCGAGAATTTGGTTATGTTCGTCACTCTGAGGACTGACTACAATGCGCCGCGGTGCTATCCAAACAAGGGGCAACTTTTCGTTGCCATTCAATGTGCTGCGGCGTCATTCAAACAAGGGGCAACTTTCCGTTGCCATGCATCTCTCTTCAAGCAAGGGGCAATTTTCCTTCAGATCTGAGGTTGTGCATCTCAAGAGTAGGTTCCGTGCTCGTTGAGCAATGGCCGTTTGCGAAATAGTTCTTGAGAATTTTTACTAAGGTTGACTAATCCTCTCGAAAATTATCCCATTTTTCTAAAAAACTAGACCATTTCTTGGACCCAAAAAAGGAAAATTTTCAGTGCTCATAGCCTGACTTGTGTGATTTCAAATCAAAAAGTTGAACAAGCATGTTAATCTAACTCTCATTTTTGGTCAAATTTTTTTTAAGAGAAAACTAAAACAAAAAATGGTCAAAATGATGAAACTAAGGGCACAGTTGAGTCAGGCTTCCTGTCTTTCCCCATTGTCAACATACTTGCCAAGGAGGACACTCTACCTGCCAGAAGAGAGCACAACTGAAGCTAACAGCAAAAGGGCAGAAAGCTCTTACATCCTCCAAGCAATGAGGTATCAAGCCAAGTGCGAAGCACGAACTGGAATGGGGCCAGATATTCCACTCCCTCATCTGGATAGATCTGATCACGTCCAAATTCCCCAGCAGAGCATCGTCGACCGATGTCAGCTGCAGATTTGCTACACACCCAATTGTAGTGCGGCCCCTTTGTGGAAGAAACTCACTGTTGTGAACAAAAAGAAGAATCTAGCGGAATGCTAGGGGCAAGACCCCGCAACTTTCTGTTTATCCATCAACCACCCAGGGGAGGGATAAAAAATGAGAGATTGAAGAATAGAGAGATGTGCGATGAGAGAAAAAGTGAGAAAAGGGCTTTTTCAGAAAACAAGAGATTGAGTGCCAGAGTGATGTGAGAATCACAAATGAGAAAAGGTGGGAAACACTACCCGGTGAAACAGGCTCCTTGTGCACGTCTGAGTGTTGTGTCTTTTTGTTTTATCTCGATCCTTGTTTTGAGTCGTTTCGAGTGTTACTCGATGTGTCTAGGTTATGTGCCTTTTATTTCCTTGTTGAGTCGTTTTGCTGTGTTCAGTCGTAGGCTCAATACTTGGTCGAAAACTCATCTCTCAATTTCAAAAATAAAATCGTTTTGTGCTCAAAGTGCTGTGCCATTCTTCACGTTTGTGCAAAACAAGATTCGTTCTTTCATAAAACCGCACGGTTCAACCCAGGTCATGTGAGAACAGTAAAACCAGGACCTATCTGAAGCTATGTGGGTTCCAGACTGCAAAGCAAAAGAAAAGAGGGAAAATCGAAGCATCTGAGTGTGTTTCACCTTCAGCAAATTCCGTGATTGTACTCCGGATGTACCTCCTCAGGCCTTGTCACTACTCTGAAGTATGAGTGTATCTCGGCCCCAAGCTTAAGCCTACTCCAAGTCAGAATGGAAATTAAAGCAGCAGCAGATGTTATCTCTCTCTGGTATGAACAGGGTGTGCCCGTTTTTGAGCTGAGTGTGTTGCAAACCCCTCCGAAAGGTAAATCGGAGGTCGCGATTGAATTTGGTCTCGTTAAGGCTTGTATTCCCTTATTCGGCATTTTGTTTCAAATATGCGTTGTCACGCACGTTCCATTTGCATTGTGATGCACGTTCCAATTGCATTGTTATGCATCCACTTCACTTGCATTGTGATGCATGTTCCAATTGCATTGTTATGCACTCACTTCACTTGCATTGTGATGCACGTTCCAATTGCATTGTTATGCACCCACTTCACTAGCATTGTTATACCCATTCATTACATTGATTATGCACATCTATCTCGCATTGTTATGCTCATTACTTGCATTGTTATGCACCATTTCACTTGCAATTATCATTCTTTATCCTCGCGCGTGCGACGGGTTAGACCTCCTTTGGTTTAGAGCATTTGGAACACGTTCCAATGCCCGCATCTTTTATTCTGAAACACCGGGATACGTTCCTACGTTTCTCCTTCCTTCCGAAACACTGGGATACGTCCCTATATTTCTCCCTTTATTCTGAAACAATGGGATACGTCCCTCTGTTTCTCCCTTCTTTCTGAAACAACGGGATACGTCCCTGTGTTTCTCTCTCTTTCCGGAATACCGAGATACGTCCCTATGTTTCCCTCTTTTTCCGAAACACCGGGATACGTCCCTATGTTTCTCCTTTTTTCCGGAATACCGGGATACGTCCCTATGTTTCCCTCTTTTTCTGAAACACCGGGATACGTCCCTAGGTTTCTCCCTCTTTGGTTAAAAGCGTTCGGAATACCTTCCAATGCTCACACCATTCCGAAACACCAGGATACGTCCCTAGGTTTCTCCCTCTTTGGTTAAAAGCGTTCGGAATACGCTCCAATGCTCACACTATTCTGAAACGCCGGGATACGTCCCTATGTTTCTCCCTCTTCGGTTAAAAGCGTTCGGAATACGTTCCAATGCTCACACTATTCCGAAACAGCGGGATACGTCCCTATGTTTCTCCCTCTTCAGTTAAAAGCGTTCGGAATACGTTCCAATGCTCACATCATTCCGAAACACCGGGATACGTCCCTATGTTTCTCCCTCTTCGGTTAAAAGCGTTCGGAATACGTTCCAATGCCCACACCATTCTGAAACACCGGGATACGTCCCTAGGTTTCTCCCTCTTTGGTTAAAGCGTTCGGAATACGTTCCAATGCTCACACCATTCTAAAACACCAGGATACGTCCCTATGTTTCTCCCCCTTCGGTTAAAAGCGTTCGGAATACGTTCCAATGTTTCTCTCTTTGTTCCTTCCTCACACGATTTCAGCGTGTTTGGATCCTTTCTCAGGTTGCGTTGTGCGCGCACTTGAGCGATTGTATTCGGACCTCTTCTCACGATTTCAGCATGGTTTGAGTGTCCCTTTCCTCCCACGATTTTAGCGTGGTTTGAGTGTCCTCTTCCTCACACGATTTCAGCGTGTTTGGAATTTATCTTAGGTTGCGTGGAACACGCTCCTGATTAATTTTCTTTGTTCTTCCTCCACTCACGAGTCCAGCGTGGTTGGCGTATGTCACCATTTTGCATCTATTGTACTCTCTGTTGCATCACATCTATTACATCCATTGCATCATATCTGTTTTATCGTCTGGTCTAAGGAGACCTTAAATCCTGCATCTTTATTCGCACTGTCTTGTGCACTCTCTGGTCTAGGAGACCTTAAATCCTCTAAAGGTGCAATTCCTTTGGTGTTTGTCGTGCCCGAACGACTTCCGGTGATCTGGTATAGCCACCTGCCTATGTTTGCGGTGAGTTCCTAGGAGACCAACTGAGACAGTGGAAACTTGAGTTCGAATGGCTTATGCCTAGAACGCAAAGGTTCGGGATTTCCGAGACTAAACTCTGGTTTAAATACCCAGGGGTATATCCTCGGCTTGAAATCTGTATGGCAGCCCCATAGATTGAGATAGCATCTGTATGCACCTCAATTCTGGATACTGATCCAACCTAGTCTGTCACCCTGTTGGAGAATAGGGAAAGCTGCAACCATAGTCAGGGAGAAAAATAGTACCTGTGGTTCAACTGAGAAGAAGAGGAAGATTCCCACATCAGCATGAGGTAGGACATTGTCGAGGTAAGTCATTGTCGATTGACCCTGTAAGGTACCTTTACCTCTTAGCTATTACATTGCATTTTAGCCACTACATTACAGTGCATTGCATAAATCCTCAATTTTCAAACTGGCTTCGTGTAGCGTATAAGTCCAATCTTCAAAGCGGCTTCGCGTAGCGTATAAGTCCAATTATCAAACCGGCTTCGCGTAGCGTATAAGTCCAATTTTCAAAGCGGCTTTGCGTAGCGTATAAGTCCAACTTTCAAACCGGCTTCGCGTAGCGTATAAGTCCAATTATCAAAATCTTTCTCCATATCATTTTGCATCCTACCCCTGAACTACGCTGGTTTGATTCCTTGCAAAAGGATACGTAGGCAGCCTGCGGGCACAACCATTTATTTATCTATATTTTGTTTGTTTGTCCAAGTCTTCGGCCTTGTCAAAAATGGGTCGTCTCTAGGCTTTGACATTCACTCCCGTCACTTCTTGACTTCCGAGTTCTGTCAAAGAGGGGCAACTGTAGACACCCCATTTTTGACCGCCTTTAAGACTTGGACGTGACTGATGGTTTTGGAAGATGTGCAGGGCAAAGGTTCAATTTCTTCGGTAAAGAGAGAGAGTCAAATCTCAACTTCATACCCCTGTTCTAGACCAAAACAATCTTGATCAAAAGATTTTAGTCTTAAAACCCTCTCTTTCAAAACGTTTTTGAAATAAAGTTTTTTACGATGTTCAGAGGCTCGCATTTTGTCAAATGTTGCGCTTTTCGGTAAACCGAGCAAGGACAAAGTGGAAATGAACGAAAGAGAGATGAAATCTTTGAAAAATCTTTCAAAACACCTTACTTAGGGGTTTGGAGTTGAAGAAAAGAGGAGAAGAGAAAGGAAAACTAGTTTGGGAGAAGTTCGGCATGAATCCGGGTAGGACCGAATCTGCGCGGCTTCACCGAAATGGGCATAACTCTTTGCAAAGGAGGAATTTTGATGCGAGGTTGGCGCCGTTGGAAAGCTAACTTCCGGGGCTTCAATGTAGCCACATGGAGAACAAGCAAATCGGATGGCCGACCAGCTTTTTTTGGTCAAAAGTGGTTTAGCATGAATCTGGAAAGGAGAGAAAACATTGCGCGGCTTCACCGAAACGGGAATAACTCTTTGCATAGGAGGAATTAAGGTATGAGGCCACCACCGTTGGAAAGATTATTTCCGGGGCTTCATTTTTCACTCAAGAATCTCCTAAGTCCAAGTCCGGGGGGAGGAGATATGGTTGGTTGAAGTCCAGTTGGACCGAATCTGCGCGGCTTCACGGAAACTGGCATAACTTTTTCCACAGGAGGAATTTTGATGCAAGGTTTGCGGCATTGGAAAGCTAACTTCTGGGGCTTCATGCTAAGCGGTGGCCGGCCACCTTGACCCTTTTGACCTGGTCGGCCGGCCACCTAGCTTGTCGGTTGACCACTTTGACCCTTTTGACCTGGCCGGCCATTCTTGCCCTCCCAAGTGTGTTCCAGCTGTGCAATTTGTTTTCCTCCAAACACTGTGCCCTAGGGTCAACCTTTTGGGGGGGAAATTTGAATTGGTTTTCCCCTCCATTTTTCCCCCCTTTCCTCCACTCTTTTCCCTACAAAACCAGCATCTCCAGCTGCATTTGAAGAGGTTACAACAATTGTTTTAGAGCTCTTGCATTCAACCTCTCTCCCTCTCTACTCCAAGCCTCAAAACCCCTTAAGTCCTACACCATTTTACACTACAACCCATAGCACCACACCTCCACACTCCATTCCAGCAACTTGAAGCTGATTTCCAGAGGTTGAGAGCTCCCAAACTTGGTCCAAAAGCTGTTGAAGACTTAGGCTACAAGGGTGAGTCCTCTTTCCCCTCTTTCTTGCTCTATTTTGTGCTATATCTAAGCCATATTTGCTTACATTTTTGGGCTCCGACCCAAACTGAAAATAGTCATATTTTGAGTTCATCTCCATGTTTGATTAAGGGTCTTTCTCTGTTTGAGGTCTCCTCCTCACCCTTTGTGTTTAAACTCTCTTTTAGGCCTATTTTTGCATGATATTTTAGGCTTATTTGTGAGCTATTTTGGACTTGGTCATAAACTGTGAAATGTCTTTTTTTGAGCCCCTCTTCAGCTTTGTTGAAGGGCTCTCCTCTGTTTGAGGTCGGTTGCTACCACTTGTCTCTTTATCCCTCTTTTAGGCATTTTTCTTGCATATTGATTTAGCCTCACTTGTGTTCATTTTCGAGGCTTGATGTAAACTGTAAAGTGCCTTTTTTTGAGCCCCTGTTCAACTTTTTTGAAAGGCTCTTTACCATTTGGGGCCAGCCTCTGTCCCTTGTCTCTATTCTCTCTTTTAGGGCCATTTTTGCATGATAGATTAGCCATATTTATGTTTATTTTTGAGACTTGTTATAAACTGGAAAGAGGCTTGTTTTGACATGATCTTCATGTTTTATTAAGGGCATTTTCTTATTTGAGGTCTCATGCTTCCTTGTTTGATTGATTCCTTCTCATTTTGAGCCTTACACCTAAGCTCCAATTGCATGCTTTGTTTGGTCTTCTAGCCACTGGAATCCAATGGATTTCCAGTGGCTTTGATACTATTTTGAGCCTCCAAATCAGAGGGAGGTGACCCCTTCTCACCTTGACTTGTTTGGTGGTCCTTTTGGCCTTCCAAAGGGACCCCTCTTTGCATGCTTCTTAGTCACATTTCAGGGCCAATTTGATGAGTTTTGGGACTACCATATTTGATTTCCAAAATTTTTTTGGTCATGATTCATGTCTATCTTGTATGTGTCTAATAACCCCTTTGTATGCCCTCTAAAGGAGCCCCTCATTTGTGCATGTGTTGGCTACCTCTCTATGTTTATTTGGGCATATTTTGGCATGTTTAGTTCACTGATTTTTGCTGGTTTGATGAGTTCTCACTTGCATTATGTACTTGCCATGTAATCCATGTTTGCTAGTCGAAATTGCATGCTATTTTAGTCTATCTTGCTAGCATCTTTTGGCCATGCTCTAAACTGGAAAAGTTCATGTTTTGGGACTGCCTTGACTCTGTCTTCATGCTTCATGTTCAAATAATGCATGTTTTGTATAGCTATAAGTCATTCCATGTGCCCAGTTTTGTGTTTCGGGACCATTCCATGCATCGGGTGCCATGTTTCCATGTTTCGGGGCCATTTAGGATCATGTGTTAGTGCTGGAAATTACATGCTTGTATTCCATATTTCATGCCTTGCCATGCCTTGCTAGAGTGGCATTCGTGCCTTAGGATCGGTCATCGGTTTGCGTGCATGCGTGCACGCATCTCGAGTATCTCATTTTCATCTTATGGCCTCCTATGTGAGTGTGGCTGAGGTCCACTTGTGTTGGTGTAAGTCCATTATGCATTGTGTATGCCATTTCATTTCATAGCATTGTGTATACTAGGTTTTATGTTAGCGCATTGTGTATGCCAGGTTACCTCGTGCATCGTGTATGCCATTTCATAGCATTGTGTATGTTAGGTTATATATTAGTTGCATTCATGCATGTCATGCATATTGCATTGTGCTTGGAATAGGAGTTAGCCCGAGCACGGGAAACGAGGGACATTTCGTACTTCGAGTGACGGAACGTGTCTCAATTCCCAGTCATCGACACTCCGGATTATCCATGATGGAGTCTTGGTCTTGTTGTGTTTTCATGTGCATTCATTCCATATTGAGTTGTGCAATTCGACTCCTCGGCCATCATGCATCGAGATACGTGATTGGTGGCACGAGGATCGAGGCATGCATACATATGTGAAAATACATTGCTATGCCCCTTTCCTGCTCTCTGTTGTAGCAAATCAGAAATCAGCAGCTTTCAAAAGCCTTGCATAGCATTCCAGTATCAATTGCAAACAGAGGCTAATTGGGGCATCGCGATGGATTTCCGTGCCAAGCAACCCGAACATGCATCATTCATCATCCGGAGCAGATTCGAGGCAGTCCCTAGCTTGCATGCTTATTTACTGCTTTCCCTAGTTAATTTGTTAATTAGTTAGGATTTTGTACTTATTCGGACTGTATTATTCATTTGGGACTGTATATTATTTATTCGGACCCTCTGAGCGACTGCCATGATAGCATGCTTACCATGAGGCTATGTGCTTATATGATATACCTGTCTGAATGCCTGTGGGTGAAGGTTGGGTTATCTGAATTGGAATAATACATTGACTGTGAGTTTTAAGCCCACTAGATAGTGGCAAAACCATGTTTTCTAAGCCCACCTGAGGGTGGCAAAATCTGCATTTTAAGCCTACTTGCGAGTAGCAAACCTCTTTCCAAAACCAACATGAAATGTTTTATTCCAATTCAGACGATCCAGTCTATACTTGTATGCTGTACGCATCACATAGTAAATCTAGGCTAATAACCGGAATAAGAGCACACAATGTTTTCAAAACTAGATATCATGGTTAGTAGAGGCCGATCTTTGATCGGGCGAGCGGGGGTGCTCACGAAGTGACCTTCCCCAATCGTACCCAAGTTCCCGAGCCGAGGCAATTTTGGTGATGACGGACACGTGGCCTTAGGCACGAGTCAGGGTTTCCTAAATTTCCCAAAATAAAATATTTAGGTGGCGACTCTGTATCTGGCAAAGCAGTCCATGTTTGGCACTTCTTTCAAAAATCTATTTTCTCAAAACGATTTGTCGGATTTGGACTCTTTGGTTCAGATTAAGAACCGTGACACAAATCGAGTCCGAACTGTAGCGAGGTCCCCCGCGGACTTGTTACATGAACTAGTGAAGAGTGTGTAGTTACAACTTGTTCTGAAACATGTTCTTGCCAAGTGACTGATTATAAAACAGTTGACTGACTGAAAAAAGAATCATTATGGTTAAGGACAAGTATATTACCTGATATAGTTCTTGCTTGGGTTCCTAGAAAAGCAAAGACATCTTAGATACTTGGTTAGCCACAGTGATCAATCATATATCAGTAACTTTTTGTTTTTATTAGTTGAGAAAACCAGTATAACCAACTTGAAAATGCTTTCAATCCGCAATATCTTGTCCCCAGTTTCAAGCAGACCTTGTAAAGTGCTAATGATTGGAAGCCCAGCTCCAACATTTGCTTCATAGAAGTAATGTGTATAGGATTGCTGTTGAAGAGCTCTCAACCTCAAATTTTGGAATTTGGACAAAGTCCAACCATGAAAGCCCCTAGATGAGTTTTTTAGAAAATGGTACGGAAAAAAAGATGCAAATAGATTTTCTTCAAGTATTGATTATTTAGTAAATGAGAATACATCATTGGTGGATCACACAAATATGCATCATATTGTAGCAAATTTATTGAACTAAAGCCACTAATGATCTAAACTAACAACCATTTCACTTGTAAAATCATAACAAGGGTACACTAAATCATAACTTTCAAGGAATTTTCTACTCATACACAGAGAGAAATTTTCTTCTAACTTTCAAGGAATCCTGCTTCTCCAAAATAAAAAAATTAAATTGTTATCAAATTCGAAATTAGGAATGAAAACCTAGTTGTGTTAATGATACACTATTCCATTATCCACAGTTGCGTATACTATTCAAATGACAATTTATATTATTCCATTATACAAAATTAAACACTAGCATAATAGCTTCTTTCAGATCAAAACATATCAGCCAATTCGCATGACCATGTTGAAGAATGTTAATGCATTTTAATTCAACGACATCTACATCACACCCATAAGCTAATATATTCATGGTACTCACCATGAAAATTGTTCACAGCTTTATTGGCCTCCTCAGGTGTTGAGAAGCAGACAAACCCAAACACAAATCCAAAACCTCTGGAGGCCCCATACTCATCCTTTGAGACAATTAAGCTGAGAATTTTACCAAACTTAGAGATCTTCTCCTTAAGAAGTTCTTCTGTGACATCTAAATCCAAATTCTTCACATATTGTATATCTAGCATCAGGACTAGGTAAAATCCTAAGAATATTTTTCTCTGTGTATGAGTTGTTCTCATATTAATCTGCTCTTTTTTTTTTTTTTTTTCTTTTTTTTCCCTTCAGACATGAGTGGAAGAAAATGATTAGAACTTTTCTTTACAATCACATTTTAGCAGCCATACATGCATTTAAATACACAATCAATGTGTATGAGTTCTTCTATCTTGTTTCATGATATTCTTTCTTGGGTCTAGAGGAATAACAAATAAATTTATTAAATATTAAAACCCAAACCAATATGTGATTTCAAAATACAACAGAAGAAGTGGAAGAAGAAGATGAGCAGACACAGATAAATTTTTGATTTGGGCATTGCATCAAACAATTGGAGGGCGAAAGATGTAACAAGAAGAACAAATTCATGGGAAAGAACAAATGTATGAAAAGTGCAAATCAACAACCATGAATCCACATACCTACCAAAAAAAAAAAAAATCCAAAACCCTATTATATTCACACCAGTAATTCAACCTCTATCCTTTCATATCAATTAAATGAAGCTCAATGGTCCAACGAAAATCAAATCAGGGCATAATCTTTTCCGTACATTTAACCCCTCAAAAAACTTTGTAATTCAACATATTTTGGTTACTGGAAATTCATTATTTTATTAGAAGCCATTGCTTATCTAAGACGATGAAGGTTTAAAATAATATTGAATGAATTTAATAGTTAAACCCTAAGTGGCGCATATATACATCCATACATTCAACTTTGAGTAGGCGTGTTCAAATCATTATTCCAACTAAATTTAAAGCTACACTCAAATCAATGCAAGCATACTACTCTACAGCAAGCTCCATGATAAAATTAAACTAAGAAATCAATAATTATATATGTATATATATATCTTCTATATACGCTTTTTCTTATTCTTATATTGTGATCTGCAATTTTGCTTTCTTTTGAACCACATAGCCATTGGCACCATAACCCAAACAATTAAATGTCGTTACACAAATTCAATTAAAATTAACACCAACAACCCACAAACCCAAATTAAAAATTCTGTTTAAAAAAAAAAAAGCACAATTGGGTCAAACAGAAGAGAACCCAAAAACAGTAGAATAGTAGAGAAGTAGTAGTGGTACCTTAGTTGGAAAGCAGAAATAGGAGGATCGATTTTGGGGACAAAATCCATAACCATAACTATAACCAGCCACTTCACTTGTTGTTAATATGTCTTCACAATGGCGATGGTGGAGGAGGAGGAGGAGGTGCTCCGGTTCCTGGTGAACGCGAGGAGGAGCGGCGGTGAGAGAGGGAGTGAAGAGGAGGATCGGAGACGAAGAGGGGAGGGAGAGGGAGAGAAACGCTGAAAATAGGAAGAGGGAGTTGCTGGTTTGTTACGGTTTGGGTTAGAAACAAAATACATATATAATTAATAACAATTCGTGACTAAATATTTTAGTGGCTAATTACTTTTTGAATCCCTCCAAAATTTGAAATCTCTATCCAAATATTTTAGTTTTTTGACGATCAAATTTTTTGGTCGCTAAATATAATTTTTTTTTTTTTTTCTTTTCATTCGGCTACTAAATAATTTTAGTAGCTAAAACTAACTATACAACTACTAAAATATTTTTTTGTGGTTGAAAATATACTTTTGGCGACCAAACGTTTGGTTGTCAAAGATAAAAAATAATTGTTTTTTTCTTTTTATTCGGCTACTAAACAATTTTAGTAGCTAAAACTAACTATACGGTAACTAAAAAATTTTTGTCACTGAAAATATACTTTTGACAACCAAACTTTTGGTCGCCAAATATAAAAAATAAATTTTTTTTTTTCATTCAGCTACTGAACAATTTTTGTAGCCAAAACTAGCTATACGGCTGCTAAATTTTTTTTTGGTCGCCAATTGTGATATTTTTGGTGACTAAATTTTTTTTAGCCGCTAATAATCAATATTCCCCAACTAAAAAATATTAGTAGCTAAATATTTGACTTTTGCTGGCTAATATTATTTTTGGTTGCCAATTCCATAACTTTTGACGACTAAATTTTTTTTAGTCGCTAAAAGTACATTTTGTTGTAGTGCTTCAAAAAAAGTCGTTGACGTTTTCAAAATATAAAACTCAACCATATTTCTTAATTGTTTTGCAAAAATTAAGTTTTGTCTATCGATTGAGCTCAAACTAAATTTTTACTAGCAAGATCGCAGCCCTCAAAATCTATCTCCAATAAACCTTTAATTACATAATATGATAAGAATTTTAAAATTTGAGAACTTAATAAAACTTGATATGGCTAAGGCCATGTTTGTTTGGCTCTTTGGAGAGGGAGATTGGATTAAAAATCTGTAAGACCCACTTAAAGAGTGTTTGGTTAGGGAAATGAATGAAAGGATAGCTATCCCCTTGGACTAGTAATCTCTCAATTGGTAGGACTACCAATCTCATGGAGAGGTTGAGATTAGAAATTGAGTGGGGGGATTAGTGAATTTTTAAATGATTTTTATCAATGTTGTGTTTAATAAAAAAAATTATTTCTTTGACAAATATATAAATTTTTTCTCATTTTTTCTAACCCAAATTGCAAAATATGGCAAGGAAAAAAAAAACATGTATGTTTGTGTTTTACCTGAACGAGTTCATTCTTTTTACCATGAGCCAGTCCTCCTTGTATTTACTTTTTTTTTTTTTTCAGATTCCACAATTAACGGTATCCGAGTTAGTTTATGTACATTTTGATTAATCTTCTTGCCGATTCAGCCAAAGGCAAGCCATTCACATTAGAAACATTATTCTTTTTTGTAACCTAGCCCCAAGAATTGAACTATGAATAATTGTGTGAGAAGTATACCCACCAATCACCCCATATTCCTTTCTTTTTTTTTCTTTTTTCTTTTTTTGTGCTCAAAAAAAAAAAAAAAAAGAACTCTTCCCCTCCAATGGTTGTAAGTGTTCTATATTGGACATAAACTATTTAAATTTTTTTATTTTTTTTATTTCAGACCAAAACAACATATTGTTAAGGATAAAGAATCTGCTAGTGCAAGTGCATCTGCAACAGAACCTTCTAGTGCATCAGTAGCATCTTCTCATGCATCAGCATCAGATGCAATCACAGCTCTCAACTATTTCTCACCTGTTTCCGTAACTGCTGGGAAGTAGTTAGCAGTCATTAGAAGTAGTTAGAATCTATTATTCAGTTACATATCTCTTGTATAAATATACTCTGTAATCTAGATATTCATTAATGTGAATTGAGTTCAATCTTTCATCATGGTATCAGAGCTAATCTGAAGCTCTCACGAGCACAACTCTGGGCCATCCATGGCTTCGTCTGATTCATCTTCTTCTTCTTCTTTGTCATCTAATCTCAGTCTGTTGATCTCTAATCTCAGTTCACTCGTTACAGTAAAACTTGATTCCACAAATTTTCTAATCTGGCGCAGTCAGTTTCAAAATGTTTTGCGAGCAACTGAGTTGTTCGATTTTGCAACAGGATTAGTTCCTTGTCCACCATTGCAGATCAAAGATTCAAATGGTGTTGAAGTGTTCAATCCAGCTCGAGCACAGTGGAACAAAACAGATGCTCATCTGCTAAGTTGTATAACAGCTACACTTACACCTCCAATTTTTTCCTCTGTTCTTCATTTGCACCATAGTTTTGAGGTTTGGA
This sequence comes from Camellia japonica, assembly GCA_030407325.1. Lineage (NCBI taxonomy): Eukaryota > Viridiplantae > Streptophyta > Magnoliopsida > Ericales > Theaceae > Camellia > Camellia japonica. The sequence continues at coordinate 83,969,859 of JAPPVO010000013.1, read as the reverse complement.
ATGCTCTCTGTAAAAGATTCACAGTGTTATCTAGATCTCATATTCATGAAATGAAGAACCGTTTGAATCATCTAACAAAAGATTCATTGACCATGCATGAGTATTTGACTCAGATAAAAGATATTTCTAATCAATTAACTCTGGCCTCTTCACCGGTTGATGAAGAAGATCTGGTACTTCTCACTCTCAATGGCTGACCAGATGAATTTGATGCACTCAAAACCACCATTCGAGCACGTATTGAGCCTATTTCTATGGCAGAGTTAACATCTCTATTAAATTCTGAATCCATTCACATTGAAGCTAAACAGAGAAAGGTGCATTCTCATGAACCTTCAGTTGCGTATATTGCACATACATAGCGTGGTTCATTTAGTTCTGCTTCTAGAGGAGGACGCTCGTCCCTTCGTGGTTCCAGAGGTGGTTTTAGAGGTGGTTTTCGTGGTGGCAGTACCCGATCTACTTCTCGTGGCAGAGGTCGATATTCCTCCTACAACTTAGCTTGTCAAATCTGTGGAAAAAGCAGTCACACTGCTATTGACTGTTGGCATAGACTGGATACTACCTTTTATCCATCCTCTTCCTCTAATTTTGCTTCTTCATCTGCATCAGCATCTCCTTCATCTGGCTATCCTTCTCCTCGAGCTTTTTTGACTTCCACTCCATCCACTGTTTCTGCAGATTCTTCTCCTTGGTACCTTGATTCTGCCGCTTCCAATCATATTACTAATGATCTTTCTAATCTCCACATGTATCAGGATTATCATGGCCCTGATCAGATCACTGTAGGTAGTGGTAAGTCCATTCCTATTCATCATACAGGTAAAGGCCTACTCCTTACTCCTCATTTTTCCTTTAAGCTTAATAAGCTTTTGCATGCTCTTATCTCCTCAAAACTTCTTTCTGTGCATCAGCTCACCAAGGATAATAATTACACTGTTACATTTGATGACTCTTCCTTTGTGATCCAGGACAAACACTCGAAGGCCATTCTGCACAAGGGCCATAATGTTCATGGCTTATATCACTTCCCACATTTGTCCTCACTATCTTCTACTGCTGTGCATGCTCTTCCTGCATCATCATCTCATGCTGTATTTTCTGCTACTACTAGTCCTGTATCTGAGGTTACTTGGCATCACAGATTGGGTCATCCCTCACACCAAAAATTTGTAGTTTTAAAACAACACTTGTCTGTTGCTAATCCTCACCCTAAGTCTACTATGTTTTCTTGTAATCATTGCAGCATAGTTAAAAGTCATCAACTGCCTTTCAAACTTTCTAATTCTACTGTAAATAAGCCCCTATCTCTTATACATAGTGATGTATGGGGGCCCTTTCATTCTTCTTCTTCTTGTTACAAATTCTATGTACTTTTCATTGATGAATATAGCAAATTTACTTGGCTTTATCCTATTTGTTATAAAAGTGAAGTGTTTTCCAAATTTTTGGAATTTAAAGCTTATGTTGAGACTCAATTTTCCACTAAATTGCAAGTGCTTAGAACTGATGGCGGTACTGAATTTGTTAATTCTTCTATGACTCAATTTCTGAAAGCACAAGGCATTGTTCATCAATTATCTTGTCCCTACACTCCACCTTAGAATGGGGTCTCTGAACGCAAACATCGACATATTATTGAGACCACTATTGCTTTGCTTCATCATTCTTGTGTTTCCCTCAAGTTTTGGTTTGATGCTGTCTTTACTGCTACTCATCTTATTAATAGACTTCCTAGTGACACTCTTTTGCATAAATCACCTTATGAACTTCCTTTTCATGCTTTACCTGATTACTCTTTTCTCAGAGTATTTGGGTGCCCTTGGTTGAAACCTTATACCACTCATAAGTTGCAGCCTAGATCTACTCTCTGTGTTTTTCTTGGTTATCACTCCTCCTATAAAGGTTACAGGTGTTTGGACATGGCCACAGGTAAAGTGCATATCTCCAGACATGTGAGTTTTAATGAAAATATTTTTCCCTTTTCTGCTATTTCTTCCATTTTTGCAGCATCTTCATTATCCACTCTTCAATCTTTCTTTTGGCCTCCACCTTTGACCTCTGTGACTGCAGTTCCAGTGTCTACATCTGTTTTACCAGCTTCTGCATCTGGTTTGTCTCAGCAGCTCCCTGATGCTGCCCCACTTCTGTCTTCTGTTGCACAACAATCTCAGCATACTATGCCTCCAGCCCAGACTTTTGCATCTGTATCTGCTGCCCCAGCACAACATCAGTCTGCAGCAGCACCACATCAGTCTGCTTCATTACCTTCTGCACTTGTTTTGTATCAGCAGCTCACTGCTGCTGAGCTCCCTGCTGCTGTCCCACTTTAGCAGTCTGTTGGACAGTCTGTTGCACCACTTTCTCAGCCTATTGCCTCTGTTTTGGCTCAGCCCTCTGTTGACCCAGCCCAGTTTACTGTTGCCCATCCTACAGCTGCCTCAGTTCCATCTACTACTGCATTTCCTACAGCTGCCTCAGTTCAACCTCCTACTGCATATTCTCCAGCTGCCTCAGTTCACCCTCCTACTGCATCAGCTCAACCTATTCCTGTTCAATCTATTTTTGTTGACTTACCTCCTCTTTCCTCTACTAGCAATATTCATCCCATGGTCACCCGTTCCAAGGTTCATGGTCTTATGACTCACACAGCTTCCTTATTTGTTAATGTTGAACCTTCTACTTATCAACAAGCTCTTGCCTCTCCACATTGGCATTCTGCTATGCTTGATGAGTACAAAGCTTTAATGGCTCAAAGAACATGGTCTCTGGTCCCTCTTCCAGCTTCTAAACAAATATTGGTTGTAAATGGGTCTTCCGCATTAAGCGCAACAGTGATGGTTCCATTGCTAAATACAAGGCCCGATTGGTAGCTAAAGGTTTCTTGCAACAAGAAGGTATTGATTATAATGAAACCTTTAGTCCTGTTGCAAAACATCCCACAATTCGCAGTTTGCTCTGCCTTGCTTTGCATCATCACTGGCCCTTAAAGCAGCTAGACATTAGCAATGCCTTCTTACATGGTCACTTGGATGAAGAGGTTTATATGACACAACCACCAGGATTTGTTAGTCCTTCTTCTCCTCACCTTGTGTGCAAATTACAGAAGGCTATCTATGGATTGAAGCAAGCTCCCCGCGCTTGGTATTCTACTTTTTCCAAGTTTCTCATTTCTCAGGGATTTGTAAACAGCCACTGTGATAATTCCTTGTTCATCCATAAAACTTCTACTTCTATTACTATTCTTCTATTATATGTTGATGACATTCTTCTTACTGGTAGTAATCCTTCTCATCTTCACACTCTTATTCACCATATGCATTCCGCTTTTGCCATGAAAGAGTTAGGTGATATTTCCTATTTCTTGGGCATTTCAATTCACTCTCTTGGGGATTCTTATTTCTTGTCTCAACAAAAGTATGCCTCTGATATTCTTGTTAAAGCTGGCATGACTTCTTGTAAACCTTGTCTAACACCTAGCTCCCTGAAACCTCCTCTTCACTCTGCTGCTGCTCTTCCATTTGATCAACCTCAGTTATATCGCAGTCTCGTTGGAGCACTGCAATATCTTACAATTACCTGTCCGGATCTTTCCTTAGCTGTTAATCAAGCATGTCAATACATGCATGCTCCTACCAATGGTCACTTTGCTTTGGTCAAACGAATTCTTCGGTTTGTTAAGGGCTCTCTCTCTCATGGGTTGATTTTTCGTCCTAGTTCCTTCACCCTACAAGCATTCTCTGATTCTAACTGGGCTGGGGATCTCCTAGATCGCAAATCTACTTCCGGATATTGTGTCTATCTTGGTTCAAATATTATCTCTTGGTCTGCCAAGAAACAACCAACTGTTTCTCGATCAAGTACGGGGGCTGAATATCGATCCCTTGCTCAGGCTACTGTAGAATTGAGCTGGTTACAAATGCTTCTCCAGGATCTTGCCATTTCTATTCCCTGTCCTCCTATTCTTTGGTGTGACAACTTATCCGTAATTGCCCTTGCTTCTAATCCGGTATTTTACACACGATCAAAACATATTGAGGTGGACTGTCATTTTATCCGAGAAAAGGTTGCTGAGAAACGGCTTGTTCTCAAGTACATTCCCTCTGAAGAGCAGATTGCTGATATCCTTACTAAGCCTCTGTCAGCCTCTCGGTTTCAGTTTCTTCAGTCCAAGCTTCTGGTCTGCTCTGCTCCCATCCGCTTGACGGGGGCTGTTAAGGATAAAGAATCTGCTAGTGCAAGTGCATCTGCAACCGAACCTTCTAGTGCATCAGTAGCATCTTCTCATGCATCAGCATCAGATGCAATCACAGCTCTCAACTATTTCTCACCTGTTTCCGTAACTGCTGGGAAGTAGTTAGCAGTCATTAGAAGTAGTTAGAATCTATTATTCAGTTACATATCTCTTGTATAAATATACTCTGTAATCTAGATATTCATTAATGTGAATTGAGTTCAATCTTTCATCACATATGAACCAAAAATGATGGATGCATCTAAATGCAGCAATTAATATGTGCATTTTAAGTTGTGTTGATCTTTTATGAGAGAAAGTGTTTTATAATTGAAGAGTCAATCTGTATGAGTTCATAGATGATGAAAGTAAAGTGATATTACCTTGTTTGAAAATGTTGATTATTTTACTTGATTTTAATTTTTTACAAAAAGAAGTATATAAAGATAGAGATAATGATGTAATAATTTGTATTGACTTTTTAGTTTTTTGATTTTTTGACTATTTTACTCACAAACAATGCAATGTATTTAATCCTTTTATTTATTTTGTCAACGGGTCTACAAACTCATAATAAAAAATAAAAAATAAAATCAGAAAATCACTCAAATTTTTCATCAATGGCTAAGATTTATTCATACTATGGGTCCACAAAACTTCTTTAAATATAGACAGTTGATTTGATATTAGAAATTTTCTAATTTTGTTTTTTTCTGGGACAATAGACTTTCTAATATTTTTTTTGGATTGTGAATATAAAATAGATGTGACTTGTTCTTGAGGAAGGAGATGAGATGAGATGAGCAACATGGTTATCGTTTTGCTGCTAAAAAAATTCATATGGAGACGAACATAATCAACCAAATTGCAGATATGCTTGAAAGCTCCTCACACATTTTTCAGTTAAAGAGCATATGAAGGAGGGAAGTGTATTAGAAAAAAGTGCAAGTAATAAAATCAAATTACAAATGAATCTGAATTAGAGATATCCTCTCTAATAACAAATAATATTGAGAAAATTCTCGATTTTTATTAAATGAATATAAATTGTATTGCCCTAAAGTTTATATGCATCTTTATTTATACTGAAATAATTCTTGCTAATCAAGAGAATCTAAAAAAGAAAAATATATATTCTTTCTAATCAAGAATATTTAAAAAGGAAAATAATAATTCTTGTAAAACAAAACAATTAACATAAAATAGCAAAACTAAATAAGGAAAAATAATAATTTTATACTATTCTATAGTAAGCAAGAATATTCCTATTTAAATATTTTTCCTTAAATATAAAATAAAAATATATATGATAAATTACATTTTGCCTCTTATGTTTGGTAATTCTTTTACTTTGACCTTTATAGTTTGTTTTTTCCACTTTGACTATTCATGTTTCAAAATTTTCCCAATTTACTATTAAAGACAATCTCTGTTAAAAATTGGACAGAAAATGTCACATTACATGCCACACAACATAAAAATATATTATTATATTGGGATTTGAGTTTGTGTTAAAGTGATGAGTTATATGCAATAAAATATTTTTATGCTATATGGTGGTCAATGTGTTATTTTTTTGTCTAATTTTGAATATAAGTTTGTTTTTTGAGTAAATGTAGAAAAAGTTGAAACATTAAGGGCTAAAGTAGGAAAATGGCCAAACATAAAAGGAGCAAAGTATAATTTATCCATATGTATAATATTGGTAAATTTATACTCATGAAAGGAAGCGTATCGGAAAGAAGAGAAACAATAAGATCAAAGCACGATTAAATGTATGTTTTGTTTGTTCTCAAAAAACAAAAAATGATTGAACCACGAACAAACTGGAATTAGAGATTTTGTTTCTAACAACGTACAATATTGAGAAAACTCTTTTTTATTAATCAAATATAAAATGTATTGTCCTAAGGCTTACATATGTATATATCTATACTAAAATAATTCTTACAAATTAAGAAAATCTGAAAAAGAAAAAAATATATTTTTGCTAGTCAAGGATATTTTAAAAATATATATATATATATATATATTAATTCTCGTAAAAGAAAAAAGGTAAAATAGCAAAAATAAATTAGGAAATATAACAATTTTATACTATTCTATACTAAGCTGGAATATTTATAATTAAATATTTTCCAGTAAATATAAAACAAAATTATATAATAGTCGTAAATTTTGCTTGCATCAGCATATTAACATGGTTGATACAACCTACTTGCATATGACGAACAAAAGATATGTTTTTTAATAAATAGAATTATAGTATTTCTTTTTTAATGGGATCTCCTAATTAAATAAATCCCACTCCAGACCACCCCTTCTAACTTATTCAGAAACCCTGAAATTTTTTTTTATAAGCAATGATTAGGATGAATATGGTTGTTTATGAATTTAGACTTTGTTTGAAATTTAAATTCAAAGAAGAATGTGCAAAGAAAAAAATAGATATAAGTTTTTTTTTTTTTTTTTTTTTCCCTTAATTTTTTGCTTCTCTATATATATATATTCCTTCTCAAATACTAAAATACCATTGAGCTATAAATGTGGAATAGAATAAGATTCTACTAGTTTCTCCTCTTTATTTAGGAACAAATGTTACACGCACATAAAATTATGAATCTGACTCACACATTTACGGTGAGGTTGTCTGGGGACCTGTAGCATAGCTGTTGATAAAAGCCAAGGCATTACTAGTCAAATGCTCAACGTTCAAAACTTGCGTCCCGACTTTAGTCTTGACTTGCCCACTTGCTTTCTTAGAAATGCCATCCGAGCAAGTATCAAAATCTGTCAATGCAGCACTAACAAAAGTCTGAATATCATTTATTTCTCTACCAAAGTTGGGGTCTCCAAAATTAGTATTAGCTATCTCTTTCAAGGAACGGCTGAGCTCATCCACTGAGTCGCCCGATAGTTCGACACAGTCAGCTAGGGCTGAAGCCTCCACGGGGCTCAGGCCCGGACTCTTTGACAGCTTTGTCAAGAAATCTGAGGTTGATTGGGCGGCTGAGAGGGTAACAGAGATGGCAAAGGTGGCTAAGTTTTTGCGGCTAGTTTTGATTTTGTCCGCAAAGATTGAGAGGGAGTCGTAGCATAATTGAGGGTACAATGTGATGGTACATGATTTTTTGATAAAGTCTGTGCTTGCACTTGTGGGTATTGGCTTATTGGCTAAGCAAGAGGGCATGTAGGCAGTGAATTGAAGGAGAATGAAAAGAGTTGTTAGTGCATGGGAAAGAAATGAACCTTCCATCCCTCTCTCTCTCTCTGTGAAAGATTGATGGGTGAAGTTGGGAACTATGAAGAAGCCAAGGAGGGTAGGACCCAATTTATAGGATGGCTTAAGGGTAAGCTATTAATTAGTTTCTCTAATTTTGTTATAATTTTAAATTGTGATGCTATATGCATTAATTATTATATTAATTAGTATATCAACATATGTTGTAACATTACTATTTTAAAATTATGACTCTACCCATTATACAAATTACTAATACTCAAAACCTCTAAAATTATGTCATATTATCTGTTAGTATACTAATTGGTGTGCCAATTGGTACATATAGCATTATTCAATTTTAAAATGTGATATTTAGATTTAAATTTTTTCTATGTAAGATTTTAATGTCACATTTATGGCCCATCTTGAGACTTTGATTTTTAGTCAAAAAGTCAAAAAATAACTACAAGTTATTACATTACTATCTTTACTTTTTTACACGTTTTTCGTAAAAATTTAAAGAGCTAACTAAAAATATTATATACTTTTATTTTTACCATCTTAGGTAATATTAACCACATCATTTGATATTAGGGTTGGGTATAAAGTTATTCGATCCGCAAAAATCGCCCAACCCGAACTGCTCGCGCCTATTTGGGCGGTTTTGCATAATTATTAGGGTCATATGTGGTTTAGGATTTTTCTGTTTTGCGAGTTGAGGGCCTGCATTTGTATATAATTTTTTTTTTTTTTTTAAATTAGGACTATCAAATTTTCTTGTAAATTTTGTAAGCATGTAACCTTAATCTTCTCTCTCTCACTCACTTTAATCTGATTATTAAACATGTAGGCTCTAACATTGTAACATTATAATAAGAGCAATGCTAGAGACCACTAAAAGTTGTGCTCTAAAGCAACCACTAATGATGTGGCATCTACTTTTAAAAACAAAAAAAAAAAAACAAACACAACAACACTGTGGCAGTGGGTGGGACCCACTGCCACATCATTAGTGGTGGCACTAATTAGTGCTCCCACTCATTTTCCTTATAATAATATCACACAATGCCTTGTTTAAAATACTTATTATTCAAATAAATTTTTTTAAAATTTTTTGCAAATCTAGTTACGTGATTTTTTTTTCTATGTTACTTTTTATTTAATTTTCATTCTATTTTTTGTAATCCAGCTTTAATAGAGGATAGAGTTGAACCTCCCACAATCAAAAATATTTACAAAATGAGAAAAAAAACAAGTTGAAAAATAAAATTTTACAGGAAAAAGCTTAATCCGCAAACCATCCGCAACTGCCCGCACATCTGTGAACCCTATTCGCACAAATCGCAATTTACATTGCGGGCGGTTGCGGGTTCAATTTTTTCCAAACCGCAAACATATGGGCAAGTTTAAACTGCAAACTGAACCATCAAAAATCGATCCGCGAGCATCTCTATTTGATAGACTCATTTTTTATGCACACCAAACTTAAAAATATTTTTTATTTGACTATTGTTATCCAAGCTAAAAAATTAGACCTACTTTTTAAACCCAGTAATGTGTCAAGAAGATGATTGGTTGATAGATATTATCTAATTATTAACCAATCATCTTCTTGACACATCACTGAGTCTAGGAAATGGGTCTAAAAAATGGAATTGTATAACATTTTCCTTTTTATTTTTATATTTTAGAATTAGAGTAGTACTATTCAAACCAAAAAATTAGACTACTCTTCAAGTCCAGTGATCAATCAACCAATCACTTTTATGTATTATTTCTCTCTCATATTTTCTTTAATTATCAACTAATCACCTTACTTACACATTATTAGGTTTAGAAAATGAATTTAAAAACAGGACTTGTATATCATTTTTCTTAGAGTTAATATTTGATTAGGAATATTATAATTTATAATTATTATAGTTAATATTTGATTGGTATAGAATAGTATATCATTATTATATTTCTTCATCTATATTATATTTCCTCATCTAGCTTTTGTTATTTTCTGTTTTTATTTTACGAGAATTAATATTTTCCTTTTTAGATATTCTTAACTAGTAAGAATATGTGTGTATATATTATTTTCAAAATTTCTTAATTAATAAGAATTATCTTAATATAAATAAATATATGAGTCTTACGCCAGGCAATACGGTTTATATTTAATTAATAAAAATTGAGAGTTTTTTTAATATTCTTCGCACTTAGAGAGAGTATCTCTAATTCGGATTTGTTCGTGGTTCGATCTTATTGTTTGCTCTTCTTTTTGATATGCTTTCATGCATCAATTTTACTTCAACTCTAATATTTTTGTGGAACATATTAGATAATGCAAACGTACTATGAACACACAAAAGTTTAACAGAATAGAACACAAATGTGACACAAATGGTGAGTCACACATATGTAGAGTCCAATCCACCACATGTGGGATTTACCCTATGTTTTATATTTATGTCTTATTCTATGAAAATCACATATGCACTTAAATTTACTATAAATAATATGATTAATGTCATGTGTTATGTTAGATGATACTCAAATATAATTATCACAACATTATTCTTTTCATGATTATGTTGACAAAAACTAGCCATATGCATTTGGAATCCAGATGTCTTTCATGGCAGTGGATTCAGATGGAGTAGCTGGTCGGCTAGTATGCATTTGGAATCCAGATGTCTTTCAGATGCAAGATTGCTGCTTAAACAAGAATTTTGTTATTTTGTTAAGTACTCTCTATTATAGCTTTGAATGTGTTATAGTCAATGTATATGGCCCTAATGATAGTGTTAGAAGGAGGAGGGTGTGGGATATCTAGATTAAATCAGTTATATGAAAAACCTTAGTCTCTGGGGGGTGATTTTAATGAAATAAGGTGCGTATCTGAAAGGAAGGGATGTTCTAGTAGAGACAGGGGTATGAGAGACTTTAATGAGCTAATTGACAATCTGGAAGTGTGTGATATTTCAATGATGGGAAGAAAATTCACTTGGTGTAACTCACAGGAAGGAGAGAAGTGGAGTAGGATCAATAGGTTCTTGTTTAGTCCGGAGTGGATGCATTAGTTTAATTTTAAACTATGGGGGTTACCAAGAAGAATCTCAGATCATTGCCCTATTTTGCTTATGGAAGATGAGAGGGATTGGGGTCCAAAGCCATTTAGATTTCTTAATGCTTGGTCCTTGTATTCAAATTTCTTAGCCATTGTGGAGAAAGCTTGGGCTGAAACTACTGTGGTGGATTGGGCTGGTTTCAAATGCCTAAGGAAACTCCAAGCACTTAAACTGGCCTTGAAAAAATGGAATAATGAGGTTTTTGGAAATGTGGAATTTAATCTCAAGCTTCTTGAGGAGGAACTACACATGCTTGATCGAGCAGCTAAAGAAAGATCTCTGATCGAGACAGAGTTAGCTAGAAGAAGAGAGGCAAAAGAAGAGGCTTGGAAATTGAGTAGAATGGTGGAATAGATATGGGTGCCAAAATCCAGAACTAATTGGGCATTAAAAGGGGACAGAAATACAAAATTTTTCAATATTATGGCTTCTTCCAAGAGCAATAAGAATGCATTGTGTTCAATCAATGTGGATGGGGTTATAAAGGAAGAACTTGAAGATATTAGGGATGAAGTCTTGCATCTTTTTTGAAATCATTTTACTAAATATTGGCCCAGTAGACCAAGCTTATATGATCCTTTTAAGTCCATTGGGGAGCTGAGGCTAGAGATGCATTAGAATCTGAATTTACTAAAGCAGAAATAGTAGCAGCAGTAAAGAACTGTGATGGGAATAAGGCACCTGGACTTGATTGGTTCAATTTGATGATGTTTCAGAAATGTTGGTTGACAATTAAGGGTGATGTGATAAAATTTATGAAGGAATTCCACTAAAACTATAAATTGGTACATGGAATTAATAGTTCTTTTGTGGCTTTGATTCCAAAATCTGATAACCCTTCTTGTCTTAATGACTTCAGGCCTATTAGTCTCATAGGCTCTTTGTATAAAATTCTTGCAAAGGTTTTATCAAACAGGATGAAGAAAGTAATGCCAAATATTATTAGTGAATCTCAATCAACATTCATTGGGGGAAGAAATATTTTGGATGAAGTATTAATTGCGAATGAAATAGTTGATGGTTGGAAGAAGAAACAAAAAAAAGACATTGTACTAAAACTGGATTTTGAGAAAGCCTATGATTCCATTAACTGGGATTTCCTCTTCTCTATGCTTTCAAATTTTGGGTTCGGCAATAAATAGATCAGTTGGATTAGAGAGTGTATATCCTCACCAAAAATTTCTATCTTGGTAAATGGTTCACCTACATCTGAGTTTAATCTTAAGAGAGGGCTGAAACAAGGTGACCCATTATCACCATTTTTGTTTAATATTGTGGCTGAGGGTCTCAATATTCTGTTGGTGAGAGCTCTGTAGAGGGGGTTGATTAAAGGGGCAGTGGTAGGATCAAATGATGTTAGGATCACCCATCTCTAGTTTGCAGATGACACAATATTATTTTGTGAGGCATAATAGGAGGAGATTGTTGCTATCAAAAGGATTTTGAGGTGTTTTCAAGTATTATCTGGGCTGAAGATTAATTATCATAACAGTGTGGTATGTAAGGTTGGGATTGATGATGATTTTACTAAAGAGTTTGCTACCAAATTGAATTGCCTCCACCAAAGTTTGCCACTAAGATACTTGGGGCTGCCATTAGGAGCTAGTCCAAGAAAAAGGAGGACATGGCAACCAGTGATTGATAAATGCAAACAAAAGTTGGCTTCTTGCAAGAGGAGGTTCATAGCCTTTGCTGGTATATTGACATTGATAAAATATGTGCTATCTAGTTTACCAATCTATTACTTATCTTTGTTTAAGATGCTAGGAGTTGCAAAAGAAATAGACAAAATTCAATCTAGATTCTTATGGGGAGGTGATGAGCTTAGAAGGAAAATTCATCTGGTCAGTTGGGAGGAGATTTCACAGAGTAAAAGTCAAGGAGGCTTAGGAATTAAGAGAATCAGACTTATGAATAATTGTCTTCTTTTGAAGTAGTGGTGAAGGTTTGGCTTTGAAAATGATGCATTGTGGAAGCAGGTGATCTGCAGCAAATACAATGAGACTGGAAGGGGATGGTGGCCACTTCCTATGGTAAATTCCAAGTCTTCTCAGATCTGGAAAGGTATTATGGGTGTTGTCTGCTCTAGACCTAAACTAGTTGAGTTCTTCAAAAGCAAAATAGGTCTAGTTATTGGAGATGGGAGGAGAATTCATTTTTGGGAGGACAAATAGATTGGCAATGTTTGTTTGAAAGAGGAATTTCCTAGACTGTATTCCTTATCAGTGGACAAAACTGAATCTGTGAATTTGGTGCTTAGTAGGAGGAATGGGTTTGAGGAGGGAAATCTATGCTTTAGAAGATTCCTTTTCCAATGGGAGGTAGAGGATTTGAGGAGGTTATATGAGATGTTTGTCAATGCACCTACTTTTAGGGAAGAGACAAGTGATAGGTTGAGATGGGATGCAGATACATCAGGGTTATTCTCTATTGCCTCTACATATAAGTGATGTGAGTTGAGTTTTGTAAACAATAGTAAAATAGCAAATTTCATTTGGAAGAATGTCTCTCCACCCAAGGTTCAATTCTTTGGTTGGTTAGCTTGGAAAGGAAGGATTAAGACATCTAGTTATCTCCAAAAAATTGGAGTTCTCACTGATGTTATTGATATTAGATGTATTTTCTGTAAAGGAGAGGTGAAGATTGTAAACCATGTGCTATTGTTTTGCCCCTTTACTTGGAAGATCTGGTCTAGAATTTTAAACTGGTAGGGTATACAGTGGGTAATGCCTGGGTCTGTCAGTAGCCTTTTAAACTGGTGCACTGGTATTAAGCTCAAAAACTAGAAGAAGATGATCTAGAGAGCAATTCCCCTGGCTGTGCTATGGTCGATTTGGAAGCAGAGAAATGATAACATCTTCAACAATGCACAAGTGGATCTTGATAGTTTGTATGAATCCATGAAGGTTAGGATTGCATTGTGGGTTAAAACCTCTTGCCCATCTATCATCTACTCTGTAAATGACTTGGTTCATAATCTTTAGCAAGTTAGATTCTACATAAGGGATGGATTTTAAGTTGTTTGGGAGTCTTCTTCCCTACATCAGTGGAGGCTGCTGCAGTTGCTTGGTGTTGGTTGTTAGTGGTGTATACTCTGATGGTCGTTGTGCTTTTTGGTGGTGTTTTTCTTTCTTTGTTGTTGGTTTCTCACTAACTCTGTGGTTATGCTAGTAAATGATTGAGTATCCTCTTTGGTGCCAACATAGTTGGGATTGGGGTAGTTTATTTTGATGCTTTTTGCACTTTCTCTTCTTTATTAATGTAATTTCATATGAAATGTATGCTTTTTCATCAATAAAGTTTTTTTACTGATCAAAAAAACAAAAACTAGCTATATATCTACTTAAATGAGTTAATTTTAGAGTTTAAATTAAATAATAATAATCTAAGAGATTTTTATTGATAAAACTCATTTAGAGGTGTTCTAATCCAATAAGTCCATGAAGGAAATTTATACTTAGTCTCATGTGTTTATTATACTTTTATTCCATGAAATCATTTTTTCCTAATTTATATTATTTGTTGAACTATTGTACCCTTATGTCTCTTGTTGATATCTTTTACACACAAAATGATATACATGTTTCCTTTTTTACTCTCTTTCTATTTTGTTAGTTACCATTATCCACGCTTTTGATTCTGATTCAATTTCACTCACATTGTGGTATTATTTAGTTGTGCCAAGGTTGCGCTGTTGTGGGAGGAAGACGATAACTCAGAGATTTGTGTATTGCATTAGTGTTGTTTGTTTGTGCTCTATTTTGTTATATAATTGTGCGAAGTCAGTCATTGATTAGAGGAAGAGAACGAGTATAGAATTAATTGTGCAAAATCAGTCATTGATCAGAGGGAGAGAACGAGTACAAAATTTCTTCTCAAGGTTAATATCGTTTTGTTTAGAGATGCATATTCATTTATGTTTGAATTTATGTAAAGGATTGTATGCTCTATTTTTTTTATTTATGTGCATTTTTTGGAATACATGGAGATGCAAGTTTATTTATGTCGAATGAGCTTATGATTTTTGTCTAGTAATACATGCACATAGAGCTCTGATTTTTGCATGTTGTAAATATTCATATTATGTTAACAATGTGAATGTTCACATATTATTGGTTATATCATTATGAAGGGCTATTTATTGCCATTACATTTGGTGGTATGAATTTGAACTTGTCAAATGTATAATGATGTGTAATGATGGTGGGAATATTTTCAGTTTCGGACTTAGCAATATAAAAATTGTAGAGACAACAAGTTCACCTTTTCACTACAACAAAAAGCAGTTTTGCCTATGCAAGGAAATGTGTCGGCAAAAGGTGAAACTCATCGGCAAAGAGTCTTGCCGACACACAAAGCTACGTCGGCAAGCCATTGGCAAAAGTGTGTCGGGAAAGACTTTTACCGACAAATATATCATTGTGTCGGTAAAAGTAACATCTTTAGCGACAAACATTTAGTCGGTAAAAGCCTTCATTTATTGTCACCAATTACCATTGTGTTGGCAAAATTGGCTCAAATAAAATGACTGTGTGACACTTTTGCCCACCCGAATTTGCAATGGCAAAAATAATACTTTTGGCTACTCAATATGAGTTGGCAAAAGTAGGCTTTTGGTGACAAATAGGCTTCATCGGCAAAACATTTAATTGCTTAAATAATAATAATTTGTTATTTGGAATGGCAAAAATTACTATATATCACAAATAACAAATCACTTTTCAATAAGAAATATTTATTGTTCAATAGTAATAAATTATATCCACACACATCAATGCATTGACATTAAAAAAATTATAATTATATAAGTAACAACAATAGATCACACGTGTTCTTACAATTCAAAATTTAAGTCTATACACAATAATACTTACAAGAGACACCAAGTAATAAAAATCAAATCAAGTCAATCCCAATTAAAACGATGTGTTTATTACAATGGCCTTAGTGTAACCTATAGATATTACTATAACTGTCGAATCACCATGGTAATTAGCATTTAAGGTTAATGAGGCAAGAGATGCTTCTTCTAGTAACTTATTTTCCTTCTTTGAACAACCAAACCATTTCAATATAATGTGTCACTTCACGACAATCTGAAACACAAAACATAAAGAAGTTATGAGTTTCAATTTCAAGTGGTTTTGCAAATATCCCTAACACGTTGTAGTCTGTTGTTTTCATGAATTGTTCATGATGTATAACCATCGTGACAGTAGGATTAGAAGCAAACACCATTCCAAAATTACTTGTTCATAATAGTATTAAAATCTTGAATTAGTATAACAGTAGCATTGGTGTGACACCCCAAAGGTTCAATTAATTTAACACCGCGTTAATATTAAATTTTGGAAGCATGTGATTTATATAAAACAAAAATAGTATATTTTTTGAATAATTATTCACATTATTTTAAATTTAATAGTCTGTATATTTTTATATTGAAAATTATTTCAAAATAAAAATAGTAATAATAATTTTAACTTTATTTGATATTATTTTTTGAATATTATGCTATTTTTATATTTTTCTCTATATTTTTCCTAAATCAAAATATACTGAAACATAACATTTTTTGTGCGACTAGGAGGCGTGCCCTCCAAGTTGGCTTCCAGCCCACACCTCTTGCTGCCCACGTCTCCTCCTATATATATATATATATATATAGCTATCCATCATCAACGGCATCTTCACCTTTTCCCCAAACTCTCTTAGTCTCTCTCTGCCGCTAGTTGTTTTTTTATATAAATAAAACTTTGAGTTTAGTTTGGAGTATTTAGTGGGTCGCAGTGAATGAAAAGTAAAAAGTTGAAATTAACATAAAGGTGAGTTATATTATACCTTGAGCTACGATAATATATTTTACGTATGTTTTGAGTTACCATAATTTGTTTTACGCAATTTGTGTTTTATAAATTATTTTAATATTTCAATTACGATAATATCTCATTCAATTGCTAAATTCTTACATGTAGGTCACCGCATCGAGAATCAATCCAGTCATTCGTCTTGTGAGACTTCTCATAGAATTTGTAAAAATCAGGCAACTCTTCGTCGTTCTCATCTACCTGTTAATTTCTCATCTAACAGAATTGTTTTAAGCAAAGAATCCAAATGTGAAAAAAGATTGAGAAGAAATCCAGTGACACGAAGATGAACATAAATTTCAAATAAAAAATGTGAAACAACACCCAGAGTAACAAATGGATACCAAGATGAGCAAAAGTGCTCTTATTTCCACTATGAATGAATGAGACTCGTGCAAATTCCCACTAATCATCAATCCAAGGAAAGGCCCTTGATATTGTAGACGTCCCCGAACGCCCGAGAGGGTTAAGTCCCGTTCCGTTCATATTGGGGTCACTACAGTTCAAGGACTCAAATGTCACGGTTCTTAATCTTGAACCAAAGAGTCCAAATCCGGCAAATCATTTTGAAAACAGATTTTTGAAAGAAGTGCCAAACATGGACTGCTTTGCCAGATACAGAGTCGCCACCTAAATATTTTTTAATGGGAAATTTAGGAAACCCTGACTCGGTGCCAAAGGCCACGTGTCCGTCATCACCAAAGTTGCCTCGGCTCGGGAACTTGGGTACGATTGGGGAAGGTCACTTCGTGAGCACCCCCGCTCGCCCGGTCAAAGACCAGCCTCTACTAACCATGATATCTGATTTTGAAAACATTGTGCGTTCTTATTCCGGTTATTAGCCTAGGTTACTATGTGATGCGCACAGCATACAAGTATAGACTGGATCACCTGAATTGGAACAAAACACTTCATGTTTGTTTGTTTGAAAAATGGTTTGATGGTGCCACCCGCAGGTAGGCTAAGACGTGGATTTGCCACCCTCGGGTGGGCTTAGAAAACATGGTTTTGCCACTATCTAGTGGGCTTAAAACAAACATTTGATGAATTGTTCCAATCCAAATAACCCAACCTCCACCCACAGGCATTCAAGGCAGTTATATCACATAAGCACATAGCCTTATGGTAAGCATGCTATTCATGGCAGTCACTCACACGCATGCAAGGATGCTAAAGCATAAAACTCACCGAGTACTCCAAGCCAAAATAGAAGCTCATTAGAAATCATGCATGATCCTAAATATACAGAAATGCCTAATGCAACACATGCAAAGATGCAACTATAGCAGGCTCGGCTATTCTAAACATGGCATATGGAATGCTACAACTAACACGTATTCAATTTGGAATTGAAATACAAATGCAGTTTGTATGATGCGTCGAGCCCGGTGCGTGCAAAACAGATGAATGATGCAAACATGCTGTCATACTGTATGCTAATTGAAACATGCCCTAATCTAACCATCATAAGATGGTAAATAAAAGGGAAGAAAGACGTGGGGTTGGAAGACATACATCACACTCACGCACACTTATTACAATTATGCCCTCGCGCAGAGGGTCCGAATAAATAATACAGTCCCAAAATGAAAGAATAATACAGTCCAAAATATACAGTCCAAATAATATACAAATCCCTAATTAATTAACGAATTAACTAAGAAAAACTGTAAACTGGCATGCAAGCCAGGGACTGCCTTGACTCCGCTCCGGATGATGGAATGATGCGTGTTTGGGCTGCTTTGTGCGGAAATCCACTGGGATGCCCCAATTAGCCTCTGTTTGCAATGTTTCTTGAAAAGCGCGCCAAGCCTCGGAAGACTGCTGATTCTTGATATGCTACAACAGAGAGCAGGAAAGGGGCATAGCAATGTATTTTCACAGATATATGCATGCCTCGATCCTCGTGCCACCAATCACGCATCTCGATGCATGATGGCTGAGGAGCCGAATTGCACAACTCAATATAGGATGAATGCATATGAATGCTACAACAAAACCTAACTCCATCACGGATAATCCGGAGTGTCGGTGACTTGGGAATTGAGACACATTCCGTTACTCGGAGTACGAAACGCGCCTCGTTTCCCGTGCCCGGGGTAACTCCTATCCCGAACACGATGCGATATGCATGACATGCATGAAATGCAACTAATATACAATCCTAACATACACAATGTTATGGAATGGCATACACGCTACACGAGGTAATACACAACCGGGCATACACAATGCTATGAGTGAAATGGCATATGCAATGCAATAATGGGCTTACACCAACATGAGAGAGCCTCAGCCACACTCACATAAGAGGCCATCAGATGAAAACAAGATACCTTGAAGTGCGTGCCCGCGTGCACGCAAACCGAGAACAGACCCTCGGGCACCGAAATGCCACTCTAATGAGACATGGCAAAGACATGGAATATGATATGCAAACATGCAAAAATCAGTGGCAAAATGAGGGGCAAAACAGCCCCGAAATGAGGCGAAATAATATCCGATGCATGAAATGATCCCGAAATGCGAAGATAAGTGCACGAAATGGCTTACAGCTATACAATACATGCATAATTGATACATGACATGAAAAAGCAGAAGCAAGGCAGCCCCAAAACTCACATTTTTACAGTAAAAAACATAGCCAAACAGCAAACACAAGTAGGGCTAAAATGGCATACAAAAAATGGCTCCGCAAGGGAGGCTATGAAGCAAGTGGTAAATGCAAAGCCCAAAAAGAAAAATACCCTTCTACAACACTGAAGAGGGACTAAAAATATGAACATTTACAGTAGATGACAAGCCTCAAATCAGTATGCAAACATGCTCAAAATGCAATGCAAGAAATAGGCCAACAAGAGGCTATAACATGAGGTATACAAAGCATTCACCAAACAGTCAAAGACCCTTAATGAGATATGCCAAGAAGGTCAAAATATGGCAATTTTAAGTTCTGATCATGGTCGAAAACAGAAGGTAGATAGGCCTAAAAAGCATGCAAAAATGGGGGCCAAAGAGGGGTATAATGGTAAGTACAACATGGAGGCCCCCAACAGTGTTGAGCCCTTCTTCAATGTTTAAGAGGGGCTCAAAATAGGCCTATTTACAGTTTAAATCAGGCTCCAAAACAGATCACACATAAACTAAAAATACCATGCAAAATAATGGCATAAAGAGGGGCAATGAAGAAAGTGCCAAAAAGAAGCTTCAAAATGTGATGAGCTCTTAATGAAACATGGAATATAGCTCAAAAAAATAACATTTTCAGTTTTGGTCGGAGCTCAAAACAGCAAGCAAGGAGGCTAAAAAAATGAAGCAAGAATAGGCTAGAAAGAGGGAGAAGAGTGCTCACCCTTGTAGACCAAAACCTTGGCTGCTTCTAGGACTGAAAATGGTGCCTCCTAGCTGCTGGAAAGCCCTCCTAGCTGCTGGAAATGGTGTAGTGGTGGTGGTGCTTGGTGGTGATGAAGAAATGGGGTTGGAACTTGAGAGAATGAGAGAGATAGGGATAGATATGTGTGTATATCCTTGAGAGCAATTTTCCAACCCTTTTCTTAGAGCTGGGAGGCCAGCTATATGGGCAAGAATGGGGGAGAAAATGGAGGGAAAAAAGTGGAGGGAAATGGGTTAAGTTTTCCCTCCAAAAGAGCTCCCCCCGGATATAGGTTTTTGGGGGAAAACAGATGTACAGCTGTAATGTACACACTGCAAGGATCATGGCCGGCCAGGTATTTTTGTTGCAGGTGGCCGGCCGGCCACCCCTATGGCCGGCCGGCCAAGGGTCAAAATGGGCCAATTGAATTAGTGGCCGGCCATATGAGATTAGTGTCCTCCCATGTGTGCTGAACATAACCCTATGGTTCAAAATTGGAAACTGTAAAACAGGAGAGAGAACAAGTCACTTTTCAAAGAGGTTCAAAAGTGGAAGATGGAATTAATGGCCGGCCATAGACTTTTAGGGTCCTCCCATGTGTGTACAACACAAATATGTGGTTTGGGTTTGAAGATAGTGGCCCTAAAGTGGTCAACATTGGCTCGGAAGCGAGAAAAACGAGCGCCGGAGGGCGCCGGAGGAACATAACTGGTTGCTGAGACAATTGCTGGCCTCTCACCCTTCAGTGACCTTCCTGGTGATAAAACAGAGGTACCTGCCAAAAATGAACGAAAACCGATGCAAAACGAATGCTCGGGGGCCAAAACGCACAGTTCAGGGTCCCGAAAATAGGCTGTTAAGCACCGAAAGTGGCATTCGACCACGAAGTGGGTCTCTCAGACCTCAGTGTCCCTCAAAAGGGAGTAAATAAGATGTATGCCAAAAATCGGAGAAATCGGAGATGGTTAGACGGTCCCGAACCGATGCACACGGCCTGACGGCTCCGAAAACCGGGAACCGGGCTCCGAAATGGGAAAAATGGCCTACGGCCACGAAAAGTAGCCCACGGCCACTGAGAGATGGTCTACTAGACCTCTCCCTCCCTCTGGGAAAAGAAACAGAGAAAATCGAGTCTGGTTCGCAAACCGAGGCAAGGCACAGAAGAGGGTTCGGAAGTCCGGAGGCAGGGCTCACGGCCGCGACTCTGAGACTTCTGAACGAGCACAATATGCAACATCACCGAGCGCTCAATCGGTGACGTCTGAGTCTTAAGGTCGGTCAAAAATGGGGTGTCTACAGATATCTGTTGGGTTGGTGGTGATGACTTCAAACTGTCAATTGTACTTCAAACATTTGTAAAAGTATTCTAACTTTATAAGAATTCATGAAAGAAAATTTATGGTTGAATGATATGTACTCTGAGCAAAGTATTTGATTAAATAAAAAGAGAAATGCTACTAAAGCAAGTATTGAACTAGTGAAGAGTGTGTAGTTACAACTTGTTCTGAAACATGTGCTTGCCAAGTGACTGATTATAAAACAGTTGACTGACTGAAAAAAGAATCATTATGGTTATGGACAAGTATATTACCTGATATAGTTCTTGCTTGGGTTCCTAGAAAAGTAAAGACATCTTAGATACTTGGTTAGCCACAGTGATCAATCATATATCAGTAACTTTTTGTTTTTATTAGTTGAGAAAACCAGTATAACCAACTTGAAAATGCCTTCAATCCGTAGTATCTTGTCCCCAGTTTCAAGCAGACCTTGTAAAGTGCTAATGATTGGAAGCCCAGCTCCAACATTTGCTTCATAGAAGTAATGTGTATAGGATTGCTGTTGAAGAGCTCTCAACCTCAAATATTGGAATTTGGACAAAGTCCAGTCATGAAAGCCCCTAGATGAGTTTTTCAGAAAATGGAACGGAAAAAAAAGATGCAAATAGATTTTCTTCAAGTATTGATTATTTAGTAAATGAGAATACATCATTGGTGGATCACACAAATATGCATCATATTGTAGCAAATTTATTGAACTAAAGCCAATAATGATATAAACTAACAACCATTTCACTTGTAAAATCATAACAAGGGTACACTAAATCATAACTTTCAAGGAATTTTCTACTCATACACAGAGAGAAATTTTCTTCTAACTTTCAAGGAATCCTGCTTCTCCAAAATAAAACGATTAAATTGTTATCAAATTCGAAATTAGGAACGAAAACCTAGTTGTGTTAATGATACACTATTCCATTATCCACAATCGCGTATACTATTCAAATGACAATTTATATTATTCCATTATACAAAATTAAACATTAGCATAATAGCTTCTTTCAGATCAAAACATATCAGCCAATTTGCATGACCAAGTTGAAGAATGTTAATGCATCTTAATTCAACGACATCTACATCACACCCATAAGCTAATATATTCATGGTACTCACCATGAAAATTGTTCACAGCTTTATTGGCCTCCTCAGGTGTTGAGAAGCAGACAAACCCAAACACAAATCCAAAACCTCTGGAGGCCCCATATTCATCCTTTGAGACAATTAAGCTGAGAATTTTACCAAACTTAGAGATCTCCTTAAGAAGTTCTTCTGTGACATCTAAATCCAAATTCTTCACATATTGTATATCTAGCATCAGGACTAGGTAAAATCCTAAGAATATTTTTCTCTGTGTATGAGTTGTTCTCATATTAATCTGCTCTTTTTTTTTTTTCCCTTCAGACATGAGTGGAAGAAAATGTTTAGAACTTTGCTTTACAATCACATTGGCCCTGTTTGGTAGAGTTGTGAGAAAGTGCTTATAACTTATGTCTAAACAGCTTATAGCTTATCATTATGAACATAAGCTGATTTCTGACTTATAAATTAAGCATCTCCTGCCCCACTCAAAGAATAAGCTGATTTCTGACTTCCAAAAAGCTATAAGCTATAAGTTATAAGCTAAACCAAACACATCAAAATAGCTTAAATTAAGCTGAAAGCTGAAATAAGCAGCTTTTAAGCTACACCAAACAGGCACATTGTAGCAGCCATACATGCATTTAAATACACAATCAATGTGTACGAGTTCTTCTATCTTGTTTCATGATATTCTTTCTTAGGTCTAAAGGAATAACAAGTAAATTTATTAAATATTAAAACCCAAACCAATATGTGATTTCAAAATACAACAGAAGAAGTCTAAGAAGAAGATGAGCAGAGACAGATAAATTTTTGATTTGGGCATTGTATCAAACAATTGGAGGGTGAAAGATGTAACAAGAAGAACAAATTCATGGGAAAGAACAAATGTATGAAAAGTAGAAATCAACAACTACGAATCCACATACCTACCAAAAAAAAAAAAAATCCCAAACCCTACAGTAATTCAACCTCTATCCTTTCATATCAATTAAATGAAGCTCAATGGTCCAACGAAAATCAAATCAGGGCATAATCTTTTTCGTACATTTAACACCCCAAAAAACTTTGTAATTCAACATATTTTGGTTACTGGAAATTCATTATTTTATTAGAAGCCATTGCTTATCTAAGACGATGAAGGTTTAAAATAATATTGAATGAATTTAATAGTTAAACCCTAAGTGGCACATATATACACCCATACATTCAACTTTGAGTACGCGTGTTCAAATCATTATTCCAACTAAATTTAAAGCTACACTCAAATCAATGCAAGCATACTACTCTACAGCAAGCTCCATGATAAAATTAAACGAAGAAATCAATAATTATATATGTATATATATATATATATATATCTTCTATATACGCTTTTTCTTATTCTTATATTGTGATCTGCAATTTTGCTTTCTTTTGAACCACATAGCCATTGGCACCATAACCCAAACAATTAAATGTCGTTACACAGATTCAAATATTAAAATTAACACCAACAACCCACAAACCCAAATTTAAAATTCTGTTTAAAAAAAAAAAGCATAATTGGGTCAAACAGAAGAGAACCCAAAAACAGTAAAATAGTAAAGAAGTAGTAGTGGTACCTTAGTTGGGAAGCAAAAATGAGAGGATCGATTTTGGGGACAAAATCCATAACCATAACTATAACCAGCCACTTCACTTGCAGTTAATATGTCTTCACGATGGCGATGGTGGAGGAGGAGGAGGAGGTGCTCCGGTTGCTGGTGAACGCGAGGAGGAGCGGCGGTGAGAGAGGGAGTGAAGAAATAAACCTTCTCGTATAATCCTGTTGATCAAGTCTGCGCTCCTCCGTACGTTGTCGTTTTATCACCTGAAAACACAAACGGGAGCTAGCCGGCGGGTGTGTGCCGGAAACCTCTCCGATGCCTAAGTCAGTAAGCTTGACGAATAGACAAAAGCTCTGTGTATTCAGAAAATAAAGTCGTGTTACCTCTCCATAAGTGATATTTGTGAGCTTTTATAGGTTTAGTGTGGCACAATCCTAGTAGGACTCTCACTCCTCCATGTAGAGTCCTCCTAGGATTCATATTCCTGAAAGATCATGCTTATCCTTCAACACCCCCCTCACTGCTTAAACCAAGTGAGATGGTTTTATCCGACCGGACTACCATGACCGGAGTAAGTGTGGCTTTACTGAGCCGCAGAGTAAGCCGAACTAACATTAGTTTGGTTTTTCATTCATTGTTCTCCAGACCGAGCTACCGAATAATAAAGCTCGGACCGGTCTAGCCGTAATGCGTTATAACTGGACTAAATCTGAGACCGGGCTACCTTCAAGGTGTTCTTGGACTGGGCTAACCATGAGCTTTCAAGACCGAAATAACTTTGAAGCCTCTTTCCGCTCAGCACTTCGCACTGTGGCTTACAACGGTCCACTTACCTAGCTCGGCCCAATTTTCCATATAAATTACCCTCTCAATTGCCCCTTAATTCCATCTGCACAGCATGATAGGGATTATCTTGTCAACCAGCCGAGCTAAAAACTCTCTTCAATCCGTATATCCGAGCTATAAACTCTTAGCCTTCCCAGCCGGGCTAAAAGCCTTTAGCCTTTCCAGCCGAGCTCGAACTCTAAGCCACTCCAGCCGGGCTACATTTTAACCGAGCTACCCTTATCCGGTCAAAACGTCCCTTCAGCTGCAGAAACTGAATCGATTGTCCTTCCAACGACACGTGGCATGCTCTGGTTGGCCAGCATAGCTGTCACGCCGTTCTTCGTACTTCACACTTTTTGAACAGTCCCGCCAAAAAAACCCTACACAAAGCAAAAAACCCTTTTTCCCCGAATCACTTCCTACCCTGTTCTCCTTCCTCTCTCTGAGCCTCTTTTTCCTGAGCTTCTGAGCTTGCTGAGTTCTCTGGTCTGCATTCGAAGAAGCTTCGTGGTTTTGCTGCCATTTCTCACATTTTTCTTTGGTCCTGGTAAGCAACTCAAACCCGCTTTGCTTTCTTTGTTTTTGCTTTTGTTTAATCCTTTGTAGTTTGTTTCGTGTTTTTACAAAACACTGTTTGTGCTCTTTCTGGGAAAAATCCTCATAAGAACCCTATGAATATCATGAAGCAATCTGCAAACGTTGTTTTGATCCATAAACTTGTCCCAACCGAACTAGGATACTGTTTGTGCTATATGTAGATCTATCTAGACCATAACCGAACTAGTACTTGTGAATATATCAGTAGTTTCAGTAAGTTACCATCCTCTGATTCACCTTAGCCGATATAAACGAACCGAACTAAGTTTGAACTTAGAAAACTGGAAACCTTAGCCTTCAACAGAGCTAAGCCTTCGGGGCTAAGCCAGCTTTCTTAGTTTCTAAGACCGAGCTCAGAAAGCTGCCCCTAGAGGCTTAACCGAAGTAAAATAGTTCAAACCGAGATAGCCAACCCCTTGCTAAATCCGAGCTACAAAACACCCTGTTAAAGCCGATATAGAACCTGTAGTACCCAGTAAAACCGAAGTAAGACTTCTTTTATCTTTGCTTTAATTTGTAGCACGGTCCAATGATCTGTGCTTAACCCCTTTGTTTTCCACCTTGCAGACTTTAGGTTGCCCAGGCACTCCTCTGCGCGCTCAACCGAGCTACTGAGCACCGTTTTCAGACCGAACTAATTTATTCATAACTTATAAAATAAATGGGGAAGTATAGGTTTTTGGTAGAAACCCCTGGAGGCCTCGCCGAATTCCGAAAGGACTATAACATACCTGACGACGTGCACCTTACCCTAGCCAAACAAGATACCATTCCATGGAGGAATGAAGGCTTTGTACCCTTCACCCTACTTTCAATAATAGAAACCGGATTAAGATTCCCCGTCCAACCCTTAATCTGTGAATTCCTCAGGCAAACCAGACTATGCCCAACCCAGCTTTCCACCAATTCGTACTGCATAATAATGGGTATAGCCGAACTAAACCGCCAAGTCGGTCTTAACCTCGGTCTAGCCGAACTGTTCCACCAATATTCCTTAGGATCAAAAGAAGATGGGTGGGTATATTATTTGAGAATACGCCGCCGACGTGAAAAAATAATTAAGGATACACCGGATAAAGACTTGAACGATGACGATTTTTTCTGGGTCTCTGGGAATTTTGAAGATCATCAAGCCCAGATTCCTGGCCAACGTATAAACTGGAATAAAGGGATACCTGGTATAATTACTTCGGTTTCCATGCATTCTTCTCTTTTTTACTTCGGTTTCTAATTTTAAGCCGGACTAACAGTTGTCTTCTTCATGCAGACTCAGCACATATACATTCATTGTACAGCTACCCCAACCTTGGCACTCTCCGTGCCGCACTACGGCATCCAGAACGGAGTTGGGCCAAACTTCTAAATTTCGAACTGACCTATAGATACAGCGGCCGCCGAAAAGCCAAAGTGACCGACTTTCTCCTAGAAGACGCCCCGGAACCGGACCCCACCTTGCCACAAATCAACCTAGTCCTTCTGACTGCCGAACAAGAGATGGCAAAAAGGAGCAGACTGAAGGCCCTACTGACCGCAACAAACCAAGCCGAGGTACCACAAACCGTTTAGACCACTGAAACCGTGGTTGCTCTTCCATCCCAACAGCCATCCTCATCCCGTCCAGGCAAGCGTGTCCGGACTAGCCGAATCGAGCAACGTCTTGTTGATGAGGACGAGACCATTCTGCCACCAAGCCCTGCTCCAAGCCCTCAACAAAGTTCTCAACCGGAGCACTCTGACCGAGCTGCCTCCTCCAAATGGGTTCCCAACCTTACCTTCTAGAACTGAGATATTAGGGATACCGACTCAGTGGTTGCTGAGAAGGATCACTTGATGGCTTTCAACCTAGCCAAGAGTGTATGCCTCCCCAAAGACATGGAGCACCACCAAAAGCAACTAAACACCGAGCTGAAGGCCATCTGGTCTTCAACAAAATCCATGATCCTGGTAAGTAGCACTGTCCCTTTTTAACTGTCTAATTTTTAAAACTTTCATTTCGGCTCAAGGGAAGTCTATGTTTTGCCAGGCCATTCAGAAGAACAACATCACTCACAGGAAAGTGTTAAAGCTCAGGAGAACAACAAGGCAAGCCGTGGTAGAAGCCGAGGCAAAAACGGCCGAGCTAGAGGAGGCCAGAAAACAAATAGCCGAGCTACGATCTGAGAATGGCCGTCTGACCGGACTGGTTAGTTCGGCCGAAGCAGAAAAGCAAAAGGCTGCCATTGAGCTGAAAGACAAGTACCTGCGCGAACTGGCGAAGCTTGAAAAGAAGAAAGCTACCGAGATAACCCAGCTAAAGGAGGGTATAAAAGGAGCCGAAAAGCGAGGCTTCAAGAAGGCAGAGGACGCTTATATCCAACAATGTGAAGCCGCCAATGAACTCTTCTTTAAGTGCGGCTGGAGGGCAGCTGTTGAGAAGCTCGGTCACGATCCACAGACCGAGGTATTCAACCCTCCAGCCTACTTCATACCGAACTCCTTAGTGGAGTATGCTGATGTCATTCAGCAGCAATTTCTTGAAGGCTCAGACTCTGATGAAGACTCTGCCTCTGAGGACACTCCGGTTGTCAATGCTGACTAGACAGTTCGGGCGGAGCTCACGGTGGAAGACCTGGTCATTGAGCAACTAGGTGAAACCGTGCTTCTGACCGAGACCACTCTTGGGACCGAAACCGAGCTCCCGCCTGAAACCGGTCTTCGTGCTGATGCTGATGCTGAGTTTGACGCTGAGATTGATGATCTTTTCAACTGATTCTTTTTTCTTTTCTTTTGTTACGAACTTGTAACTGGGCTGCGGCCCTTCCTTTGTACTTGTTTTGCACTTCAATGAAAAATCTTCTTGTGTGCTCTCCTCTTACTTCGGTTTGCTTAACTGTTTGAGCATGCTTTCTTGCAATAATTTTGACCGAGATAGCGTATTCTGGTTTCAGCTATTCAATCTTACTAGCCAACCACTCTTTAGCCGATATAATTATATCGGTTGAAGAGTAACAAGAGTTGTTTAGTTCAGCCAACCACTCTTCAGCCATAAACTTACTTCGGCTGAAGAGTAACAAGAGTTGGTTTAATCTAGCCAACCACTCTTCAGCCATAAACTTACTTCGGCTGAAGAGTATAAAGAGTTGGTTTAATCCAGCCAACCACTCTTCAGCCATAAACTTACTTCGGCTGAAGAGTAACAAGAGTTGGTTTAATCCAGCCAACCACTCTTCAGCCATAAACTTACTTCGGCTGAAGAGTAACAAGAGTTGGTTTAATCCAGTCAACCACTAAGTTGGTTTTTTTTTTCAGCCAACTTAGAATAAAGTGTTTGGTTATTCCGACCAAACGTCCTGCAGCCTGGAACCTTATCCTGGGCTTATGAGGGGTGTTGGTTTAATCCAACCAACCTCTAAATTGGTTTTTCCAGCCAACCATTCTTCAGCCATAAACTTACTTCGGCTGAAGAGTAACAAGAGTTGGTTTAATCCAGCCAACCACTAAGTTGGTTTTTTCAGCCAACTTAGAATAAAGTGTTTTTGCTGCCCCTAACTCACTAACGTTACCTTCTACTGAAAACAATTATGCTGAAAAGAATCGACTTGTTTTATTGAGAAAGTAAAAAATTACACATGCTTAAAAGAAAAAAGCTAAAAATAAAATAACTTGAGATTGGCAGTGTTCTATGGCCTGGGAATTGCTTTGTCGTCCTCATCTTCTAAGTGGTATGCCCCTTTGCCTGCTAATCCGACCACTTTGTAAGGTCCTTCCCAGTTAGGCCCTAGCTTGCCATCTCCTGGTACCAAGGTATTTCCCATTACTTTGCGCAATACCCAATCTCCGATCTTGAATTGCCTTGGATGCACTGTTTTGTTATACTTTTTGGACAATTCTTGTTGGTAGGAGGCGATGTGAACTAATGCTCTGTCTCTTCTTTCTTCCGCAAGGTCAAGCTCCAATGTTATGGCTTCGCCATTTAAGTCTGGGTCAAAGTTCTCGCTTCGAATTGTGGGGAGGCCAACTTCTAATGGGATGACTGCTTCCATGCCATAAGCTAAGGAGAATGGTGTTTCCCCTGTTGATCGGCGAGGTGTGGTGCGGTAAGCCCATAAAACATGAGGCAGCTCTTCTGCCCACTTGCCCTTCGCTCTCTCTAACCTTTTCTTCAATCCATCCAAGACTACCTTGTTTGATGCCTCTGCCTGACCATTTGCTTGGGGATATGCCGGTGTAGAATTGTAGAACTCTATCTTGTACTCTTCACAAAAGTCCCTGAAAATCCTCCCGTCGAATTGAGTGCCATTGTCTGATATCAGTGCCTTTGGTATGCCAAATCGAGTGATGATATTCTGCCAGACAAACTTTTTTACGTCTTTTTCCTTGATTGACGCCAAGGCTTCTGCTTCCACCCATTTTGTGAAGTAGTCGGTTGCTGCAAGGAAGAACTTCCTGTTGCCGGGTGCTGTTGGAAGTGGCCCTACTATATCCAATCCCCATATTGCGAAGGGCCATGGGCTTGTTAGAGGTAGAAGTTCTCTGGCAGGCTGGTGTATTTGATGTGCAAACTTCTGGCATTTTTCGCACTTTTTGACATATTTCTCTGAGTCTGCCTGCATGTATGGCCACCAATATCCTTGCGAAATTGCCCGGTATGCCAATGATCTTCCTCCTTGATGGCTGCCACATACACCCTCATGTATTTCGAATAGGAATGCTTCCACTTTGCTGGGGTGGACACACTTTAGGTAAGGTCCTGAGAACGACTTTTTGTACAATGCCAAGGATGGAGAGAGCCAGAATCGCTGCGACTTTGCTCTTATTCTGTTAGCTTCTTTCTTTTCTTCCGGTAAGGTGCCTTCTTTCAGGAACAATATGATGGGATCCATCCAAGAAGGGCCTAACTCTGCACAACATACCTCTTCTGCTTCGGGGTTTTCAATGCTTGGTCTAGGTAGGTAGTCGATTAACAATGGATGAGGGATGGAGGTGTCTGCCATTGAAGCGAAGCCTGCTAGTTCGTCCGCTCTGCTGTTTTCCTCCCTGCCGATATGTTCTATCCTGACTACATCAAATTTTTTGATCTCTGTTCTGACCAACTCTTGGTATTTGGCCATCCTGTCATCTTTTGCTTCGTAGTCACCAGATATTTGGTTTACCACCAGCTGTGAGTCGCTGTAAACCATTAGCTCGGTGGCCTTCATGTAGAATGCTGACTTAAGACCTGCAAGAAGCGCTTCATACTCCGCTTCGTTGTTTGATGCTGGGAAGCCAAGGTTGACTGCCTGCTCCACTACTAGGCCGTCTGGAGAGATGAGGACTATACCAAGTCCTGCTCCATGCCGGTTGGATGCTCCATCCACGAAGAGCTTCCACATCTCTCCTACGAACAACTTCCAGCAAGTGGAGGGATCAGATGATGCCTTGGGATCTTCCTAGTTGCTGGTGTCTTCTACTAGGTCCATGCTGGCTGCCAGTCCCTCGCAATCTGATTGTGCCAAGTCTTTAGTTGTTGGTGAGTCTTGACTTGGTGTAGCATGGTTTGCCTCCTTGTTGTTTTCTTTACTCTGGTCTGCCTTGGAGTTTGATTGAGTATCCTGTACCAGGGGTTGCGCTATTCCGGCGTCAACTTCCATCCCTAGTTCGGTTGCGTCAGTCAGGTCAACTGGGCAGATATGATGACTTCTAGGAGTGAATTCTGCGACAAAATCCGCCAATGCTTGAGCTTTTATTGCGGTCCTAGGTTGGAACTTGATGTCGTATTGCCCCAACTCTACTGCCCACTTCAGAATTCGCCCAGAAAAGTTCGCCCTTTCGAACAAAGCTTTTAATGGAAAGGCTGTGAGGACAACTATGGTATGGGCGTGAAAGTAGTGCGACAACTTCCTTGAGGCCATCATTAAGGCCAATGCCAGTTTTTCCAGTGGCAAGTACCTTGTTTCGGCGCCTAGTAATGTCTTGCTGACATAGTAGATGGGCAGGTGTTGGATTCCTTCTGCGCGGACCAATACTGCGCTAATTGCGTGCTGCGAGACTGCCAGGTACAAGAAGAGTTCTTCTCCAGGGA
Source organism: Camellia japonica (assembly GCA_030407325.1). NCBI lineage: Eukaryota > Viridiplantae > Streptophyta > Magnoliopsida > Ericales > Theaceae > Camellia > Camellia japonica. Next base: position 83,938,572 of record JAPPVO010000013.1, on the reverse strand, counting down.
TTGGGGTTACAAGTAGTGGTGGAGAAGACATGTATTCTTTTAAGCTTTCCAGAGCTCGGTCGCATTCTTCGTCCCACTCAAACTTGGCTTTCAAAGCTTGAAAGAATGGTCGTAGTCTGTCTGACGACCGGCTTATGAACCGATTGAGCGCAGTTGCCATGCCGGTGAGATGCTGCACTTCCTTTACTGAGTTAGGCCTCTCCAGGTCCTGAATAGCCTTGATCTGAGATGGGTCTGCCTCAATACCCCAATTGGTTACCAGGAAGCCTAGGAATTTGCCAGATCCTACTCCGAATGCACACTTCGACGCGTTGAGGCGTAACTTGTGCTTCTTCAGGATCTCAAACATCTCCCCTAGGTCCTTGAGATGGTTATTCTCATCTTTGCTTTTGACCACCATGTCGTCGATGTAAGCCTCCATTGTTCTGCCTAACAATGGCTCAAACATCTTGGTGACCATTCTCTGGAATGTCGCCCCTGCGTTCTTTAGGCCAAAGGGCATTACCTTGTAACAGTACAATCCTCTTGGAGTTGTGAAGGATGTGACCTCCTTGTCTGGTTCATGCATGGCGATTTGGTGGTAGCCTCTGTATGCATCCAGAAAGCTAAGTCGGTTGTGCCCCACCGTCAGGTCTACCAGTTGATCTATCCGTGGTAGAGGAAAGCTGTCTTTTGGGCACGCCTTGTTGACTGTTTTGTAGTCGACGCAGACACGCCACTTGCCATTCTTGTTAGGCACTACGACTGTGTTGGAGATCCATCTTGGGTAGTGCACCTCTCTTATCGCTCCTGCCTCCAGCAGGTTTCCTACTTCTTCCGCCACTATCTCGGCGTGGTGGAGTGCCGATCTGCGGGTGCGCTGAATGATTGGTCTGGTGGATGGGTGGACATTGAGTTGGTGACAGATGAAGTTGGGATCAATGCCTGGCATGTCGTATGGTGTCCAGGCGAACACTTCGATGTTAGAGGTCAAAAATTCCAAGACCTCTAATCTCTCAGTGCTGGACAACGACGAACCGAGCAGAAAGAACTTATCCGGGTTCTTTTCATCTATTCTTACCTCTACCAAGTCTTCCACTGCTTTCTGCTAGCCGCTTTGCCAACATCTGTGAACAGTTCATTACTCTCAGGTTCTTCCACCGAATGAACGTATCCTTTAGCAGCGCGGCTGCCATTCACCGTGACAAAGCACTGCTTCGACATGATCTGGTCTCCATAGACTTCTTCTATTACTCCGGTGTCGTTGGGGAACCGCATTACTTGGTGGTAGGACGACGCCACCGATCGCATGGCATGCAGCCATGTTCTGCCCAAGATGATGTTGTAGGTGGAGGGGACCTTCAACACCCAGAACTCCACTTGTTTTGTCACACTCCCTGCTCTGACTGGGAGGATTATTTTGCCGACGGGCCATTCTGGCATGGAGTTGAATCCGATCAGGGGAGATACGGCAGGTGCTAGGTCTTTATCTTGTAACTTCAATTGTTTAAAGGTTTCGTAGTACATGATTTCACATGAACTACCCTGGTCAATCAGAATCCGCTTGACGTCAAAGTCCTTGACTCGGAGAGTGACGACCAGGGTATCATTGTGAGGGCAATATATCCTTGCCAAGTCTTTATCCGAAAAAGACATGACATTCGTGGCCTCTGTCTTCCCTTTCTTGATGGCAGGTTGGGCACTTAGCACCTCTCTTAAGTGTTCAGCCTTTTTGATTGATCCCCTGAGCTCGCATACACGCTCGGGTTCAAAGACTCCATGTATCACATTGATAACGCCTTGAGGTGGGGCGTCGATTGGCATTCCGTTGGGGTTATTGTGGTCCTGGGGGGCTGGTTGCGTCCCTCCTTCAATGTATTTATCTAGGTGGCCTGCTGCCACCAACTCCTCCAGGTGCTGTCTCAAGGGTGTGCAATTTTCAGTGCGGTGTCCCTTTTCTTTATGGAAGGTGCACCGCGACCTCTCGTCGTAGTCCTTCTAGGCCTCTTCTAGCTTGGCAGGCCATTTGACGAAAGGCTCGTCCCTTATTTCACTTAGAATTCGGTAGATCGGTTTCTTGAAGACCGTGGTTATGGCAGTGCGGACTCTCAACCATCTTTTATCTTGGTCCTCTCCGTTGTCTCGCTTGCCACGTCCATTCCTGTTCGGACGATCTACCGCGTTGACCTTTGCTGAGGCCTTCTTTTCTGGTACTGTGGTCGTGCCAGATTTTGCTTTGGCACGTGCGCCATCCTCCTCCACCCTGATGTGCTGATGCACTCTTTCCATCAGGGCTTCCATGGTGAGGGGCGGTGTCATAGTGATTGAGTCCCTTAGTCTGTTTCCAACTAGAAGGCCTCTTTTGTACTGTGCAATGGCGAGATTGGTGGAGCAGCCCCCAATCTGATTGAAGGTCTCCCAGTAGCGACTATTATATGATCTTAGGGTCTCTTTGTCGCCCATGTCGATGGAGAGTAATTGGTCGATCTCCACCGGTGTTTTGGTGTTTGTTCGAAACCTTGTAACAAACGCTTCCGCCAACTGTGCCCAGGAGGCTATGCTGCCTTCTGGAAGTTTCTCAAACCAAGTCAAGCCTAGGTCACCAAGGCTTGAGGGGAATAGGATGCACATCAAGGCCTCATTGCGCCGATATACTGCCATAACCTGGCAGAAGTGGCTTAAGTGTGAGTAGGGGTCCGTTTTCCCCTCATACGTGGTGAATTTGGGCTGTAGGAACCCTGAAGGTAGGGGCGCGTTCTCGATTGCTGGGACGAATGGTGAGGTCTGCAGCCTCGCCAACACCTTGTCCGTCGGTTCGTAAGCGGGGTGCGGTATTGGCATTCCAACCTCGACGCTTCCATGCGTCCGAGGAGCCAACCGCTGTAAGGCAGAAACTCTGTGTGGATCGCACGCCCTGGCGTCCTCCTTCCACCGTGCCTTCTCTTTTAGCACGGTTCGTAGGTCGGATGATCTGGGCAACTCTGTCTGTCTGGATCTCGTTTGGTGCGTATGCGAGGGCCAATATGTGCTTCCCTCAGTGTACGACCTGGAATGACGAGTTCTGGAAGATTTGGATTGCGTATCGCCTGTCCTGAGGCTTCTGCTCTCTGCTTGAGAGGGTGTAGTATTTCTACTATGACTTTCCCAGTGGCGAGGAGGCGTCTTGTTTGTGCGCCCCTCTCCTGTCGCCACTCATTTTCCTTTCACCTGGCGCTTAAGAGATTCCATGTCCGCCGCCATCCGTCGTATCAATTAGTCTTGTTCCCTGACTCGATCCTCCAAAGCTTGAGGATCAATCCTCCGCCTTTGTCTTTCTGGGCTCCGCGAGCGAGAGTGACGAGGGCTGTTAGTCCGCCTTCTCCCTCTTGTATCCCTCCTGGGATTCTGTCTCTGTGGCTCCAAATCCCCCATAGGAGGAATAAGAGGCAGACCTTCGCGCCTCGCACCCCCTTCTGGAGTTAGTCCGTCAATGGCGGACTGTGGTAATTCCTCGTTGTGCTTCATTGATTCTTTAAAAGGAAAAGCTTGATCAAGAGGTTTGTTCTTGTCTGAAATTCCCACAGACGGCGCCAATTGTACGGGAAAGAAATAAACCTTCTCGTATAATCCTGTTGACCAAGTCTGCGCTCCTCCGTACGTTGTCGTTTTATCACCTGAAAACACAAACGGGAGCTAGCCGGCAGGTGTGTGCCGGAAACCTCTCCGATGCCTAAGTCAGTAAGCTTGACGAATAGACAAAAGCTCTGTGTATTCAGAAAACAAAGTCGTGTTACCTCTCCATAAGTGATATTTGTGAGCTTTTATAGGTTTAGTGTGGCACAATCCTAGTAGGACTCTCACTCCTCCATGTAGAGTCCTCCTAGGATTCATATTCCTGAAAGATCATGCTTATCCTTCAACACCCCCCTCACTGCTTAAACCAAGTGAGATGGTTTTACTCCGACCGGACTACCATGACCGGAGTAAGTGTGGCTTTACTGAGCCGCAGAGTAAGCCGAACTAACATTAGTTTGGTTTTTCATTCATTGTTCTCCAGACCGAGCTACCGAATAATAAAGCTCGGACCGGTCTAGCCGTAATGCGTTATAACCGGACTAAATCTGAGACCGGGCTACCTTCAAGGTGTTCTTGGACTGGGCTAACCACGAGCTTTCAAGACCGAAATAACTTTGAAGCCTCTTTCCGCTCAGCACTTCGCACTGTGGCTTACAACGGTCCACTTACCTAGCTCGGCCCAATTTTCCATATAAATTACCCTCTCAGGAAGCAAAAATGAGAGGATCGATTTTGGGGACAAAATCCATAACCATAACTATAACCAGCCACTTCACTTGCTGTTAATATGTCTTCACGATGGCGATGGTGGAGGAGGAGGAGGAGGTGCTCCGATTGCTGGTGAACGCGAGGAGGAGCGGCGGTGAGAGAGGGAGTGAAGAGGAGGATCGGAGAGGGAGAGGGAGAGGGAGAGAAACGCTGAAAATAGGAAGAGAGAGTTGCTAGTTTGTTACGGTTTGGGGTAGAAACAAAATACATAAATAATTAATAACAATTCGTGACTAAATATTTTAGTGGCTAATTACTTTTTGAATTCCTCCAAAATTTGAAATCTCCCTCTAAAAGCATCTCCAATGGTGCATTTCTTTTTTCATCAAATCAGAGTAAAAAATGACCCATATCACCAAATCTAATATCACTCGCTCCAACGGTGAACTTTCATCAAATTTTTGTGCCGGGACAACCGGCCGGTCGACCGGTCGACCGGTTTGTCGACCGGTTAAGGCAAAAAATTTTTTTTTTTTTTTTGATTTTTTTTGAACCTTTTGGTCGACCGTGGTCGACCGGCTGGTCGACTGGTAAGGCAAAAAATTTTTTTTTTTTTTTTTTTTTTACTGTTTGAACCTTTTCTTGGACGACCGGTTGGTCAACCGGTCGGGCAACCGGTTGGTCTCCCCCAACGGTTACAAACAGTGTTTTGATGAAATCCCGTAATCAGCATTTATTAACTTTTTTCAATCCACATGCCTGCATTTATTGATTTGGTCAAAATCTCCTGATCAATATTTAAAATCCCCTCATACAAATAATTATAGATACAATCTGTGTATAGTTACTGCAGTATCCTTTTCAACTTTTTTCATACACTATGATTAGTGATAAGATTGTTAAATTATTTTTATAAAACATCTTTAAAAACATAATTTATATATTAAAAAAAATCTAAAACAAATATAAATATCTATAATTATCCCATGTATAGCACGGGTGATAGGCTAGTCTATATATTAAGGAAAAGGGGGTTTCTAACCCCAAGTCTTGTAGGAGCTCCAATATCTCAATCTAAATTTCCTGATTTTTTTATTTAAAAAAAAAAAAACACATTTATTGATTTGGTCAAAATCTCCTGATCAGCATTTATTAACATTTTCCAATCCACATGTCTTTCCACATGCCTGCATTTATTGATTTGGTCAAAATCCCCTGATCAGCATTTAAAATCCCCTCATACAAATAATTATAGATACAATTCATGCATAGTTATTGCAGTACTTTTTTCAACTTCTTTCATACACTATAGTTAGTGATAAGATTGTTAAATTATTTTTATAAAAAATCTTAAAAAACATAATTTATATATTAAAAAAAATCTAAAACAAATATAAATATCTATAATTATTCCGTGCATAGCACGAGTAATAGGCTAGTTAGTACATATAGCATTATTCAATTTTAAAATGTGATATTTAGATTTAAATTTTTTCTATGTAAGATTTTAATGTCACATTTATGGCCCATCTTGAGGCTTTAATTTTTGGTCAAAAAGTCAAAAAATAACTACAAGTTATTACATTACTATCTTTACTTTTTTACACGTTTTTCGTAAAAATTTAAAGAGCTAACTAAAAATATTATATACTTTTATTTTTACCATCTTACGTAATATTAACCACATCCTTTGATATTAGGGTTGGGTATAAAATTATTCGATCCGCAAAAACCGCCCAACCCAAACTGCTCGCGCCTATTTGGGCGGTTTCGCATAATTATTAGGGTCAGATGTGGTTTAGGATTTTTCTGTTTTGCAAGTTGAGGGCCCGCATTTGTATATAATTATAATTTTTTTTTTTTTTAAATCTGGACTATCAAATTTTCTTGTAAATTTTGTAAGCATGTAACCTTAATCTTCTCTCTCTCACTCACTTTAATCTGATTATTAAACATGTAGGCTCTAACATTGTAACATTATAATAAGAGCAATGCTAGAGACCACTAAAAGTGGTGCTCTAAAGCAACCACTAATGATGTGGCATCTACTTTTAAAAACAAAAAAAACAAAACAAAAAAAACAGACACAACAACACTGTGGCAGTGGGTCCCATCCACTGCCACATCATTAGTGGTGGCACTAATTAGTGCTCCCACTCATTTCCCTTATAATAATATCACACGCTGCCTTGTTTAAAATACTTATTATTCAAATAAAAAAATTTTAAATTTTTTGCAAATCTAGTTATGTGATTTTTTTTTTCTATGTTACTTTTTATTTAATTTTCATTCTATTTTTTGTAATCCAACTTTAATAGAGGATAGAGTTGAACCTCCCACAATCAAAAATATTTAAAAAATGAGAAAAAAAACAAGTTGAAAAATAAAATTTTAAAAAAAAAGCTTAATTCGCAGATCATCCGCAACTGCCCGCACATCTGTGAACCCTATTCGTACAAATCACAATTTACATTGCGGGCGGTTGCGGGTTCAATTTTTTCCAAACCACAAACATGTGGGTGAGTTTAAACCGCAAACTGAACCATCAAAAACCGATCCGCGAGCATCCCTATTTGATAGACTCATTTTTTATGCACACGAGACTTAAAAATATTTTTCATTTGACTATTGTTATCCAAGCTAAAAAATTAGACCTACTTTTTAAATCCAGTAATGTGTCAAGAAAATGATTGGTTGATAGATATTATCTAATTATTAACCAATCATCTTCTTGACACATCACCACTACAAGAAAAGTGGGTTTATGAGACGGAACTATTTGCGACGGCACACTTGCCGTCTCAAAAAGTCACTTTTTGCGACGACATAAAATGCCGTCTCAAAAAAACAGAGTATTTGCGACGGCACCATTTGCCGTCTCAAAAAAGCAGGGCATTTGCGACGGCACAATTTGCCGTCTCAAAAAATGAGAGCATTTGCGACGGTATTCTCTGCCGTCGCAAATACTCTCACTTTTTGAGACAGCAAATTGTGCCGTCGCAAATACTCTACTTTTTTGAGACGGCATTTTCTACCGTCGCAAAAAGTGACTTTCATGCTTTTTTTTTTTTTAGTGAATATTTTTAAAATTTTAAATATTTTTTTTAGATGCACCTTACTTAGATGTATTCTAAAAAAAAAATTATGAAAAAATATTTTTAAAAATTAATAAATAAATAAAAATACAAAAAAAATATATTGAATTATTGTATTTTTGGTATTTAGTGAATTTTTAAAAGATTTTTTTTACAATTTTTTTTATTTTTAGGTGTATTTATGTTAGGTGTGTCTAAATTTTTTTTAAAAAAATACTTAAAATATTAAAAAAATTCAGTAAAAACAATATAACACGGAAAACAAGAAAGTATAATTTTCTCAAAAGAGTTTTTGGAAAACTTTAATCTAGCATAGTGATTGTGGTTTTGAGACAGCTTCATATATATACAGTCACAAAATGGTTTGAATAAATTCAACGGTATTTTTTTGTCGCAAAAAAAATTAAAAAAAACAATGTCGTCTTACTCTTTTGATATAACATTTCTCTTTTCATTCATTTTTTCATTTTCCTGTCTCTCTGTCTATCTCTCTTCTCTTTATCTCTTTCACTCATCACTCTTCTTTCTCTGTCTGTCTGTTTCTCTCTCACATTTTCTCTCTGTGTCTCTCGTCTATCTCTCTTCTCTCTATCTCTCTCATCTGTTTTCTCTTTCTGTCTCTCTCGTTCATCTCTCTTCTCTCTATCTCTCTCATTTCTTTTCTCTCTCTCTCTCTCTCTTATCTTTCTATCTCTCTCTATCTCTCCCGCCTATTTCTCTTCTCTCTCTGTCTCTCTCTTTTTCTGTGTCTCTCTCTCGCTTATCTCTTTTCGCTCTATTTCTCTCTTTTTCTATCTCTCTCTCTCTCTTCTCTCTCTATCTTTTTTTCTGTCTATCTCTCTCTCCCTGTCTCTCTCTCACTCATCACTCTTCTCTCTCTCTCTCTCTCTCTCTCTCTCTCTTTTGTCTATTTCTCCCTCACTATGTTCGCCTTGCTCACTCTCTTACTCTCATCTTCTCTATTTATCGAGCTCCTTCTCGATTTATCGATCCACTATAAACGACGTCGTCTTACTCTTTTGAACATTTCTCTTTTCACCAATTTTTTCATTTTCCTATCTCTCTGTCTCTGTCTCTCTCTTACTCATCACTCTTCTCTGTCTGTCTGTCTGTCTCTCCCTTTCTTTATGTATCTCCTTCGCCATCACCACCACCACCACCATCATCTCTTATCCACCACCTTCACCACTACTGCCGTTTCCTCTCCTCTACCACAAAATATTACCTCTACTCTCTCTCTCACCCATCACTCTTCTCTGTCTGTCAGTCTTTGTCTCTGTCTCTTTCTCTTTCTCTTTCTCTTTGTCTCTCGCTCATCTCTCTTCTCTTTATCTCTCTCATCTCTGTATCTCTCTTCTCTCTCGCTCATTTATCTTCTCTCTATCTCTCTCTCTGTCTCTCTCGCTCATCTTTCTTCTCTCTTCGTCTCTCTCTTTTTCTATGTCTTTCTCTCGATCATCTCTTTTCGCTCTCTTTCTCTCTCTCTTTGTCTATCTCTCGCTCATCTCTTGTTTCTCTCTATTTTTCTATATGTCTCTCTCTCTCTATATCTCTTTCTCTCTTTGTCTTTCTCTCACTTATCACTATTCTCTTTCTTTCTCTCTCTGTGTCTGTTTGTCTGTCTTTCACTCTTTTCTCTCTCTCTATGTGTCTGTCAGTCTGTTTGTCTCTCTCCCCCATTGTGTTCACCTTGCTCACTCTCTCCATCATCTCTTCTCTATTTACCGAGCTCTCCACTACAAGAAAATGCACTTTTAGCGACCACTTTGTCTCTCTCTCGCGCATCACTTTGTCTCTGTGTGTCTGTCTATCTCTCTCTTTCTCTCTATCTCTCTTCTCTATCTGTCTCTCACTCATCTCTCTCTCACCACCCATCTTCTCTACCACATTCACCACTACTGCAAATGCAATTCCACTACTACCACTGTTGTCACTCAACCTCTACAGCTATCATTACTACCACCATCGCTACCACTCCACTACCACCACTACTACTACCATTATCTCTCATCCACAATCGCTATTCTATCTCCTCTACAACTACCACAACTTCACCACTTATCTCCTTCACCATCACTACCACCACCACTATCACCTCTTATCCACCACTTTCACCACTATTGCCACTTCCCATCCTCTACCACAAAAAATTAGTTCTTGATTTTTAGTAACAAAAAAAAATGGGTCGCAAATTTTTTTTTTTCATTGACCACAAAAAATTAACTTTATTTTAATAGAAAATATTATCCCTACTTCTACCAAATAAAAAATAATAATAATAATTTTTTATTCATTAAAATAATATATGAAACAAATAAATTTTCAACCTTATTAAATGAAAAAAAAATTCATTAACTATAAAAAAAATTTATTTTAATAAAAAATATTTTTTTTTGACAACGGCATCCTCCGTTGCAAAAAAAAAAAAAAAAAGTCATTTTATTATTTAAATATTCATTTGTAATGAAAATCAAAAAAAAAAAAAATTCATTTGTAATCTCTTCCAATATTCATTTGTAATGAAAATCAAAAAAAAAAATTCATTTGTAACCCCCCCCTCCCCTTTTCCATTCCCGCTCGGGTTTCCCCCCACCCCAAACCCAAAATCCCCAACACTTTCAGAGCTCGAGTCCAGAAGATCTTCGGGTCTCTCTCATCATCATCGCTAAGCCCTCCGTGGACTCTCACCGACGGCGAGGTCGAGAAGAGAGAGTGGCGACGACCCTCCTCCGCCAAAGACGACGACCAAACCCCCATTTCTTTCTCTTTCGATGGCCTTGCTTGTAGGGTTGTAGGGTTCCGCCATGAAAGGAGGTAGATCGAAAACGGAGACCAAAAAGACCGATAGCAAGTAAGTTTTGTTTGCCTTGTTGTTTTTGGAGTTTTTAGATCTGAGATCTATTATGCGTGTGATTCAGAGTGTGTTTTTTTGGTATTGAAGATCGATTTTTTTGTTGTTAGGCTTTCGGTGAAGAGAGGTGCTCCGAGCGAGAAGGTTGGTAAAAAGCCAGCGGCAAAGAAGGGGAAGGCTGCCAAGGACCCTAACAAGCCGAAGAGGCCTGCTAGTGCTTTCTTTGTTTTCATGTGATCATCTATTTTCCTTTCTCTCGCATGAAAATCGTTGTTAGATCTGTATATTCTGCGTCAATGAATATATTTTTAAATGTTTTAGGGAGGAGTTTAGGAAAACGTACAAAGAAAAGCATCCTAACAACAAATCCGTAGCCGCCGTGAGTGTTTTCACCTCATTTGTTTTACAGATTTCTGATTTGTGGATTTTGTTCAAGTTTCATTTCAAGAAAATGGTAACATTCTTCATGATTCAATTAATTTACTATTATTCAATCAATCCCTAGATGTTTTAGGAAATTATTATTTGATTATTTGCAATAATGGTTGGTATAGGCTGAGGGTCCAGCTGATGAAGAAGAGTTTGACAAGTCGAGGTCGGAGGTGAACGATGAGGATGATGAAGACGATGAGAGTGGGGAGGTTAGTTTTATTGTATTCAGTCTTGCTTGTAGGGTTGCTTGTAATTTGTTTCTTTATATATATTTGGATGAGTGCGGGAATTTGGAGGTTTCAACTAGCTTCAAACTTTCCTTGGGAAATAAATGGACTGGCTGTTTACAACCAAGGCTGATATGTTTCTTGTGATATGTTTCGCCCTCTTTTTGTTATGCCTCCTCTCAGATCTTAGATTCTCTCTTTCTCTCATCTGGGTCTTCTTCAATTGGTAATTTTTGCTATCTTTACATGCCACACAATTCTGGGTTGTTGTTGATCTTTCCCTTTTTTTTTTCCTTCCCAATTTCAAGCTAAATTTAAATTCTTTCCTCTGCTTTGCTCAGGAATTCTTGAGATCAATTATTGATCTGTGAAAGATCGGATGCTTTTCGATTGATTCCAAGAATACCCATTTCCTCAATCATCTTACAAGTCTCCAATTTTCTACTAGATTCTTTGCTAAGGTATGCTTGTCCTTGTTTAATCTACATTATGATGTTTTATGTTGGATATGATTGGTTTTTATGTTTTCATAGAAATCTAAGAAGTGGAAATTGAATCACATATGTTGATGTTTTCCAGTCAATTACATGTTGCTCTTTAGATCTGGTTTTATAGTTTTATACTTGGTTTTGTGTTGATGATGGATTGATTGATCTTTGTAAAGTTTGAATTTGTGGATATGAATTTGTTTTTGAATTCAATTGGTGGGATTATTGGTTGCAGGATGGCAATGGTGGGATTTCTTGGGACACGAATGAAGACCGTCTGAGAGAGTATTTCCAAACTTTTGGTGAGGTAGTTGAAGCTATGATAATGAAGGATCGGAACACAGGGCGTGCTCGTGGTTTCGGTTTTGTTGTCTTTGCTGATCCCTCTATTGCAGAAAGAGTTGTTAGGGAAGAGCACATCATAGATGGTAGAACTGTAAGTTGTGCATTTGAATTAAAGTTTTGTACAGATTTTTCTTACTTATATTTCAATGGGTAATTTTGCTTACATTATGAATTGAAGCGTCTCATAACAACTATACTTTTCTGATTGATTCTTGATGTAGTATCAGAACGAAGTTGAAAATTATGACTGGATGTAGTTTGTCATAGAATTTATTTTGTAATGAAGCGAAACCCAATTAATTTCGATTTATGATATGTTTGAGGTGCATTTATTAGGTAGACATGTAAGTTATGCATTTGAATTAAATTTTTGTTTGGCATTAAACTTTGCTCAATATATATTTCAATCATTATTTTGCTTATATTGTGAATTGAATTGAAGTATATAGCATCTCAAAACTTAGTCAAGCAAGTATACCGTTTTGACTGAATCTTAAATGTGTATCCGAATTAAGAAGAAAATTATTCCTGGATGTAGTTTTTCAAAGAATTGATTCATTCTCCATTTACTTGTAATAAAGTGAAACCCAATTCATTTCAATTTACGGTGCATTTAAATTTAGCAGGTCAAATCTGATCATTTCTAACCGTTGCTCATTAACAAATTTATAGAAATTGCTCATTAACACAATTAAAATTTAGTAGGTCAAACCTTGACTGTATTCATCTTTATAGAAATTGCGCAAATATAAGACCTTTTTTAGAAACCTTTTTTTAGAAACCTTTTATAGAAATTGCGCAAATATAAGATATTTCTAACCTTTTTTGGACGGATTCAAATTTAGCAGGTCAAACCTTGACTGTATTCATCTTTCTATAACTGTGTGGGACTCTTTATTTGCATGTAACAAATTTCTGTACCCTTTTTAATGTTCTTATAACATATTTGCGAAGACAAGTAAATACCCTCAATCTCATAGAAAGGTTGGGAGTTTTTCTTTTTTCCTTTTTCTTTGTGTCTTCCCACAGAGGTGGTTTCTTTCTTTAGGGAATGAAATCTTTGGTCTTGCTTGTCACACAGTAAAATAATTAAGATTACACGTGACTCGTGACTCGTAACTCTCACTGATTCTTTCTCGCATTTTGAATATCCAGAAGGAATGCTGCCCCTCTATTTTTGTCCATGAACAGAAGCCAGATCATGGCATGGAGCAACTATCACTGCAAAAGTGATTGCTTATTTTATTGACATTTTTTTTGCGATTTCTCTGTTTTTCTAGTGAACCTAAAAAATGCCTTTGTTTAATTTGGCATGCCTTTCTTTCTTTGCAGCGATCTCATGCCAATGGAGACACGAATTGGGGAAAATTTTCTATACAAGGCCACCACGGTTATAGCTGCAGCTGATCAAATTGCCTTTCATATTCTAGGTGTCCTTGAAGCGTTTTTTGGCATGGAGACCCACAATTTTGCAGTGCAATGGCCGGACAGGGGGTGACAGTTAGGCAAGGAGGGTTTGTGTGTCATAATGCCTTCACAATGACTTGAATACTCAGCATGTAAAATATGGATCCCAAAGTAAATGGCTCATCCTGTCTAGACCTCAATTTTATTTATGAAAGTGAGAATTTAAATGCAATTTGTTTTATTATTTTAGTAATGAAATTTAGTTTATGTTATTTTGAATTATGAACAAAATCATGTATTTAAATATTATATATGTATTATGGAACATTATGTAGTGAGATAATTTTGTTGATGTGTAATTATATGAATGGAAAAATATTTTATTATGAAGAAATTGTTATTTTTATATTATTATGGAGAAATTTTAATATTTTTATCGTAGGATGTTTTTTTCTTTTTTGCGACGGCATTACACCGTCGCAAAAAATAGAAAATTTTAATATTTTTATTAATTTTGTTACAGGTTTTACTTTTTGCGACGACATTATACTGTCGCAAAAAATAGAAATTTTATTATTTTCAATAGAAATTTTATTATTTTTTAATTCTTTTTGCGACGTCATTACACTGTCGCAAAAAATAGAAATTTTCATATTTTTAATACTTTTGGCGACGGCACCACACTGTCGGAAAAACAGTGTTTTTGCCCTTGCAAAAAAAAGACTATTAGTGACAGTATTTTTTGCCGTCTCAAATAACATTTTTAGCGACGGTAAAATAGTGTCGTCGCAAAAAAGTCAAGGAATTTCAAACATTATTAGCGACTGCACAGTGCCGTCGCAAAAAGGCAAAAATGTCATCGCAAAACATTAGTGACGGCACTGTGCTGTCGCAAAAACTCTTTTGCAACCCCTGCATTTGCGACCCCCTCTTGCCGTCGCAAAAAGTCATTTTGCCGTCGCAAAAATTATTAGCGACGGCATTAGGAGTATTAGCGACGGTATTTTACCGTCGCAAAAAGTCAATTTTTTTGTAGTGCACTGAGTCTAGGAAATGGGTCTAAAAAGTGGAATTGTATAACATTTTCCTTTTTATTTTTATATTTTAGAATTAGAGTAGTACTATTCAAACAAAAAAATTAGACTTACTCTTCAAGTCCAGTGAGCAATCAACCAATCACTTTTATGTATTATTTCTCTCTCATATTTTCTTTAATTATCAACTAATCATCTTACTTACACATTATTAGGTTTAGAAAATGAATTTAAAAACAGGACTTGTATATCATTTTTCTTAGAGTTAATATTTGATTAGGAATATTATAATTTATAATTATTATAGTTAATATTTGATTGGTATAGAATAGTATATCATTATTATATTTCCCCATCTATATTATATTTCCTCATCTAGCTTTTGTTATTTTCTGTTTTTATTTTATGAGAATTAATATTTTCCTTTTTAGATATTCTTAACTAGTAAGAATAAGAATATGTGTGTATATATTATTTTCAAAATTTCTTAATTAATAAGAATTATCTTAATATAAATAAATATATGAGTCTTACGCCAGGCAATACGGTTTATATTTAATTAATAAAAATCGAGAGTTTTTTTAATATTCTTTGCACTTAGAGAGAGTATCTCTAATTCGGATTTGTTCGTGGTTCGATCTTATTGTTTGCTCTTCTTTTTGATATGCTTCCATGCATCAATTTTACTTCAACTCTAATATTTTTGTGGAACATATTAGATAATGCAAACGTGCTATGAACACATAAAAGTTTAACAGAATGGAACACAAATGTGACACAAATGGTGAGTCACACATATGTAGAGTCCAATCCACCACATGTGGGATTTACCCTATGTTTTATATTTGTGTCTTATGCTATGAAAATCACATATGCACTTAAATTTACTATAAATAATATGATTAATGTCATGTGTTATGTTAGATGATACTCAAATATAATTATCACAACATTATTCTTTTCATGATTATGTTGACAAAAACTAGCTATATGCATTTGGAATCCAGATGTCTTTCATGGCAGTGGATTCAGATGGAGTAGCTGGTGGGCTAGTATGCATTTGGAATCCAGATGTCTTTCAGATGCAAGATTGCTGCTCAAACAAGAATTTTGTTATTTTGTTAGGTACTCTCTATTATAGCTTTGAATGTGTTATAGTCAATGTATATGGCCCTAATGATAGTGTTAGAAGGAGGAGGGTGTGGGATATCTAGATTAAATCAGTTATATGAAAAAACCTTGGTCTCTGGGGGGTGATTTTAATGAAATCAGGTGTGTATCTGAAAGGAAGGGATGTTCTAGTAGAGACAGGGGTATGAGAGAGTTTAATGAGCTAATTGACAATCTGGAAGTGTGTGATATTTCAATGATGGGAAGAAAATTCACTTGGTGTAACTCACAGGAAGGAGAGAAGTGGAGTAGGATCGATAGGTTCTTGTTCAGTCCGGAGTGGATGCATTAGTTTAATTTTAAACTATGGGGGTTACCAAGAAGAATCTCAGATCATTGCCCTATTTTGCTTATGGAAGATGAGAGGGATTGGGGTCCAAAGCCATTTAGATTTCTTAATGCTTGGTCCTTGCATTCAAATTTCTTAGCCATTGTGGAGAAAGCTTGGGCTGAAACTACTGTGGTGGATTGGGCTGGTTTTAAATGCCTAAGGAAATTCCAAGCACTTAAACTGGCCTTGAAAAAATGGAATAATGAGGTTTTTGGAAATGTGGAATTTAATCTCAAGCTTCTTGAGGAGGAACTACACATGCTTGATCGGGCAGCTAAAGAAAGATCTCTGATTGAGACAGAGTTAGCTAGAAGAAGAGAAGCAAAAGAAGAGGCTTGGAAATTGAGTAGAATGGTGGAATAGATATGGGTGCCAAAATCCAGAACTAATTGGGCATTAAAAGGGGACAGAAATACAAAATTTTTCAATATTATGGCTTCTTCCAAGAGCAATAAGAATGCATTGTGTTCAATCAATGTGGATGGGGTTATAAAGGAAGAACTTGAAGATATTAGGGATGAAGTCTGGCATCTTTTTTGAAATCATTTTACTAAATATTGGCCCAGTTGTAACAACCCCTATCCGTAATAAGCCACTAATCCGTATTTAATGATGTTAATGAGAGGATTAAAATAAATTATGTGTTTATTCTGCACTTTGTATGATTTTGGCTTTCTATCTGTTACTTATAGAAATATCTGTTTGGAATTCCACTTTAATATGTAAATCGAAAGCCTTATCGGCATCCAAAACCGAAATTGACTACACCGATATGTTATTTGGAATTTTTAGAACCTTATGGCAAGTTTTATTAAAAATTGATTAAGTCTGATTCGTTAAGTTGCGTTTGGCAAGCCTTATGTTCTAATTAATGTGTTTTAGCACTATAAGCTTATATGCAACCCTTAAGCTCATTTGTGAGCTCATTTTCTTTCATCCCTTGAGTGGAAAAATCTGGTGAGACATTTTAGAGAGAGAGGGAGCACAATTCTAGAGAGAGAGAATGAGAGATTGAAGAAGAATTGAAGGCTATAGCTTGAATTGATCAAAGATTGTGCTAGAACATGAGAATTTGAAGACTCTAGGTAAGCTTTTGGCTGTTAATTCAAAGAGTTATGTGTTGTAGGGATGAATTCATGGAATTGTTAAGATCATTGCATGTAATTTACATATGTTTGTCAAGAAGATGGGGGATTTGATTATAATTTCACATGCATGTATATATATATAGAGGTTTGTCATTTGAGTTTGATTTTGGGCATCTATGTTGTTATCATGAGTTATTTGGCACATGCATGTCTAATTCATCATGTTGTAAAGCTTAAATTCATGTTTTGAAAAGGATTTCCCTCATGCATGGAGCCTTTGAGCTCGATTTTGTTAAAACCATGGTGTTAGAGAAAAAGAGTTTTTGAGACATACATACATGGAAGTTTGAACTCAATTTTGGCTAAATCCATGAGTTTGGAGCTAAGGGTTTGTAAATGATCATATATTTGTGATTTAGAAAAGTTTTCCAAGTGTTTTGAACAAGCCATTCACGATTTTGCCATTGAAATTGCATTTGGAAGCTCAAGAACCCTGTTTTGGAAAACCCAGAATTTTACAGTCCGCTCGAGCGAGGAAACCTGCGCTCGAGCGGAGATTTCGAGCTCTCAGTATTTTTTTTCAGACATGAGCTCTCCACTCAAGCGACCACTTTGACGCTCGAGCGAACCCTTTGCATGTTGTTGCTCCACTTGAGCATGGGAGTTATAGCTCGAGCGTAGATTGTGACCAACCAGTACTTTTTCCAGGTTTGCAGGCCGCTCGAGCGAAGTAAGTCACGCTCGAGCGACCCCTCTCATTTTGCATGTCCGCTCGAGCGAGGACCTTATTTTCAGAAAATTTACTAAGTGTTCCAATTCATGTTTTGGCATCCTCATTGCATCCTAGGCATTCCTAAGCCTTAATTAAGTCATAGTAATGAGGTTATGGATTAGAAATACACTAAGAAAAGAATGTACTAAGTTCCAAGACTGCAAGTGCGTGTGTTTTAGGCAATGTGATAAGAAAGATTAAGAACCAATGTAACGAAAGCTAAGCCTTAATGGCCACTTGAATGTGTAATGATAAGACATGCTTGTGTTATGTATTTTGTGATTGTAGGTCAAGACTCGAGGATTGATTGACCGCTTACTGGAACCACAGTGAGTAACGTTATCGTAAAGATACGTTTATATGAAATTATGTTCCAAATGTAATGTGATAAGCTATGATTTCTGAAATGATATCTGTTTTCATGAACGAATATTCCATGTTTGAAATCTATTATGGCATCCATAGATAATCCCAAGTCATGGGGGACGGCATGAAAATGCGGGTCCATGATATACAAGTTTACGAGATCTCGTTAGCTACTTCATTGTGGTGATATGTGTTTAATCGGTATCCGGAACCGATTACTCTAGTCGGAAGACGTTCTGTGATGTGTTCTATGGGATGTACCATTATTATGTTCTGATATGAGAACGATTATGCTTTGATCTGTTTTCCGCTTTGATATGTTCGGATTTCGTTCACTAACCCCTTTACCTTAATGTTATTCACTGGGCGTTAGCTCACTGTTTGTATATATATGTATATAGGTAAGCATT
Organism: Camellia japonica; assembly: GCA_030407325.1. Lineage (NCBI taxonomy): Eukaryota > Viridiplantae > Streptophyta > Magnoliopsida > Ericales > Theaceae > Camellia > Camellia japonica. Next base: position 83,920,314 of record JAPPVO010000013.1, on the reverse strand, counting down.
CTGGAGTTCAAGCCCGAAGGCCTTTGTTCGGATCTGTGTTTCTATTGTCAGCCAACCACTGTGCCTCACGTGGAGGTTCCCGAAGTGTCCTATGTTTAGTCCTTTAGGTTCTGTATATATATAAGACTTGATTTGATGTTGTTGGCTGTACTTAAAATACTGTAATGTGTGTGGGTATAACGTATGGTTGACTACCGGATATGTATATAAAGTTATAATTATTCTGTTTCATATAAGTCAGCACAACTCATTGGACAATTATATTTATGTATTTGCTTCCGCTAACCCTTTAATTTTGTTAATCTGTTCAGAGGCCTTCGATAATCCAAAGATTACTGGCCGGTTACGATGCTAAACCTATAGGGGTGGGTTTGGGTCGTGACACCAGTAGACCAAGCTTATATGGTCCTTTTAAGTCCATTGGGGAGCTGAGGCTAGAGATGCATTAGAATCTGAATTTACTAAAGCAGAAATAGTAGCAGCAGTAAAGAACTGTGATGGGAATAAGGCACCTGGAGTTGATTGGTTCAATTTGATGATGTTTCAGAAATGTTGGTTAACAATTAAGGGTGATGTGATAAAATTTATGAAGGAATTCCACTAAAACTATAAATTGGTACATGGAATTAATAGTTCTTTTGTGGCTTTGATTCCAAAATCTAATAACCCTTCTTGTCTTAATGACTTCAGGCCTATTAGTCTCATAGGCTCTTTGTATAAAATTCTTGCAAAAGTTTTATCAAACAGGATGAAGAAAGTAATGCCAAATATTATTAGTGAATCTCAATCAACATTCATTGGGGGAAGAAATATTTTGGATGGAGTATTAATTGCGAATGAAATAGTTGATGGTTGGAAGAAGAAACAAAAAAAAAAGACATTGTACTAAAACTGGATTTTGAGAAAGCCTATGATTCCATTAACTGGGATTTCCTCTTCTCTATGCTTTCAAATTTTGGGTTCGACAATAAATGGATCAGTTGGATTAGAGAGTGTATATCCTCAGCAAAAATTTCTATCTTGGTAAATGGTTCACCTACATCTGAGTTTAATCTTAAGAGAGGGCTGAGACAAGGTGACCCATTATCACCATTTTTGTTTAATATTGTGGCTAAGGGTCTCAATATTCTGTTGGTGAGAGCTCTGTAGAGGGGGCTGATTAAAGGGGCAGTGGTAGGATCAAATGATGTTAGGATCACCCATCTCAAGTTTGCAGATGACACAATATTATTTTGTGAGGCATAATAGGAGGAGATTGTTGCTATCAAAAGGATTTTCAGGTGTTTTCAAGTATTATTTGGGCTGAAGATTAATTATCATAACAGTGTGGTATGTAAGGTTGGGATTGATGATGATTTTACTAAAGAGTTTGCTACCAAATTGAATTGCCTCCACCAAAGTCTGCCACTAAGATACTTGGGGCTGCCATTAGGAGCTAGTCCAAGAAAAAGGAGGACATAGTAACCAGTGATTGATAAATGCAAACAAAAGTTGGCTTCTTGCAAGAGGAGGTTCATAGCCTTTGCTGGTAGATAGACATTGATAAAATATGTGCTATGTAGTTTACCAATCTATTGCTTATCTTTGTTTAAGATGCTAGGAGTTGCAAAAGAAATAGACAAAATTCAATCTAGATTCTTATGGGGAGGTGATGAGCTTAGAAGGAAAATTCATCTGGTCAGTTGGGAGGAGATTTCACAGAGTAAAAGTCAAGGAGGCTTAGGAATTAAGAGAATCAGACTTATGAATAATTGTCTTCTTTTGAAGTAGTGGTGAAGGTTTGGCTTTGAAAATGATGCATTGTGGAAGCAGGTGATCTGCAGCAAATACAATGAGGCTGGAAGGGGATGGTGGCCACTACCTGTGGTAAATTCCAAGTCTTCTCAGATCTGGAAAGGTATTATGGGTGTTGTCTGCTCTAGACCTAAACTGGTTGACTTCTTCAAAAGCAAAATAGGTCTAGTTATTGGAGATGGGAGGAGAATTCATTTTTGGGAGGACAAATGGATTGGCAATGTCTGTTTGAAAGAGGAATTTCCTAGACTGTATTCCTTATCAGTGGACAAAACTGAATCTGTGAATTTGGTGCTCAGTAGGAGGAATGGGTTTGAGGAAGGAAATCTACGCTTCAGAAGATTCCTTTTCCAGTGGGAGGTAGAGGATTTGAGGAGGTTATATGAGATGTTAGTCAATGCACCTACTTTTAGGGAAGAGACAAGTGATAGGTTGAGATGGGATGCAGATACATCAGGGCTATTCTCTATTGCCTCTGCATATAAGTGATGTGAGTTGAGTTTTGTAAACAATAGTAAAATAACAAATTTCATTTGGAAGGATGTCTCTCCACCCAAGGTTCAATTCTTTGGTGAAAGGAAGGATTAAGACATCTAGTTATCTCCAAAAAATTGGAGTTCTCACTGATGTTATTGATATTAGATGTATTTTCTGTAAAGGAGAGGTGAAGATTGTAAACCATGTGCTATTGTTTTGCCCCTTTACTTGGAAGATTTGGTCTAGAATTTTAAACTGGTGGGGTATACAGTGAGTAATGCCTGGGTCTGTCAGTAGCCTTTTAAACTGGTGCACTGGTATTAAGCTCAAAAACTAAAAGAAGATGATCTAGAGAGCAATTCCTCTGGCTGTGCTATGGTCGATTTGGAAGCAGAGAAATGATAACATCTTCAACAATGCACAAGTGGATCTTGATAGTTTGTATGAATCCATGAAGGTTAGGATTGCATTGTGGGTTAAACCTCTTGCCCATCTATCATCTACTCTGTAAATGACTTGGTTCATAATCTTTAGCAAGTTAGATTCTACATAAGGGGTGGATTTTAAGTTGTTTGGGAGTCTTCTTCCCTGCATCAGTGGAGGCTGCTGCAGTTGCTTGGTGTTGGTTGTTAGTGGTGTATACTCTGATGGTTGTTGTGCTTTTTGGTGGTGTTTTTCTTTCTTTGTTGTTGGTTTCTCACTAACTCTATGGTTGTGCTAGTAAATGATTGAGTATCCTCTTTGGTGCCAACATAGTTGGGATTGGGGCAGTTTATTTTGATGCTTTTTGCACTTTTTCTTCTTTATTAATGTAATTTCATATGAAATGTATGCCTTTTCATCAATAAAGTTTTTTTACTGATAAAAAAAACAAAAACTAGCTATATATTGTAGACGTCCCCGAACGCCCCGGGAGGGTTAAGTCCCATTCCGTTCGTTTTGCGGGTCTACTACAGTTCGGACTCCCTTTTTGTTTGTCGCGGTTCTAAATCTGAACCAAAGAGTCCAACTCTGGCAAATCGTTTTGAAGAAAAACAGATTTTTGAAAAGTAGTGCCAAACATGGACTGCTTTGCCAGATTACAGAGTCGCCACCTAAATATTTTTTTTTTAAAATGGGGAAATTTAGGAAACCCTGACTCGGTGCCAAAGGCCACGTGTCCGTCATTACCAAAGTGTCTTGGCTCGGGAGCTTGGGTACGATCGGGGAAGGTCAGCTATGAGCACCCCCTTTCGCCCGGTCCGAAAACCGGCCTCTACTAACCGTGATATCTAATTTTGAAAACTTTATGCGTTCTTATTCCGGTTATTAGCCTAGAATTACTATGTTGCGTGCACAGCAAACAAGTATAGACTAGATCGCCTAATTTGGAAATAAGCATTGCATATCCGTCTTGTTTGGAAAACAGTTTGAAATTGCTACTCGCGAGTAGGCTAAAACACGGATTTCAATGAGTATTCCCAACTCAAGTAATCCAACCTCCACCCACAGGCATTCAAGCAGTTTATCACATAAGCACTTAGCCGCATGGCAGGCATACTGTCATGTTAACATTCACACGCATGCGACATGCTAAAGCATAAAACTTACATCGTATTCCGTGTCAAAACAAGAAACCAGTTAGCAAAACATGCATGACCTAGTTTATGTTAAGTGACTAATGCATCGCATACGGAATGTAATCTAGACAGGCTCGGCTATCCTAAGCATGGCACATGAAATGCAACAACTATCACGTATTCAATTTGGAATTGAAAGTACGATGCAGTTTGTATGATGTACCGAGCCCGATGTATGTAAACAAATGCATGAATGCACGCATGCATTGCATAAGGTATGCTAAAATAGACGTGCCCTAATCTACCATCGTAAGCAGGTAAATAAAAGGGATAGAAAGAAATGGGGGTTGGAAGACATACACCCACTCACACACACTTATTACAATTTTGCCCTCACTCGGAGGGACCAAAATAATAATACAGTCCAAAAATAAATGAATAAATATTACAAATTCTAATTACTGAATAAATAAATGTGAAATAAAAGGGGGCCACAGCCCCTCGCCTCGGGATGTGCGAATGATGCATGCTCGATGTCCGCCTTGCCCGGGAACCCGCACCATGCCTCTGTTCCCTCTGCTTTTGCTGCCCTGCCTCTCTGGAAAATTGCCAGAGTCCTGGGACACCTTCCACATACCCTGAATATTACCACCGGCTGAAGGGTTGGACCATCGGCTGCAGGGTTTGGCCACCGGCTGCAATTGAGATTATCGGCACAAAAAGTGTGCCGGTCGGCACTGAAGAGTGCCGGTCGGCACTAAATTCCTGCAGGAGACAGTTTTGACAGCAGCAGACAGCAACAGAGCATGGTATGGAATTTTGGGACAAATGTATGCACGGACACACTCCCTATCATGCAATGGACTCAAGGGAGCATGGCCCTCGACCCCCGGGCCACCAATCACGCATTTCAATGCATGATGGCCCAAGAAGCCAAAGTGTGCAACTTCAATGTGGAATGAAATGCACATAAACAAACAAAGAGCTCAACCTCTATCATACTCAATTCAAGAGGTAAAGCATGCATGTCAAAATGCAACCTAAGCATGCAATCTAACATGCAATATGAACATGCAATGTGCGAATGCTAGTATGCAAACAACCATACAAGGCAAGCATGCAAACTAAGCAAAAGGGATGGACTTAAACATGACTTGGGCAACCCTAAGTAGGCCCAAAACAGTGGCCATAATGCTAAGTATGAGGGCTAAGCACACATGCACACATACACATGCAAAGGTACCAACACTTAGGCATAATGAAGCAAGCTTTAAGCACACTTAAAGGAAGCTAAACATGAACAATTAGCATGCATTATAAGGCTCTGAAATCATGTTATAAAAGGTGCCAAACCAAGTAAACAAGACAAGTAGTGCATGCTACACGCTCACACACCTAAGGCTAGCAAGCCAAAATGCAAGGTGACTATATAAGGCATGTCATGGATGGCCTAAACAACTAGAAACAGATCTTATACATGGAAAAACAAGCACATTTCCAGTTTATGACCATCCACAAAAACAAAAGCAAGATAGGCTAACAAAGCATGCAAACTTACGGTAAATAGAAGAGATTACAAAGCAAGTGCATGATAGAGTTACCAAACATGGTTGAGCCCTTCTTAAATGTTGAAGAAGGGCTCAAAATGAGCCTACTTACAGTTTATTACATGCTCAAAAACAGATTATACACCAGCCAAATATACTATGTAAGAATCATGGCATACAAGGGGGTAAAGAGATAGGTGCTAGATGCAATCACCAAACAGCAAGGGGTCCTCAATCAAACATGAAGAGGACCCCAAAAAAGACTATTTGAAGTTTAGGTCGGAGCCCAAAAGTGCTTGCAAGCAAGGCTTAGATATGAAGCAAGAAAAGGCTAGAAAGGGGAAGATGAAGACTTACCCTTGAAGACCAGCAAACCAGCACCTCTTGGACCAAGTTTAGGTGCTCCTAAGCTCTGCAAATGTCCTCCCAAATGCTGGAAATGGAAGTGGTGGTGTTGTGCTATGGGTTGGTTAAGGAATGGCCAAGAATAATGGACTTTTGGAGGCAAAGAAGTAAGATATAGAGAGAGATAGAGGGTTGTATCTATCTATATCAGATATATATCTATATATCTCTGGTTTTTGTTCCAAAACTCTAACCCTAATCAAAGGAGGAGAGGGTCTCCTTATATAAGCAAAGACCAAGTCTAAGACTTAGTGGCTAAGCAAAGGAAAAGGGTCAAGGGGTGCAAAGAGTTTGTGGCTTCTAGAGGAAGCTAATACAGCTGGCCAAGCTTCTCCAAGAAGCTTGGCCAAGGGTTCAACCTTCTAGAAGGTTTATGGGGTCAAAAGGCTCAAAAGGTTGCAAAATAGGCACATGTATGCACGTGGATCTGATTCTGTGCATCCCAGCTGGCACAGCTGGTATGCACCAAGCTTGGGGGGTGCAAAGGGTTCAGGTCGGCCAGAAGGTTTGATCATCGGCCAAAATAAAGTGCCGGTCGGCACTATTTTCTGCCGGTCGGCTAAATAGAGTGCCGATGGATGATTCCTTGGTCAAAACATGGCCGGTGGGTATGCAAATCGAAGCCCCGGAAGTTAGCTTTCCAATGGCGCAAACCTTGCATTAAAATTCCTCCTATGCAAAAAGTTATGCCCTTTTCCGTGAAGTCGCGCAGACTCGATCCAACCGGGATGATGCCCAGCTTCAACCAATCATACCTCCCCCACCCGGACTTGGTTTTGAGAGATTCTTGAGTGCAGAATGAACCCCCGGAAGTCTCCTTTCCAATGGTTATGGCCTCATAGCTTAACTCCAAGTGTGCCGGTGAATAAGCCCGATTCAGCGAGGGCTGCTCGACCCTCTTCTACCCGAATTCATGCCGAACCTCTTCTCCAACCTATTTTCTTCCCTCTTCTCCTCTTTTCTTGAACTCCAAACCCTCAAACAAAGTGTTTGGAAAGTTTTGCCTCTCTTCTTGCCAAAGGAACTGAACCTGTGGCCTGCACATCTCTCAATATCGACCAAAACATCAGTCGCGCCCAAGTCTTCGGGGCGGTCAAAAATGGGGTGTCTACAGTTGCCCCTCTTTGACAGAACTCGGAAGTCATAACAATGACGTGAGTGAATGTCAAAACCCAGAGACGACCTATTTTTGACAAGGCCGAAGACTTGGACAAACAAAATACAGATGAATGAATGGTTGTGCCCGTAGGCTGCCTACGTATCCCTTTGCAAGGAATCAAACCAGCGTAGTTCAGGGGCAGGATGCGAAGTGATGCACAATGCAAGTGCATAACTTATGATCATGCAAAGGATGCTGTAATGAAGCAATTATGCAAAATAAATGCAACATTTTAAGCGAATGCTATGCAAACAAGTAAACGTGAACCAAACTACATGTCATGTAGAAAGGATGTAAGAAAATTATGCAATTCTCACGGCGTCTTGCGCGGAGAAGGCTAAAAGTGACTACCGAGAATACCCGGAGTCTCAAACACAACATCTCTCAGCGTATCGTACACAGGAGAGGAAAGAGTAACACTTCTCAGCGTAGTACACGCGAGAGAAGAAAGATAAAATTTCTCAGCGTAGTACACGCAAGAGAAGAAGGATAAAATTTCTCAGCGTAGTACACGCAAGAGAAGAAGAATAAAATTTCTCAGCGTAGTACACGCAAGAGAAGAAGGAAAGGCAAAGAGAAACCTCATCAGCGTAGTACACGCGAGAGAGGGAAGAGAAAAAGCCTCTCAGCGTAGTACACGCGAGAGAGGAAAGAGAAAGGCAAAAAGAAACCTCTCAGCGTAGTACACGCGAGAGATGAAAGAGGAAAGCAAAAAGAAACCTCTCAGCGTAGTACACGCGAGAGAGGAAAGAGAAGAGCCTCTCAGCGTAGTACACGCGAGAGAGGAAAGAGAAGAGCCTCTCAGCGTAGTACACGCGAGAGAGGAAAGAGGAAAGCAAAAAGAAACCTCTCAGCGTAGTACACGCGAGAGAGGAAAGAGAAGAGCCTCTCAGCGTAGTACACGCGAGAGAGGAAAGAGAAAAACAAAAAGAAACCTCTCAGCGTAGTACACGCGAGAGAGGAAAGAGAAGAGCCTCTCAGCGTAGTACACGCGAGAGAGGAAAGAGGAAAGCAAAAAGAAACCTCTCAGCGTAGTACACGCGAGAGAGGAAAGAGAAAAGGCGAAAAGAAACCTCTCAGCGTAGTACACGCGAGAGAGGAAAGGAAAAAGCGAAAAGAAACCTCTCAGCGTAGTACACGTGAGAGAGGAAAGAGAAAAGCCTCTCAGCGTAGTACACGCGAGAGAGGAAAGAGCAACAATGCAAGTAAAAAGGCGCACAACAATGTGGGCGAAACATGCATGACAGCGCAAGTGAAATGAGTGCATAACAATGCAACTGGGATGTGCATCACGATGCAAATGAAGTGGGTGCATAACAATGCAATTGGAACATGCAGCATAATGCAAGTGGGACGAGTGTGTATACACATTCTGTGCACAATAATCAATGCATATTCGATGCAATCGCAACAGTGTGTTTGAAATAAAATGTTGAATAAGGAAATACACGCCTTAACGAGACCAATTCAAACGCAACCTCCGATTTACCTCTCGGAGGAGTCACAATAAATTTCAAAAGGATACAACTCGTGCATGCGAACCGACGATGAGCTACGCGTCGGAGACATCAGTTGATACTTCCGCAGAAACATTTTGAGCTTGAGGTAGAGGCACACCCATACTTCGGAGTATTGACAAGGCTTGACGGGGTACACCCGGAGTACAATCACGGAATTTGCGGAAGGTGAAACACCCTCAGATGCTTCGGTTTTCCCTCTTTTCTTTTGCTTTGCAGTCCGGAACCTATATAGCTTCAGATAGATCCTGATTTTACTGTTCTCACATGACCTGGGTTGAATCCTGCGGTTTTATGAAAGAACAAATTCCTTTTTGCACAAATGTGGAGAATGGCACAGCACTCTGAGCACACAACAAATCATTTTTGAAATTGAGAAAATGAGTTCTCGACCGGGTATTGAGCCTACAACTGAACACAGCGAAAAAGACTCAATAACGGAAAACAAAAGGTAACAACCTAAACACAAACACAGACACTTGAAACGACTCAAAACAAAAATTGAGACAAACAAAACGACTGACGCGACGCACAGACGTGTTGCAAAGACAAGAGACTTCTTAGTTTACAAGGAGCCAGTTTTTCTGGGTATTATTTCCCACCCTTTCTTATTTGTGACTCTCACATCACTCGGCCCTCAAGCTCGGTTTTTCTCTCAAAACCCTTTTCTCGCTTTTTCTCTCAACGCACACTCTCTATTCTTCAATCTCTCATTTTTCATCCCTCCCCTGGGTGGTTGATGGATAGATAGAAGTTGCGGCTCTTGCCCCTAGCATCCTGCTAGATTTTTGTTCACAACAGTGAGTTTCTCCCACAGAGGGGTTGTGCTACAACTGGGTGTGTAGCAAATCTGCAGCTAACATCGGTTGATGATGCCTTGCTGGGGAGTTTGGACGTGGTTAGATCTGTCCAGATGAGGAAGTGGAACATCTCGCCCCATTCCAAATTATGCTTCGCATATGGCTTGATACCTCGCTGTTTGGAGGACGAGAGAGCTTTCAGCCCTTTGTTGATGACTTCAGTTGTGCCCTCTTCTGGCAGGTAGAGTGCCCTTCTTGGCGAGTATGTTGACAATGGGGAAAAGACAGGAAGCCTGACTCAACTATGCCCCTAGTTCATCATTTTGACCATTTTTTTGTTTTGGTTTTCTACTAAAACAATTTTGACCCACATAAGAGTTAGATTAACATGCTTGTTCAATTTTTGATTTGAAATCATGCAAGTCAGGCTATGAGCACTGAAAATTTTCCTTTTTTGGGTCCAAGAAATGGTCCAGTTTTGGAAAAATGGAATAATTTTCGAGAGAATTAGTCAACCTCAGTAAAAATTCTCAAAAACTATTTTGCAAACGGCCAATGCTCAACAAGCACGGAACCAACTCTTGAGATGCACAACCTCGGACCCATAGCAATGGAAAATTGCCCCTTGTCTGAAGGACACTGCATGGCAACGGAAAGTTGCCCCTTGTTTGAAGTGACACCGCGGTGTTTTGAATGGCAACGGAAAGTTGCCCCTTGTTTGGATAGCATCGCAGCGTATTTGTAGTCAGTCCTCAGAGCGATGATTACAACCGAACTCTCGGATACAGCAAAGGCAAGGATGGTCAAAACCATTACATGGACACAATCGAATTTGAAGTGTTTGTGGCTGGACTTCAAAGTGAAGTTGCCTACGTATCCCAAACATGGGAATCAAGCCTTACGTAGTTCGGGGTTAAGGTACACTCGGGTATTTAACCTCTCCTTTTTATGCTCTAACTTTTGCCAAGGCGCCTATTGCAGGTTTTCGACCTTGCGAGCTTCGTTCTTCTTCCTTTTCTTTTTTTCTATTCTTTTCATTCCTTTTTTCTTTTTAGGCTCTAACTTTTGCCAAGGTGCCCGATGCGGGTTTTCGACCTTGCGAGCTTCTTTTTCTTTCTGTATTTTTTTTTCTTCTTCCTTTGTTCTTCTTTTTTTTGTATTTTTTTCTTTCCTTTTGTATGTATTTTTTGCTTGCTCTAACTTTTGCCTGGGTCGCCCTTCCGGGTTTTCGGCCCAGCGAGCCTCTCAAAGGGTAAAAGTGTAGCAAGTCCATGCCAAATGGTTTTAGGGTTTTGATGCCATCCGTATCCAGGAGAGTGGCTGTTGATTCGCAAGAGAACTCATCTTCGGCTCTTCGGGCACATCTGACATCTTTGCCCCTAGTTTGAGGGAGGGCTTCTGATCTAGCTTCCCAAGCCTCTCTTGACGACATCTGATCTTCTTGATTTGACTTTCTTGCCTCTTGTTCGAGGGCTGCTTTGAATCTGGTCTCACAGGCCTCACGTTGTAGTTAACCGTTGAACATTCTGAGTTTGAGTCCAAGGTTCGAAAATGAGGGGTCGAGTCTCGAGGCTGAGAGCGATCCTAGGCTGCACAATCTCAAGAGCGATTCCACACATGTCTTCGCAGGACCGCGCAAAACATTTTTTGAAAGTTTTTAAGAAAGCGACAAATCGCTCGCGCTGAAGACAGTGTAGGACCAATCTGGATCAAAGCTAGGGTCCTTCTCAGTACTCACGCCGACAAGCATGATTTTATTCATGAAAAGCTTAGCATGCGTTTCTTTTTCAAAATGATCAAATTTTTGCAAATCCCGAGGAATTCCTCCCTCTTTGTTTTCACCGCAGTGTTCAAAAAGGTTTTGAAAAACTTAGGTCAATGCAATAATTTCAAGGCACAGAAAAGACAGAGTTCAAATATTTCTATCTCATTTAGAATTTCTGGCACAACTGGCACACGGCAAAAGCAAACACAAGAGTGTGAAAATCACTGCTGTTCCATTCAAATCTTCTGGTGTAACTGGCTCCAAGGCAGAAACAGACTCAAAAGAAAATGAAAAGACAAACACAAAACAAAATAGTGATGTCCGAGGTAACACTCCCGGAATCACCTGACTCCTACATAACAAGACAGACCCAACTGACTCAGTATGAAAGGACATGACTCAATACACAAAGACAAGACTGACCCAATACCCAAGTCAGAAAGCAAAATTAACAGCATTTGTACATTTGCTCAAAACAGTGCATGCCGTCCACCACATCTGAAGTAAACTGAGCGCCGCCCGCAGGTGGTCCAACCTCTAATCACATCACATTATCCCCCACAAGTTCACTGATCAAGTGCCGATAGACTTTGCAGGACCTGGTGCGGGGATGACCCCGTTGTCGATCAGATTTTGTATCTCATGGCGAAGACGAAAACACATGTCAGTGTCATGGCCAGCTCGCTGATGGAAGGCACAGTAATCAGCTGGATTATGTGAGGGAGGGGGTTTCTTTGGTAACGGTTGTGGCTCCAGTGGCTTCAGATACCCCTTTTTGATCAAGGTCCTCAGGGCCATTGATAGAGACATGTACAGTGGGGTAAACACCCTTTGGCCCTGAGGTGGGTGTTTGGCTGTTTGTGAGCTAGTTTCGGATGTACCGGCGAATGGGGTGGTCATTTTTTGTGTGGTGGTGGTGACTATGCCCACATCTGAAGTTATAGTAGCTGCGTCACCACTGGCGGTCGTATTTGAACTGTGGATAAATTCCCTTCTAGGTTGCTCCTTCTCCTGGTCAATAAGGCCCTGCTTCATAGCTTCCTCAATCTCTACCCCCATCTCGTGTAGGTCTGAAAAGGTGGGGAAGGGGAGCACAATCATCTTTTGCATAAGCTTGGGTTGGAGGTTGCGCACAACCATCCGTATCTGGTCTTTATCCGTTGGCCTAATGGTCATCATTGAGGCCTTTGCTCGCTACCTCGCCACAAATTCTGAAAAACCCTCGTTTGGCTCTTGGCAGGTGACTTCAAGATCACGGGTTGTGACCTCAATCTGTGTGTTGTAGGAGTACTGATTACTGAAAGCCTTAGCCATCTCTTCCCAATTCTGTTTCACAGAGTTCTCCAATTTCGCATACCAGATTGCGGCTATCCCAGACAGGGTCCGGCCGAATAGTGACAATTTCTGGGCCGTGGTCAAACCCATTGGTCTCAGGATATCAGAGAACAGGTGGAGGTGCACCATGGGGTCCCCGGACCCATCAAATCGATCAATATGAGGCATTTTGAATCTGTCGGGCAGCGTCACAGCTGCATCGGTGTATCCATCTTCAATATCGGGGATAGTCTTGACTCCCTGAGATCTCTTGAACAGCTTTTCAAGCTTGCTTAACTTCAGTGCGGTAGGGTCAGTCTCGAACTCAAAGGGAGAGTCCGGTAGGTTGGTGGGTGTTTTGGATTGCTGGGGTAAAATTGGGGGCGGAGCCGGCCCTACCGGAATGTCCGTACCTTCCTGGACATTGGGTGTTTCCCCGGGTGTCTGAACCCCTGGTGGTGGAGGAGCTTGATGCAAAGCAGATGCTCCGGTTTGTTGCTCTAGCCTGGCAATTGTCTCTGCCTGTTGAGCTATGACCACAGCCCGTTGCTTGGCGGATTCTGCTTGACAGACAGTGTCTTGCTGCATGGTTTTCATACTATCCTGGAGTTGGCGCACCATCTCTTCCAGACTCGACATATTGTCCTGATCTAACTGAGCAACCGGTATGTCTGTTTCTGCAGTAGGCTCAGAAATCTCAACCCGACTGCTCAAAGATCACTGATCTGGTAGCTGTGGTACTGGTGGTCTATGCCTGACTAGCCTTCTCTGGCCCTGATTACCCTTGAACTGAGTCTCTGACCTGACAAAGTCTATCAGCACAAATCCAATGTACCCGGGGGATAGCGGAGCCTTCTGAAGCTATGATTCCAGGACTACCTAGCAAAAGAGAAAACAGACAGCATCTCAGCTCAACTTCACTGGAACGGATATGAGCAAAGCTGAACGACTGTATTCTATTACTGATTACTGTTCCCCGAAATCACTGCCCCAAATCTAAATCTGATACCCGCAGATATAACTGATTCTCAAAATACTGATACTGGGGCCCGCAAGCCGGATACCCAGACTCACAAACTGGTATATGCATTCCCTGTAGAGATACACTCTAAAAGCACATAGCAGATAAATGAGAGCCAATACACCCCTATGTTGGGGTAGGGTTTCCCTGTCCTATTTTGTCAGGAGCTAGGGTTTCACTACGCACACAGCGGTTTCAAACAATCTAACATCGGGTAAGCAACCTGTCCTAGTTTGGAATGGTCACTATGGATTCCGAATATGCACTAGGTCGAATGGTCGAAGAGGGTGCCCCGGTAAAACCGGGGTTTGTGTTCCCATACTGGCAGAGCCCGCAACCGGTCAGCCTTATGGTCATGTCTTGACAAGACAAGCCTCCGGCAAACCGCTCAGGAATAGCAGATGGCCAACACGGTGTCCTAGGCGCACCAATGCACATGCAATGCAAAGAAACACATAAGTGTAGTCAAAACAGGATATCACGAGTTTGAGTCAAGCTCTCTAAAACTCCCCAGCAGAGTCGCCAGAAACTGTAGACGTCCCCGAACGCCCCGGGAGGGTTAAGTCCCGTTCCGTTCGTTTTGCGGGTCTACTACAGTTCGGACTCCCTTTTTGTTTGTCGCGGTTCTAAATCTGAACCAAAGAGTCCAACTCTGGCAAATCGTTTTGAAGAAAAACAGATTTTTGAAAAGTAGTGCCAAACATGGACTGCTTTGCCAGATTACAGAGTCGCCACCTAAATATTTTTTTAAAATGGGGAAATTTAGGAAACCCTGACTCGGTGCCAAAGGCCACGTGTCCGTCATCACCAAAGTGTCTTGGCTCGGGAGCTTGGGTACGATCGGGGAAGGTCAGCTATGAGCACCCCCTTTCGCCCGGTCCGAAAACCGGCCTCTACTAACCGTGATATCTAATTTTGAAAACTTTATGCGTTCTTATTCCGGTTATTAGCCTAGAATTACTATGTTGCGTGCACAGCAAACAAGTATAGACTAGATCGCCTAATTTGGAAATAAGCATTGCATATCCGTCTTGTTTGGAAAACAGTTTGAAATTGCTACTCGCGAGTAGGCTAAAACACGGATTTCAATGAGTATTCCCAACTCAAGTAATCCAACCTCCACCCACAGGCATTCAAGCAGTTTATCACATAAGCACTTAGCCGCATGGCAGGCATACTGTCATGTTAACATTCACACGCATGCGACATGCTAAAGCATAAAACTTACATCGTATCCGTGCCAAAACAAGAAACCAGTTAGCAAAACATGCATGACCTAGTTTATGTTAAGTGACTAATGCATCGCATACGGAATGTAATCTAGACAGGCTCGGCTATCCTAAGCATGGCACATGAAATGCAACAACTATCACGTATTCAATTTGGAATTGAAAGTACGATGCAGTTTGTATGATGTACCGAGCCCGATGTATGTAAACAAATGCATGAATGCACGCATGCATTGCATAAGGTATGCTAAAATAGACGTGCCCTAATCTACCATCGTAAGCAGATAAATAAAAGGGATAGAAAGAAATGGGGATTGGAAGACATACACCCACTCACACACACTTATTACAATTTTGCCCTCACTCGGAGGGACCAAAATAATAATACAGTCCAAAAATAAATGAATAAATATTACAAATTCTAATTACTGAATAAATAAATGTGAAATAAAAGGGGGCCACAGCCCCTCGCCTCGGGATGTGCGAATGATGCATGCTCGATGTCCGCCTTGCCCGGGAACCCGCACCATGCCTCTGTTCCCTCTGCTTTTGCTGCCCTGCCTCTCTGGAAAATTGCCAGAGTCCTGGGACACCTTCCACATACCCTGAATATTACCACCGGCTGAAGGGTTGGACCATCGGCTGCAGGGTTTGGCCACCGGCTGCAATTGAGATTATCGGCACAAAAAGTGTGCCGGTCGGCACTGAAGAGTGCCGGTCGGCTCTAAATTCCTGCAGGAGACAGTTTTGACAGCAGCAGACAGCAACAGAGCATGGTATGGAATTTTGGGACAAATGTATGCACGGACACACTTCCTATCATGCAATGGACTCAAGGGAGCATGGCCCTCGACCCCCGGGCCACCAATCACGCATTTCAATGCATGATGGCCCAAGAAGCCAAAGTGTGCAACTTCAATGTGGAATGAAATGCACATAAACAAACAAAGAGCTCAACCTCTATCATACTCAATTCAAGAGGTAAAGCATGCATGTCAAAATGCAACCTAAGCATGCAATCTAACATGCAATATGAACATGCAATGTGCGAATGCTAGTATGCAAACAACCATACAAGGCAAGCATGCAAACTAAGCAAAAGGGATGGACTTAAACATGACTTGGGCAACCCTAAGTAGGCCCAAAACAGTGGCCATAATGCTAAGTATGAGGGCTAAGCACACATGCACACATACACATGCAAAGGTACCAACACTTAGGCATAATGAAGCAAGCTTTAAGCACACTTAAAGGAAGCTAAACATGAACAATTAGCATGCATTATAAGGCTCTGAAATCATGTTATAAAAGGTGCCAAACCAAGTAAACAAGACAAGTAGTGCATGCTACACGCTCACACACCTAAGGCTAGCAAGCCAAAATGCAAGGTGACTATATAAGGCATGTCATGGATGGCCTAAACAACTAGAAACAGATCTTATACATGGAAAAACAAGCACATTTCCAGTTTATGACCATCCACAAAAACAAAAGCAAGATAGGCTAACAAAGCATGCAAACTTACGGTAAATAGAAGAGATTACAAAGCAAGTGCATGATAGAGTTACCAAACATGGTTGAGCCCTTCTTAAATGTTGAAGAAGGGCTCAAAATGAGCCTACTTACAGTTTATTACATGCTCAAAAACAGATTATACACCAGCCAAATATACTATGTAAGAATCATGGCATACAAGGGGGTAAAGAGATAGGTGCTAGATGCAATCACCAAACAGCAAGGGGTCCTCAATCAAACATGAAGAGGACCCCAAAAAAAGACTATTTGAAGTTTAGGTTGGAGCCCAAAAGTGCTTGCAAGCAAGGCTTAGATATGAAGCAAGAAAAGGCTAGAAAGGGGAAGATGAAGACTTACCCTTGAAGACCAGCAAACCAGCACCTCTTGGACCAAGTTTAGGTGCTCCTAAGCTCTGCAAATGTCCTCCCAAATGCTGGAAATGGAAGTGGTGGTGTTGTGCTATGGGTTGGTTAAGGAATGGCCAAGAATAATGGACTTTTGGAGGCAAAGAAGTAAAATATAGAGAGAGATAGAGGGTTGTATCTATCTATATCAGATATATATCTATATATCTCTGGTTTTTGTTCCAAAACTCTAACCCTAATCAAAGGAGGAGAGGGTCTCCTTATATAAGCAAAGACCAAGTCTAAGACTTAGTGGCTAAGCAAAGGAAAAGGGTCAAGGGGTGCAAAGAGTTTGTGGCTTCTAGAGGAAGCTAATACAGCTGGCCAAGCTTCTCCAAGAAGCTTGGCCAAGGGTTCAACCTTCTAGAAGGTTTATGGGGTCAAAAGGCTCAAAAGGTTGCAAAATAGGCACATGTATGCACGTGGATCTGATTCTGTGCATCCCAGCTGGCACAGCTGGTATGCACCAAGCTTGGGGGGTGCAAAGGGTTCAGGTCGGCCAGAAGGTTTGATCATCGGCCAAAATAAAGTGCCGGTCGGCACTATTTTCTGCCGGTCGGCTAAATAGAGTGCCGATGGATGATTCCTTGGTCAAAACATGGTCGGTGGGTATGCAAATCGAAGCCCCGGAAGTTAGCTTTCCAATGGCGCAAACCTTGCATTAAAATTCCTCCTATGCAAAACGTTATGCCCTTTTCCGTGAAGTCGCGCAGACTCGATCCAACCGGGATGATGCCCAGCTTCAACCAATCATACCTCCCCCACCCGGACTTGGTTTTGAGAGATTCTTGAGTGCAGAATGAACCCCCGGAAGTCTCCTTTCCAATGGTTATGGCCTCATAGCTTAACTCCAAGTGTGCCGGTGAATAAGCCCGATTCAGCGAGGGCTGCTCGACCCTCTTCTACCCGAATTCATGCCGAACCTCTTCTCCAACCTATTTTCTTCCCTCTTCTCCTCTTTTCTTGAACTCCAAACCCTCAAACAAAGTGTTTGGAAAGTTTTGCCTCTCTTCTTGCCAAAGGAACTGAACCTGTGGCCTGCACATCTCTCAATATCGACCAAAACATCAGTCGCGCCCAAGTCTTCGGGGCGGTCAAAAATGGGGTGTCTACATATATCTACTTAATAAATGAGTTAATTTTAGAGTTTAAATTAAATAATAATAATCTAAGAGATTTTTATTGATAAAACTCATTTAGAGGTGTTCTAATCCAATAAGTTCATGAAGGAAATTTATACTTAGTTAGTCTCATGTGTTTATTATACTCTTATTCCATGAAATCCTTTTTTCCTGATTTATATTATTTGTTGAACTATTATACCCTTATGTCTCTTGTTGATATGTTTTACTCACAAAATGATATACCTGTTTCCTTTTTGACTCTCTTTCTATTTTGGTAGTTACCATTATCCACGCTTTTGATTCTGATTCCATTTCACTCACATTGTGGTATTATTTAGTTGTGCCAAGGTTACGCTGTTGTGGGAGGAAGACGACAACTCAGAGATGTGTGTATTGCATTAGTGTTGTTCGTTTGTGCTCTATTTTGTTATATAATTGTGCGAAGTCAGTCATTGATTAGAGGAAGAGAACGAGTATAGAATTAATTGTGCGAAATCAGTCATTGATCAGAGGGAGAGAACGAGTACAAAATTTCTTCTCAAGGTTAATATCGTTTTGTTTAGAGATGCATATTCATTTATGTTTGAATTTATATAAAGGATTGTATGCTCTATTTTTTTATTTATGTGCATTTTCTGGAATACATGGAGATGCAAGTTTATTTATGTCGAATGAGCTTATGATTTTTGTCTAGTAATACATGCACATAGAGCTCTGATTTTTGCATGTTGTAAATGTTCATATTATGTTAACAATGTGAATGTTCACATATTATTGGTTATATCATTATGAAGGGCTATTTATTGCCATTACATTTGGTGGTATGAATTTGAACTTGTCAAATGTATAATGATGTGCAATGATGGTGGGAATATTTTCAGTTTCGGACTTAGCAATATAAAAATTGTAGAGACGACAAGTTCACCTTTTCACTACAACAAAAAGCAGTTTTGCCTATGCAAGGAAAAGTGTCGGCAAAAGGTGAAAATCATTGGCAAAGAGTCTTGCCGACACACAAAGCTACGTCGGCAAGCCGTTGGCAAAAGTGTGTCGGGAAAGACTTTTACCGACAAATATATCATTGTGTCGGCAAAAGTAACATCTTTAGCGACAAACATTTAGTCGGTAAAAGCCTTCATTTATTGTCACCAATTACCATTGCATTGGCAAAATTGGCTCAAATAAGATGACTGTGTGACACTTTTGCCCACCCGAATTTGCAATGGCAAAAATAATACTTTTGGCTACTCAATATGAGTTGGCAAAA
This sequence comes from Camellia japonica, assembly GCA_030407325.1. NCBI lineage: Eukaryota > Viridiplantae > Streptophyta > Magnoliopsida > Ericales > Theaceae > Camellia > Camellia japonica. The sequence continues at coordinate 83,901,417 of JAPPVO010000013.1, read as the reverse complement.
GTAGGCTTTTGGTGACAAATAGGCTTCATCGGCAAAACATTTAATTGCTTAAAAAATAATAATTTGTTATTTGGAATGGCAAAAATTACTATCACAAATAACAAATCACTTTTCAATAAGAAATATTTATTGTTCAATAGTAATAAATTACATCCACACACATCAATGCATTGACATTAAAAAAATTATAATTATATAAGTAACAACAATAGATCACACGTGTTCTTACAATTCAAAATTTAAGTCTATACACAATAATACTTACAAGAGACACCAAGTAATAAAAATCAAATCAAGTCAATCCCAATTAAAACGATGTGTTTATTACAATGGCCTTAGTGTAACCTATAGATATTGCTATAACTGTCGAATCACCATGGTAATTAGCATTTAAGGTTAATGAGGCAAGAGATGCTTCTTCTAGTAACTTATTTTCCTTCTTTGAACAACCAAACCATTTCAATATAATGTGTTACTTCACGACAATTTGAAACACAAAACATAAAGAAGTTATGAGTGTCAATTTTAAGTGGTTTTGCAAATATCTCTAACATGTTGTAGTCTGTTGTTTTCATGAATTGTTCATGATGTATAACCATCGTGATAGTAGGATTAGAAGCAAACACCATTCCAAAATTACTTGTTCATAATAGTATTAAAATCTTGAATCAGTATAACAGTAGCATTGGTGTGACACCCCAAAGGTTCAATTAATTTAACACCGCGTTAATATTAAATTTTGGAAGCATGTGATTTATATAAAACAAAAATAGTATATTTTTTGAATAATTATTCACATTATTTTAAATTTAATAGTCTGTATATTTTTATACTGAAAATTATTTCAAAATAAAAATAGTAATAATAATTTTAACTTTATTTGATATTATTTTTTGAATATTATGCTGTTTTTATATTTTTTTCTATATTTTTCCTAAATCAAAATATACTAAAACATAACATTTTTTGTGCCACTAGGAGGCGTGCCCTCTAAGTTGGCTTCCAGCCCACACCTCTTGCTACCCACGTCTCCTCCTATATTAATTTATATATAGCTATCCATCATCAACGGCATCCTTACCTTTTCCCCAAACTCTCTTAGTCTCTCTCTGCCGCTAGTTGTTTTTTTTATATAAATAAAACTTTGAGTTTAGTTTGGAGTATTTAGTAGGTCGCAGTGAATGAAAAGTAAAAAATTGAAATTAACATAAAGGTAAGTTATATTATACCTTGAGCTACGATAATATATTTTACGTATGTTTTGAGTTACCATAATTTGTTTTACGCAATTTGTGTTTTATAAATTATTTTAATATTTCAATTACGTTGGTTATTTTCTGACCTCTATTTGCTTAAATTGAAACACATGAATATGTTTTAAAAATTATTTGTTAATGATTTATAAACAATTATTTTCTGTAAGTACCACCACAGAGAGTCCCATGCCTTGGGGGACTTAAATAAACCATTGACTTCTGATTGGTCACTCTGTGGCCCTCTATTTGTCATGGATCCATTGACCTTTGTTCTGTTCTATTCTGTATCGTGGTTATGATTATTTGCTTATATGATTTCCGTATTCTGCTTCCGTTATTTAAAATTAGTTATGTATTTCAGTTATCAAACTAATCTCTGTTTAGCCTATTAATTTTCCATGGATTTTTGGACCCTCATGCTCACTATATAATATTTCTCACCCTGCCATGTGCTTATAGTTGTTATCCCCTTTCAGGTGATAAGATTTAGTGGGATCGAGATTGAGATTGGGAATGAATCGCAGTGTTTTTTTTTTTTAATTACTATCTGTAATTCTGATCAGACTCTTGTAATAAAATAAAACTCAAATGACTATCTTCCTTTTTAATAAACTTTTTGCTACCATTTATTTTATTTTCATGTATTTAATTTATCCGCTACGCTACTGCTACAGAAATTTTAGAATTATTTTATTTTTATTGTCTTGTTGTGACGCCAAATCTTTGGGTACTGGGTTTGGATCATAACAAAAGTGGTATCAAAGCAATGGTTTTTGTTTTTGTTTTTTTTTTAAAAAAAAAAGAAAACGCTTTAGTTTGTCTAACACGATTAAATCATTTTATAAATATTTCTAGGCTAAGTTTTCCTGTGTTGTAAGGAATGCCAAATCTGATGGAGTTATTCTGGTTCAAGCCCCCAGGAGCCCATCTTGTCCCAAACCTACTAGAGAGCTGGGGAGATTCAAAGAGTCTTGTCAGGCAAACCCACCCAACACTTGACCGGCTCATACGGAGACCTGTACCGAACCATGTTTTTGGAGACTTAGCCGAGGCAGCACACGCAAGAGATACATTAGGCTGACCCACGTTGTTGGTCTTGCACCAGATCTAGGACATCCGCACTTTCTGGTTGCACCTTTGCCCCTGGGCTTTGCTGAGAGAAGAGGGCACGCATACCCAACAACCACATACGCACTACGACACCTCCCCCACAGCATGTTATCTATGTCTCAGTTGCGGACTTCACTGATAGCGCGACATACTTGGAGGTACCTGTATAGATTACTAGGCGGAAGTTCTGGGGATATGATCACGGCGTTCCTATCTATATAGTCCAGGTTATATGACATTGTTTTAGGACAGAGTACAGTGGTTGGGAGTTTGAGTCCCTCATGCAGGGAGTTTGCGGGGCTATTTCATGGCCCAGTTTTTCAAAGCCAATTTTCATGGTTACCTAACGGTCCATTTTAGACGTCCGACCAGGAGATTTTTGTGACCTGACCATGATTAGTTTGATCTTTATGTTTTTACATTAGTAGGATTATGTTTTTGTATTAGTAGGATTAGACACTAACTCTTGACTGTTATCTAAGTATGTTGTGCTAACACCTTATATGACACGTGTTATGGAAATTATATATGTGTTGTTACGGTATCTTTGTGCATCATAGATGTAATATTGCGATGACTAAGTATGTAATAATTTGGACTAGTCCACGAACCGTTTTCACCTTGTAGTAATGGCTAATGATGGAAATGGAATCGGATCGTTGGTTAGCGGTGTCGACCCAATGGGGCAAATCATAGAAAAAGCAGTTATTAGTTTTCTGCGAGCCCTACAAACCAACATGACTAATGGAATGTCCGAACGGCGAGATGAACCAGTTACGATAAAACAGTTTCAGGATTTGAAACCCACCATATTCACTGGTGGTTCAAATCCACTGGTAGCAGAAGCTTGGGTTAGAAACATGGAGAAGATTTTCGTGTGTTACCTTGTACAGAACAACAGAAGGTAACCTTCATCACATTCACCTTCAAACACGATGCACAGGAATTATGGCTTCTTACCTTGGAAAAAGAAGAAATCGTGACCTGGGCAAGATTCTTGGAAGTCTTTTACGAAAAATACTTTTCAGATTCATTGCGAGAACAAAAGGCATCAGAATTCATACACCTAAAGCAGGGAACAATGACAGTGGTTGAACAAGAGAGCAAGTTCACACAATTAGCTCGATTTGTGATATATGTCATTCCCACCAAAGCCCAGAAAGCAAGGAAGTTTAAAACTGGCTTAGATGATGACATCAGGAACAAGATTGATGTTCTAAAAATGCCAACTTATGTAGAAGTGGTAGACCAAGCGTACATCACGGAAAAAGGATTAAGGTCACGCGCTCCGGGAAAACGAGTCAAAAGAAACGATTCTAGGAAAAAGACAATGGAAGATTTAGTGTTATACCTCCAAAGAAGGTAAATACGGGCACAACCAGTTTAGGTAATCAAGGTCCTACTAACCCCAGAGGTGGCACCATTCCAAATTGCCCTACTTGTGAGAAAACTCATTAGGTACGATGCCATCGAGACACAGGAGCATGCTTTAAATGTGGTCAAGTTGGCCACTTGCTGAGAGATTGCCCAAAGCTTACCAATCTTATGGCAGGCCCCTCTGGACTAACCCCAAACCTCATAGTACCTGGAGGAGTGAGGAAGGACCAAAAATGCCAAGGAAGAGCTTTTGCCTTAGTGCCTAAAAACCTGGAGATTACTGAGAACGTTGTGTCAGGTACATTTTCTATTTGTGGTCATTTAGCTCATGTCCTCATTGACTCCGGTTCAACTCATTCTTCTGTTGCACCACATTTTGCTTCCAAGTTAGCAGCAACACCCAAACCCTTAGGATATATACTGTCTGTGTCTTTTCCTTCTGGTAATTCTGCCCTTGGTATTGATGTGTACAAATCTTGTACTATATCCTTAAAAGGTAAAACCTTACACATAGATTTGATTCCCCTTCGAATTGGAAACTTTGATGTGATCTTAGGAATGGATTAGTTGGCTGTCAATCACGCCTTTATTGACTACAAAGCCAAAAAGATCTCCCTCTTGTTACCAAACTAGCTAGAGCTTGTCTTTAATGGGATTGGAATGCCCACATCTTCATGTGTTATAACCTCTATGACAGCCCAACGACTTCTAAGAAAGGGTTGCTGTAGTTGTATCTGTTATATGATCGATACTCAACAAGAGACCCCCACACTTGATGCAATCCCTGTAGTTCGAGAATTCCTGAATGTATTTCCTAAAGACCTACCCGGTACCCCAGTTGATCGAGAAATCGAATTCACCATTGAAACTCAACCTAGTACACCACCAATGTCCAAAGCTCCTTATCGTATGTCAATGGCAGAATTGAAAGAACTAAAAACCCAACTTCAGGAACTCTTGGACAAATGTTTCATTCGACCAAGTACCTTGCCCTGAGGAGCTCTAGTATGTTCTTAAAGAAGAAGGATGGTACCATGAGATTGTGTATCGATTATCGAGAATTAAATAAGGTCACCATCAAGAATCGATACCCTCTACCATGAATCAATGACTTGTTTGATCAACTTCAAAGCGCCCAAGTATTCTCGAAAATCGACTTACGTTTTGGCCATCATCAACTAAAAGTCAAAATGGAAAGCATCGAAAAGACTACCTTCAGAACACATTACGGGCACTACGAGTTTCTCGTCATGCCATTTGGCGTCACAAATGCTCCAGCGGCCTCCATGGACCTCATGAATCAAGTGTTCAAACCCTATCTTGATGAGTTCATTAGCGTCTTCATTGACGACGTTCTCTTATACTCCAAGTCACCGGTGGACCATGAGCAATACTTGCAAACAGTTCTACAAACACTACATGATTACAAACTTTATGCCAAGTTGAAGAAATACAAATTTTGGATCACTAGTGTACACTTCCTTGGTCACGTCATTAACAAAGATGGCTTCTCGATTGACCCCTAAAAAGTTGCAGCAATCGTGGATTGGCCATGACCTACTAACGTGTCCGAGATTCGAAGCTTCTTGGGTCTAGCCAGCTTTTACTGGTGCTTCGTGCAAGATTTCTCGAAGATAGCATCACCTTTGACCTAACTAACTGAGAAAAACACACCCTTTGAATGGACAGACAAGCAGGAACATTGCTTCCAAGAATTGAAAAACAGACTTATGACAGATCATATACTAGCACTCCCTACGGGAACGAAAGGGTTCGTCATTTATAGCGATGCCTTACATAATGGTTTGGGTTGCATTCTTATGCAAAATGGAAAAGTCATTGCATATGCCTCACGTCAACTAAAAACTCACAAAAAGAACTACCCAACCCATGATCTAGAATTAGCTGTGGAGATCTTTGCCCTCAAGATCTGGCGTCATTATCTCTACGGAGTAACTTGTGAAATTTACATAAATCACAAGAGTCTTAAATATCTGTTTGCACAGAAATAACTGAATATAAGGCAACGACGATGGCTAGAATTTATGAAGGACTACGATGTAGAGATCCATCACCATCTAGGCAAAGCTAACGTAGTAGCAGACACATTGAGTCGAAAGACTACAAGAAGTTTGGCATGTACCCTCGTCCCCCGTAAGATCAATGAACTGCTCGCCAACATAATCGTAGAACCCACGTTGATAAAAGAAATTAAAGCACGCCAATGTGAAAATAAACTTTTGAAGAAAAAATACGATAAGCAAAGAAGTATTCCTAATCCTGACTTCACCATAAGCAATGGGATACTAAAATTTCGAGATTGACTTTGCGTACCTGACATTCCAGAGCTCAAGAAGAAGATATTGGTAGAAGCTCACAACTCGAGATTTGCAGTCCACCCCGGCAACACAAAGACGTACCACGATCTAAAGGAACACTATTGGTGGACGGGAATGAAAAGAGACATAGCAAGCCACGTCTCCAAATGCCTGCAATGTCAACGAGTTAAAGCAGAACATCAGAGACCTGCAGGAACGCTGCAACCACTTCCTATTCCTGAATGGAAATGAGAGCACATTACAATGGACTTTGTGGTCAGATTACCACAATCAATCTTGAAGAATGATGCAATATGGATTATAGTAGATCGATTGACGAAATCGGCACATTTTCTACCAATCCAAATCACATACCCCCTTACTAAGTTTGCCACTCTGTACATCAAAGAAATCATTCGATTACATGGTATCCTAGTTTCAATCGTGTTTGACCGAGACCCCCGCTTCGTGTCTCACTTTTGGAACAAATTGCAAGAGGCTTTGGGAACTACATTGAAGTTTAGCATTGCATATCACTCGCAAACTGATGGGCAATCTGAAAAAACAATCCAGACTTTGGAAAATATGTTACGTATGTGTGTACTAGACCTTAACGGTAATTGGGATGATCACCTACCTTTGGTGGAGTTCGCCTATAACAATAGCTACCAAGCAAGCATCGGAATGGCACCATACGAAGCATTGTATAGAAGGAGATGTCGATCACTTCTGTGTTGAACAGAAGTCAGAGACAGGAAACAATTAGGCCCTGAGATCGTGCAAATAACGAGCGATAAAATTAACTCATCCAACAGCGAATTCGCACTGCTCAAAGTCGTCAGAAAAGCTATGCGGATACACGAAAACGAGACTTAGAATTTCAAATAGGAGATCACTTGTTCCTAAAAATCTCACCAACAAGAGGGGTTATCCGATTTGGGAAGAGAGGAAAGTTAAACCCACGTTACATCGGGCCATTTGAGATACTAGAGAGAATTGGTCCTGTGGCATATCGCCTTGCACTGCCACCTGAACTGTCCAATGTCCACAATCTATTTCATGTGTCGATGCTTCAGCAGTATCTTTAAGATCCAGAACATGTTGTTGATTATGAGGACCTGGAAGTTCAAGAGGATCTCTCTTATGAAGAACAACCAGTGCAGATTCTCGATCGTCGTAATCAGGTTCTCCGAAACAAGACTATACCTCTTGTAAAAGTTTTATGGCAAAATCATTGTGTCGAAGAAGCTACGTAGGAAATGAAAAATCAAATACGAGCCAAATACACACACCTCTTCGAAAACCAAGGTACGACAAGTTTAGAGACAAACTTCTTTTTAGAATGGGAGAAATGTGACACCTCAAATGTTCAATTAATTTAACACCACGTTAATAATAAATTTTGAAAGCATGTGATTTATATGAAATAAAATAAAATAAAAGTATATTTTTCTGAATAATTATTCACATTATTATTTTTCTCACTCTGCCATGTGCTTATAGCTGTTATCTCCTTTCAGGTGATGAGATTTACCGGGATCAAGATTGAGATTGGGAATGAATCGGAGTGTTTTTTCTTATTTATTATTTGTAATTATGATAAGACTCTTGTAATAAAATAAAGCTCAAATGACTATCTTCTTTTTTAATAAACTTTTTGGTACTTACTTATTTTACTTTCATGCATTTAATTTATCTACTTGCGCTACTACTACAGAAATTTTAGAATTATTTTATTTTTATGGTCTTGTTGCGACACCAAACCTTTAGATATCAAGTTTGGATCGTGACAATTGGAGCACATTCCAAAGCCAACCATGTAACTAATGCTGCATGGTTAGATGGTTTGTTCTGCTTTTGGTCTGGGATATGGTACTAGCTGCATGGTTGATCCTGGACTGTTATGTTTGGGTAGGGATCTGATATGTTGGTCTTGCTTGTGTGCAGTAGCAATGTATGTTGATTGATGGTTGGTGATGGTTGGACTAATGCTGTATGAGGTGGGAGTAGCAATGTGGATCAAGGTTCTACTACTGAACTGCTATCCTGCTACTCATGCCAACTAATGCCCCGTCTATAATGGCTACTGAATGGGACCTGAACTGTTGTCCTACTGAATGGGACCTGACCTGAATGGTTGGACTAATGCTATATGAGGTGGGAGCTAATATGCTGAACTAATGCCCTAGTCTGCCAATATTCTGTTTTTTGTTCTATCTCTTTTGTTGGTTGCTTTGATTGGTTTCTCACCAATCTTGGGTCAAGTGCTAGCAAATGATTTTGCTTCCTTTGTGGTGCCAACCTAGTTGGGATTGTAGAGGTTAGCTATGATGCTTAGTGCACTTCCCTGCTTTGTTAATGTATTTTTGCATGTATTTTGTTTTTTCATCAATAAAGCTTTATTTTGCCGATCAAAAAAAACTAAATTGACTATTAAAGTACTCTACTGAGAGATTTCCCAACTACTTTCTTCTCAGCATATCATCAATCAAGATCCTTTTTGGGAAATTCTAGCATAACTACCAATCAAAATCAACCAAAGTCTAATCATATACTAGTGGCTTAGCAAACTGTTTCAGCACTGATCATGCCATATACATGAATAGCCATATATATGAATAACAGATCTAAGCAATAAAAGAGGAAGATACATGCTTAGAGAATTTATCTCGGGTGTAAACTATTGCAAAATCACATAGGAAATATGAAGAGATCTTGAACACAAAAGAAAAATCAGAGCCTAAGTCAGAGCTTGAGCTGCAACCTACTGCACAACTCAAAGAACAAGCGCAGCACATGACACAATGTAGTCTCAGCATTTGCTTGTTAAATCTTGTGCACCACAGGACTGTAACAATATCAAGATGGATTGTTACGGTGGGATTAGTTGTGGTGGTTAGAATACAAGTTTGTTAGAGTTTATTAGAATGTATCTAGCTGTGTTTGTTAAGAGTTAGTTATGATTGATAGTTTGTATCTTTGTATAAATAACTGTGTAAAGCACTTGTTGAATTAGAATGGCGAATTAAGAGGTTATCAGATTTTCAATAAAATCGAACAAAATGCAGAATTCTATTATCAAGAAAAGAAGGAAATCTGTAACGCCCTCAAAATAAACCCATAATATATAACAGTAGCATGCATTGATAAGAGAAAACCAATCATTATCTCATTCATCAGAGTATCATTATTGAAGGACATCACATATAACATCAAAATAAATGCCCTATGGGCTTACATCTTTCCAAGCTTAACACTTCGGCACAAAAATGTGAGTACTAACTCAACTACAAATTCAGCCCTTGGCTTGAGTTTACATGTAATATCAAATAAATTGAAATAACAACTAATCTAAACAGAGTCTTCAACTCTAAATCCTTCCAAGCTAATTCCTTGGAGGTAGCACATCACCTGGACCTGAAAATGATGTTCCCGTATAGGGTGAGCCACGGCCCAGTAGAAATATACTAAACCAAATATAAGCATTGAATAAAGCAATAGCATTCAATAGATGGACTACACAAATATCAGTTTCATCATCATACAGTATCATGACACTAATGTCCATGACACGTTTCGTTTTCCATTATTTATTCAACTTTCCATTTATACACATATGGCTCAGAACCTGGCCAAATAACTCAACAGAGATTACATCTCTCATTAACAATATTTCCAATTCAATTGGGATAACAAATCAAGTTAAACATTTCTTATATCATAATGGATACACATGTTGGTGTTGTATCAACCTCAACCAAAATTCACTTCCATACTTCCCAATTGATACACATTTTAGTGATGTATCAATAACATGTAAAAACACTTCCATAAATCAATAAGCACACATATTAGTGGTGCTAATGGAGTCCATCCCCTATCTCCTCCCAACAATATGCATATACAATGTATTAAACACTTGCCATATACAATACTCAATCAATACACGTATTTTCTGTATTAATTCAACAGTCAAAATCAATGACTTAACCAATGTGATTAGTTTCAGTTTCCCTAATCCACATGCAATGTCTACAACAATCACGACTATCCTCCACCGATAGCCCAAAACAATTATCTCTAAACAGGAAATAAATGTTACAACAAATATAAACTCAACAATTTCATGGGTGTGTTATTAAACTATCCAACTACACCATTTAAGCTTATAATTTCCCAATTCCATGAATTCAACTAAATTCCCCAATTTTCCTTAAATAAATTATACAAATTAATTTATTACAACAACTAGGGTTTTTCCCAAAATTACCAAACAACCCCAACATATCAAAATACCAAAACTTAGAACAACACCTATAATATGGAGTAGGAAATCCCTACCTCGAAGCGAAGAACTCAAATGGAGATGATGGAGATGATGACCCAAAATCCAAAGTGCTCCAAACCGCCAATCTCTCAGATTAAAAGGAAGCCCTCGCGACCCTCTACCTTTTTTTTTATAAAGAACCTAGGGTAGAAATACACTCTAAGTAGATCAAACCTAAGAGAGAAGGTGTGTAGGGTGAGAGAGAAGACGGTTCTAGGGTTTTAAAATCAAAAAGAAGATGAAAAGTGATCCAAAAAGTCGGATCTCGGCTTTATATAAGAGTCGCCCCGCTCGAGCGTGGAAACCCCCGCTCGAGCGTCACTCACAGACTACCGCTCGAGCGTCAAAAATCCCGCTCGAGCGGCGGATACACACTTCCAGAACTTTTTTCTGAACCAGGTCCCCACTCGAGCGTAAAACTCCCCGCTCGAGCGTCACACACAAACTCACGCTCGAGCGTCAAAACTCCCGCTCGAGCGTCCAACACCGCAGGCGAAATACTGGAAGATGGAAAATCACGCTCGAGCGTCAAAACTCCCGCTCGAGCGGAGAAGCAACAACAAAGGGCCCGCTCGAGCGTCAAAATCTCCGCTCGAGCGTGAAGGCAAAAATCTGGGCAACTACCCTTGGTTTCTAAGTTCAACCAACCTGTAACAAACCTGCCCAACACATCCTATAACTCAAAAATAAGGAATTAAAGGACGACAACAGTAAATATATAGTAACGGGATCCGCGGAACCTAAGTCCGGATACAACAACCAAATGGGGAAAGACCGGGGTCGCTATAACCTCCCCCCCTTAAAGAATTTCGTCCCCGAAATTAAGCATAAGTTTTCGAAAACAAATTTTCCTCAATTTCCAACAATATGACATTTCAATATTTAAACAATCTGACCCAATACCGGTCATTCCATCTCTTACCAAGAGGCATCTCACAATATGTAAAACAACATATATTTCAACTTGCATCATCAACATGCATTTCTTTCCAATTCATCCATTATCAATCTATAAGATTCACCATTTCGTATCATATTCAATGTTCATGATACATTTCCAATTATACAATACATTCAACATATGCAATGTTCCATTAAACTTCCATTTTGAGGCAAGTTTCAAAATTCTCCCATTAAACCAAAACATTAATCAAATGTTTTACAACTTAAGACACACATAATGTTCTTCAAGTTCAATAATATTATAAGGTCTCAATACATGACTACACATCAACAAACATGTCCGGATATTTATCGCGGACTTCCAATTCACGTTCCCAAGTGGCTTCCTCCACTCCGTGATGTTTCCACAGAACTTTTACCAAGGGAATGGTCTTGCCTCGCAAGACTTGATCCCGCCTATCCAAGACCCGAACCGGCCTCTCCTCATACGAGGCATCCTCATCTACCTCTAAGTCGGTCCAATACAATACATGCGATGGATCCGGCTCATACTTCCGAAGCATACTCACATGAAACACGTCATGAACTCCGGATAGCTGCGGTGGCAAAGCTAAACGATAGGCAGTCTCACCAATCCTCTCAAGGATCTCAAAAGGGCCAATAAATCGAGGGGACAACTTCCCACACTCCCCGAATCTCATCAATCCCCGCCTAGGTGATATCTTCAGAAAGACATGATCACCCACCTCAAATACCAAAGGTCTCCTCCTATGGTCGGCATACGATTTCTGACGACTCTGGGCTGTAACAAGCCTCCTACGGATAAGCTCAACCTTCTCCGTCGTTTCCCTTACCAACTCCGGGCCCAACAAAGGTGCATCACCCACCTTGGCCCAACAAACTGGAGACCTACACGGTCGGCCATACAAGGCCTCAAACGGTGCCATACCGATACTAGACTAGAAACTGTTGTTGTAGGCAAACTCCACCAAAGGCAAGTGCCTCTCCCACGACCCATTGAAATCAAGAACACAACCCCGAAGCATATCCTCAAGGATCTGAATAGTACGTTCGGACTGCCCGTCAGTCTGAGGATGATAAGCCGTGCTAAAGGTCAATTTAGTGCCAAGGCACTCTGCAAACTCTGCCACAACCTGGCAGTAAAACGAGGATCTCTATCTGAGACGATCGTTACTGGGACCCCGTGCAACCTCACTATGTCCCGAATGTACAAGTCGGCAAGATGATCTACCGAATCTCTCACGCGCATAGGAATGAAGTGCGCCGACTTAGTTAACCGGTCTACAACCAACCAAATAGCATCACTACCCCGCTGAGTCCTCGGAAGACCTACAACGAAGTCCATAGTGACATGCTCCCACTTCCACTCGGCAATAGGCAAGGGTTGTAACAAACCCGCTGGCCTCTGATGCTCGGCCTTCACTTGCTGACAAGTAAGGCACTTAGACACGAAACCTGCCACATCTCTCTTCATACCCCGCCACCAAAACTGGTGACCCAAATCTCGATACATCTTAGTGCCTCCCGGATGCACCGCAAGGCGTGAATGATGAAACTCTCGGAGTACTTCCTCTCGGCAAGACTCCGGCACAAACAAACGATCTCGGTATCTCACACTCAAGTCGGGATACACCGTCAAACCCTTCTCAACCTTCCCATTGGAGATCCTCTCTCGGAGGGAATCTACCTCAAGGTCACCTCTCTGTGCCTCTAACACTCGAGTCACAAGTGTAGGCTGCGCAACAACAGAAAGCAAGGCCGCAGCCTCAACGGATTCGCCCAGAAGCAAATCAAACTCCCCAAGTGCATCCAACATCTCCCATTCCCGGATGGCTATACTAGCTACGTCACCAATAGATTTCCTGCTAAGGGCATCGGCCACCACATTGGCCTTCCCCGGATGATAATGCAACTCGAAGTCATAATCCTCAATGAACTCCATCCACCTCCTCTGCCTCAAGTTCAGGTCTTTCTGTGTAAACAGATATTTCAGACTCTTATGATCCGAGAATACCTCGAATCTCTCACCATAAAGGTAATGCCTCCAAATCTTCAAGGCAAAGATTACAGCTGCTAACTCTAGGTCATGGGTAGGGTAATTCTTCTCGTGTATTTTCAACTGACGTGAGCCATAAGCTACCACTTTCCCCTCTTGCATCAACACACAACCCAAACCCTCTCGTGAGGCATCACAATAGACTGCATAACCCAACCCTCTCTCCGGAATAATCAAGACTGGAGCGGTGGTCAATCTAACTTTTAGCTCTTGGAACGACTTTTCACAAGTCTCACTCCATACGAATTTGACTCCCTTCCGAGTCAGTCTAGTCAACGGCGAAGCTAACCTGGAGAAATCCTTCACAAACCGTCGGTAGTACCCAGCTAATCCCAGAAAATTGCGGATCTCAAACACACTCTTAGACTGTGTCCAATCTTGCACTGCCTCCGTCTTGGACGTATCCACAGACACCCCTTCCCCAGAAACCACATGGCCTAAGAACTCGACTTCCCCTAGCCAGAACTCACACTTCCCAAACTTAGCATAAAGCTTATGGACTCTAAGCAACTCGAGCACCACTCTCAAGTGTTCCTCGTGCTCTTCCTCAAAAGGTGAATAGATAAGAATGTCGTCCACGAAGATGATTACAAAACGATCTAAGAATTCCCGGAATATCCGGTTCATCAAGTCCATAAAGACTGCCGGTGCATTGGTGAGCCCAAATGGCATCACCAGAAACTCATAATGGCCATACCGCATACGGAATGCCGTCTTCAGAATATCCGCCTCCCTGACTCTCAACTGGTGGTAACCCGATCTCAAATCTATCTTAGAGAAACAACGGGAACCCTTCAACTGATCGAACAGATCATCTATACGAGGCATAGGGTACTTATTCTTGACCGTAGCTCGATTCAACTTCCGGTAATCGATACAAAGTCTCAAAGCACCTCCTTTCTTTTTAGCAAAGAGGGCCGGTGCTCCCCACGGCGAAACGCTAGGACGTATGTAGCCCTTATCTAGCAACTCCTGGAGTTGAATCTTCAACTCAACTAACTCAGCTAGGGCAAAACGATAAGGTGCCATAGAAATCGGCGCCGTGCCGGGCACTAAGTCAATAGAGAACTCAATCTCTCTGTGAGGTGGCAAACTAACAAGGTCCTCGGGAAAGACGTCCGAGTACTCACAAACCACTCTTGGCAACACAGTCTGGGTCTCAACACACTCACCACTCTCAAAGCTAGCAAGTAGACCACTAAGCTCACTCCGCCCTCGCGGATCATACCCCGGTGGCAAAACACTACCAACCCGGTCCCCCAAGAAATGGAAACATTCCCCGCTCACGGTACAACAAGTGGCCCTCTGGCGGTAGCAATCAATAACTGCCCGGTATGACGATAACCAGTCCATACCCAAAATAACATCAAAGCCCTTCATGGGCATAACTACAAAAGGAAACGGAAGCCTATGATCGGCGACCTCTATATCACAACCCCTAACACCTTGTTTCAAGATCAATTCACCCCCAAGGGGTGACACTACACAAATAGGAGATGCTAACTGTGCTAATTCCAACTCCAAAACAGATGCAAATGCAGCAGACACAAAGGAATGAGATGCACCCGTATCAATCAATACACTAGCAACCGAATTGCAAAACAAGAAGGTACCTCTCACAACTGATGGAGCCGGTACAAGATCCTGCGCGGTAACAGCATACACACGCCCAGACGGTCTCTGATCAACCTGCTCACCCCTAGGAGCATAAGACTGCTGCACAGACTGGGACGATGAAGCCCCCTGATTGGCCCTCGAGGCTTGAACTGACTGAGCTGGCTGATGACTTTGAGTCTGCCTCAAACCAGATGCACTAGATGTGCCACTCGACTGCGGGCAAAACCTCTTCATGTGCCCTGCCTGACCACACTGAAAACAAGAGAGCGGCTGGCCTCTACCCTGACTCTGGCTCTGAGATCGAGCCGAAGATGACGCTGCTCTCTGTCCTCCTCCCTTCTGCGGGCAAGCTGGAGACTTGTGGCCCAGCTGACCACACTTGAAACAGGTAATGTCTCCCTGGCTGCCTTTCCCAGAACTAGCACTCGGCACAGGAAAAGTCGATCTAGAAAAGCTACCCTGAGGCTGCTGAGGGTTAAAACCCTTCTGTCTCCTACCATCACTCTGTCCATCCTGACTCCTCTTTGAGCCTTTCTGCCATTCCACCTCCTCCTGTATCATGATCTCCGTATGGGCTGCAGCATCAACCAGACGCCCATAATCTCGAATCATAGACCCTACAACTCTCAACTTGAGGCCGCGCCTCAACTTCTTCTCGAACTCAATACAATGGCGTTCCTCAGACGCCACCAACTCGGGTGCAAACTTGGACAAGCTAGTAAATGCGGCCTCAAACTCGGCCACTGAAGAACTGTTCTGCTTAAGCTGGCAGAACTGATCTCTCAACCTTTCCTTAACAGCTGGAGACAGGAACTTCTCCTGGAAAGCGTCAACAAAAGCCTTCCAAGTCCCTCCTATACGACTCTTAGTGAACTTCCACCACTGACCCGCATCCCCCTTAAGCTGGAAAGATGCCAAGGTCACCTTCAGTACCTCGTCTTCGATGCCTAGCATCTCAAACGTCTTCGTTGTCTGTTCGAGCCATTCATCTGCCTTAAGTGGCTCTTTAGGATCACCTAAAAATTCGTCCGGGTTAGACCGGAAGAACTCCCTCTTCAGGAAAGAAGGCCCTGCATCTGCAACATGAACTTGGGCCTGATTCTCAGCTCTGAGAATGCCTACTGACTCCCTGAATGCCCCTGCTATCTCTCGGGCCAAAGCGCCCATAGCCTGCTGGCCTACCGGCTTGGCCACATTGGCCTGGCCAACTCCCTCCTGTACTGCCGGAATCTCATCCGGTATAGGCATCTCCTGCCCACCACGCCTACCACGCCTACCACGTCCTCGTCATCGTCCTGACATCCTAATAAAGGTAACAAAGACGTTAGCACATTAATAAGTGTGCCAAAACTATAACACTTGCGTCCTAATGCATTGGACAACAATAATTCACTCCACGTAAGCACATAATCACATAAGCACCTACGAATTTGATTCCTGGATAATGATAGTCCCGAGGCGTTACTAAAGTTCAGGTTGAAAACAACATTGATCAAGTGCCTTTCCAACAAGACTTTCAGAAACTCAATGGTCCAATCAACATTCTAGAAACTACATTTCATACCCACATAGTCACATAAACATGTTATCATATAAGCATATAACAGTACATCTAAGTCTCTATCAAGTGAGACGAACCCATTGTGATACTAATCACTTCCCACGTACCCAAAGTATTCGAACTCGGTACGCTCTGATACCAAGTTATAACGCCCTCAAAATAAACCCATAATAGATAACAGTAGCATGCATTGATAAGAGAAAACCAATCATTATCTCATTCATCAGAGTATCATTATTGAAGGACATCACATATAACATCAAAATAAATGCCCTATGAGCTTACATCTTTCCAAGCTTAACACTTGGGCACAAAAATGTGAGTACTAACTCAACTACAAATTCAGCCCTTGGCTTGAGTTTACATGTAATATCAAATAAACTGAAATAACAACTAATCTAAACAGAGTCTTCAACTCTAAATCCTTCCAAGCTAATTCCTTGGAGGTAGCACATCACCTGGACCTGAAAATGATGTTCCTGTATAGGGTGAGCCACAGCCCAGTAGAAATATACTAAACCAAATATAAGCATTGAATAAAGCAATAGCATTCAATAGATGGACTACACAAATATCAGTTTCATCATCATACAGTATCATGACACTAATGTCCATGACACGTTTCGCTTTCCATTATTTATTCAACTTTCCATTTATACACATATGGCTCAGAACCTGGCCAAATAACTCAACAGAGATTACATCTCTCCTTAACAATATTTCCAATTCAATTGGGATAACAAATCAAGTTAAACATTTCTTATATCATAATGGATACACATGTTGGTGTTGTATCAACCTCAACCAAAATTCACTTCCATACTTCCCAATTGATACACATTTTAGTGATGTATCAATAACATGTAAAAACACTTCCATAAATCAATAAGCACACATATTAGTGGTGCTAATGGAGTCCATCCCCTATCTCCTCCCAAACAATATCCGGTTTAGAAGTCCATCCCCTATCTCCTCCCAAACCGTGGAGTACATCCCTTATCTCCTCCCAACAATATGTATATACAATGTATTAAACACTTGCCATATACAGTACTCAATCAATACACGTATTTTCTGTATTAATTCAACAGTCAAAATCAATGACTTAACCAATGTGATTAGTTTCAGTTTCCCTAATCCACATGCAATGTCTACAACAATCACGACTATCCTCCACCGATAGCCCAAAACAATTATCTCTAAACAGGAAATAAATGTTACAACAAATATAAACTCAACAATTTCATGGGTGTGTTATTAAACTATCCAACTATACCATTTAAGCTTATAATTTCCCAATTCCATGAATTCAACTAAATTCCCCAATTTTCCTTAAATAAATTATACAAATTAATTTATTACAACAACTAGGGTTTTTCCCAAAATTACCAAACAACCCCAACATATCAAAATACCAAAACTTAGAACAACACCTATAATATGGAGTAGGAAATCCCTACCTCGAAGCGAAGAACTCAAATGGAGATGATGGAGATGATGACCCAAAATCCAAAGTGCTCCAAACCGCCAATCTCTCAGATTAAAAGGAAGCCCTCGCGACCCTCTACCTTTTTTTTTATAAAGAACCTAGGGTAGAAATACACTCTAAGTAGATCAAACCTAAGAGAGAAGGTGTGTAGGGAGAGAGAGAAGACGGTTCTAGGGTTTTAAAATCAAAAAGAAGATGAAAAGTGATCCAAAAAGTCGGATCTCGGCTTTATATAAGAGTCGCCCCGCCGCGTGGAAACCCCCGCTCGAGCGTCACTCACAGACTCCCGCTCGAGCGTCAAAAATCCCGCTCGAGCGGCGGATACACACTCCCAGAACTTTTTGCTGAACCAGGTCCCCGCTCGAGCGTCACACACAAACTCACGCTCGAGCGTCAAAACTCCCGCTCGAGCGTCCAACACTGCAGGGGAAATACTGGAAGATGGAAAATCACGCTCGAGCGTCAAAACTCCCACTCGAGCGTCAAAATCTCCGCTCGAGCGTGAAGGCAAAAATCTGGGCAACTACCCTTGGTTTCTAAGTTCAACCAACCTATAACAAACCTGCCCAACACATCCTATAACTCAAAAAATAAGGAATTAAAGGACGACAACAGTAAATATATAGTAATGGGATCCGCGGAACCTAAGTCCGGATACAACAACCAAATGGGGAAAGACCGGGGTCGCTATAAAATCGAACCTTTTGAAAAAATTATATGGAATAACAAAATGGTGGCCGTTTCTCATGCCTCCAGACTAAATTGCCTCACACATGTAACGCACTAAGAAAGCATGCCAAACTTAAAAATTTAAATATTTTAACATTAATCTTAAGATTATGTCAAATGCTAGGGGAAATCCCTTACAGTTGCATTAGAAGTTTTACCAAGTTTTTTGCTTTTGAACACAAGTAAAGACATTCATATTCAACAAAATGGAAAAATAACCAAATGAATGTTTATCTTCTTTTTTTTTCCCCCCATTTTTCTAATTAAAAGAAGAAGGAGGAAAAAAGATCATAAGAAAAAATCCCTCTCAATTGCATTACTAAACATATTAACAAGTGTAGAAGAAAATTTCTAACCTATACAATGGATCATTGCCCTCCTTATAACCGGCGGCAACTATGGCAGCAACCTATTCTAACAAAATAGAGTAGAATTGATAATCTAAAACAAAAGGTCAAAAAAAAAAATGATACAGTCAAACTGGCATGCAACAACCATGACAGCCAACTTATTCCAACAAAACAAAGGCCCTGTTTGGTAGAGCTGTGGGAAAGTGCTTATAGCTTATGCCTAAACAGCTTATAGCTTATAACTATGAACATAAGCTGATTTCTGACTTATAAATTAAGCATCTCCTGCCCACTCAAAGAATAAGCTGATTTCTGACTTTCAAAAAGCTATAAGCTATAAGCTAAACCAAACACATCAAAATAGCTTAAATTAAGCTGAAAGCTGAAATAAGCAGCTTTTAAGCTACACCAAACAGGGCTAAAGTAGAATTGATAAGCTGAAACATAAGGTCCAAAAAAAAAATAAATCAAAAAATCAAAAAATATGGCTAAAATCAAGTTGAATAGAACCTATATTTATGTCATTGCTAAAGTAACCACTTGTTCTTGGTACAAGGGAATAGAAGTTTCACAGCAACTACATAAACACAGTGCAAACAAAATAACCAAAGTCATTTTTCACACTCGTAGAATTGGAAGAGTGATTGTCATAGTGAACTAAATACATTCCAGATGGAAGCCTTCTTTGCTTGGCTTGCTTTAGTAGTTTTGTTTCGCTTACTTGCTTAGCCATGAAAAAGAAAAGAAAAAGAAATTAACAATAAACTCAAATATTCAAAACAAAATTTTCAAGTGTTTTTTAAAATTTATTTTAACAAAATAAATAAATAAATAGGCGCTCAACATTAAGCGTGAAAATTTAATCGGTATCACTTATTAATTTAAGGCATTTTGTACAAGAAAAAATAAAATAAAAATAAGAGATCAAGAAAGTGATTGTACATCATATTTTTATACTTGAACTGGCTAAGAAAAAATTTGTAAAACTAACCTGATTTGATATAGGTAACAACAAAAAATGATTTCAATAATCAATTGAAAAAAAAATAAAAATAAATCATCACATTTCTCTTTTCCACCTCCCAACATGTAGACACAAAACAGAACATATGATTTTAAACATAATTACAAATGCACTCGATAGATAAAAAAAAATGAAAACAAAAGTTTAATCATGAAATTATACCAAATATTTTAGACTTGATCATTCGAAATGCAAACATTTTGTTTGTTAAAATAATGAGGAACAAATTGTTTTCTAAATCACTCCATCTAGGCTGATCAATTCAAATGCACAAATCATATAAACAAGAGAAAATTAGTCTAAGATCCCTCTCCCACTTTTAATAATGAAAGAGATCCACAATATTATTTTATGATGTCTAAGGTCCTTCAACCCCAAACTCATATATCACAGAGAAATTTAAGAAGAAACGAAAGGGTTTCAAAAACTGAGTTTGGTCTCTCTCTTCTCCCTCTCTGCTCTCTCTCTCTCTCTCTCTCTCTCTCTCCTATATCAAACTAGTGCTCCGTCTATCTCCCACTGCTGTCGAGGATCACCATCGTTTGCACACCGCCTATCGCAGCAACTCCGAACACACTGACACCGCGACCCAAGTCGCTATTGGCTCACACCGACACCATACCAGCTCGCCGAGGTACTCGCCGACATCATGACAACTCAGCGGTGCATCCTTCCAACCTCATCAATTCGCTCATGACCATCAGTACATTGTGTTAGGAAAAATATGTGATTCCCCACAAGTAAATCAATCAATGGGAATAAAAACTAATGCGGAAAAATTAAATCAAAAGCAACACAAGAATTTTTACGTGGTTCCCTCAATATGAGGTACGTCCACGGGATCGAAATTCGATTCCACTATCAACCAAATAGTTTCCAAACAATTACAAACGAGACACGAATGGTCTCACAAACCACCCTTAGGTGAATTCCAAATAATCACAAATAAACAAGAGGAAAGATCTCACCAAATAGATGAACCAAAATCTTCCGAAACAAATTTGTAGAAGACCCAAAATAATAGACCCAAATCAAATCTATTGAACCAGCTGAATTCAAACCAACCACGAACAGAGTATTTTTTCGAAGCTTGAACAAATCAATCCACCAAACTTAAATGCCACCAAATTGATTGATCAGCCCAAAGCATTGACCAATAGTCAACAATTTCAATTTGCCCAGCAAAGTCACCAAAAAACAAATCAATATGATAGCTGTCCCTCTGTCTCTTTCGGCAGAACAAATAACAATATCAATATATGTATTGTGAATCTAGGGGATTTTTTTTTTTATATCAAAACCTTAGTTGTTTCCAAATTGAATTAGGTCTCCACAAAATTAGATATAATATATTAAAATATATTATACCTAAACCAAACCAAATTAAAATTCTTTTTCCAAAACCAATTGGGTCCTACACTCCAATAAGGAGGTATACCCAACAATTCTCCCCCTACCGACTTAGGTATACCCACCAAAGTTCGACACTTCAAATGTTTGTCCTTCGACAAAGTCTTAATCAACATATCCGAAATATTATCATCCGTGTGAACCTTTTCGAGTTGCAACAATTTCGAATCTAACACATCACGAATCCAATGGTATCTCACATCAATGTGTTTCGATCTCGAATGAAAAGTAGAATTTTTACTCAAGTGAATAGCACTTTGACTATCACAATAAAGCACATACTTTTCTTGCTTCAAACCCAACTCTTGCAAGAATTTCTTCAACCATAACTCTTCTTTGCAAGCTTCCGTAATGGCAATAAATTCAGCTTCGGTAGTTGAGAGAGCAACACATTTTTGTAATTTAGATTGCCATGCCACAGCTGTAACGCCCTCAAAATAATGACATTAAACCCATCAATTTAGACATGCATTGGTAAAAAGATAAACATGCTTCTATTCATCAGAGTAATTCATTACAAAAAGTATTACATATTGACAACAAAAGTAAATGCCCTATGGGCTTACAACTTTCCAAGCCAATACTTGGTTACAAGAAATGAGTACTAACTCATATACATATTAAGCCCTAGGCCTGAATTTACATGTAATACACCAAGAGAAAGCAACAACAAAAGTCTGCCAGCCTCTAGCCTCCCAAGCTATGTTCTTGGAGGTGGCATGCTACCTGTACCTGAAAATAATGTCCCATATAGGGTGAGCCACAGCCCAGTAGAAATACACTAAACCAGCTATGAACAATGACTAAAAGATTAGCAGTTGATAGATGGTCAACACTTTTACATTCTTTCATAGCACATTACAATTTCACGACATTCAAGTCCATGTTACAATTCACTTTCCCTTTTTTTATTCAACTTTGAGTTTGAAAACAAGGCTCAGTACCCCGGCCAAAACATTTGATGAGATAATAGTTCATCATTAAAACACTTTCGAAGTTCATGGTGGATACACATTTTGGTGCTGCATCAGTAACATATAAAAATCATTCAATATATCTCAAATAATACACATTGTAGTACTGTATTAATGAACAAAACACTTCCATACGTTTCAAATAATACACATTTTAGTGCTGTACTAATGAAACAAAACACTTCTATACGTTTCAAATAATACACATTGTAGTGCTGTACTAATGAAACAAAACACTTCTATTTCACAGCTGATACACATTGTAGTGCTGTATCACTGTCGCACAAAATCCGGCTTAAAGGTCTATCCCTTATCTTCCAATAAGCCGTGGAGTACATCCCCTATCTCCTCCCACACAAAACAATGTATATAAGCAGTTATCATATACAAGTTTGATCAATCAATACGAAATTTGATGTATTATACCATCCACTATATCTAATAGCACACTTAATTGATTAGTTTTAGTTTGCCTAATCATAATGCATTGTCTACAACAATCAAGACTATCCTCCACCGATAGCCCAAAGCAGTTATTTCTAAACAGGAAATAAATGCACCAAATGGATATAACATCAATATTTTACATAGGTGAACGATAAATAAATCCATCTACTCCCTTTAATCCCACACATTCCCGATTTCAACATTCTCAATTCAATTTCTCATTTCTCAAAATTAATTATACCAATTAATTTATCTATGTAATTAGGACTTTATCCATAATCTACATAACAACCCTAAGGTTCCATCTTCTTCGATAGACCGACATTAATCTCATTTCTTTATGCCAAACATGCACATAGGTTCATATACATATAAAACCCCATCTTTTGTAAAATTACACAAAGACCTAAACTTTCTCAAAATTACACAACAACCCCCAACATATCAAAATGCTAAAATTCAAAGACAAAGCTCATAAGAAGGAGTAGGATATCCCTACCTTGAAGTTAGAGCTCCAACGAAGATGAAGACCAAAACCCAACGTGCTCCAAATTCCAAACTTTTCGGATTAAAATAAAGCCCTCAACACCCTCTATCTTTCTTACAAAGAACAAAGGATAGATTCACACTAGAAGGAGATGAAAACCTAGAGAGAAGATAAGTATAGAGAGAGAGAGTCTCGGATCTAGGGTTTCAAAATGAAAAGGGGATGAAAAGTGAAGTTAAACCCGCTACTGTCTGCTGATATACAACAGGCTCGCTCGAGCGAAGGATTGGTCGCTCGAGCGACCAGACACAAAGAATACTCGCTCGAGCGAAGAAAGTCTCGCTCGAGCCAACAACTCGAAGCTTCAGGTCTGCAACCCAGAAGCACGCTCGAGCGACAGAATGCTCGCTCGAGCGAGGAAACTTAAAACATACACCTCGCTCGCTCGAGCGAAGGAAAGCTCGCTCGAGCGAAAAACTGCACCCTTCAGGTCCAGAACCAGATGCAGACGCAAGCTCGAGCGAAGAACCTCTCGCTCGAGCCACCAGATACAAAACTCAACTCTCGCTCGAGCGACCAAACCCTGGCTCGAGCGAAGGATCCAAAACAAAGAGCTCGCTCGAGCGACAAACTGCTAGCTCGAGCGAAGGACCAAAATTCTGGGCAGCAACCCTTGGTTCCCAAACACAACCAACCTGTAACAAACCTGCCCAACACATCCTATAACTCAAATACAAAGTATGAAATGACGAAAACAAGGTTTAACAACTGCTAACATCCACGGAACCAACTCCGGATCACTGTACAACAAGGGTTAAAACCTGGGATCGCTATAACAGCTCCCCCTGCAAAAGTCATCAAATACCCCGAAGTAGATTTCCTCGAATCAACATCACCGGCCATGTCAGAATCCATGAACCCATCAAGCATCATCTTACCATCTCCAAAACATAAACACACCTTCGAAGTCCCTCGAAGATACCTTAGAATCCATTTTACCGCTGCCCAATGTTCTTTACCCGGATTAGAGAGAAAACGACTCACCACACCAACTGCGTGAGCAATATCCGGCCTTGTACAAACCATGGCGTACATCAAAGAACCAACTGCTAAAGCATAAGGAATTTTCTGCATCTCTTCCTTGTCTTTCTCACTTGTAGGACATTGATTCGAACTAAGCTTGAAGTGACCCGCAAATGGACAACCAACCGGCTTTGCTTTATTCATGTTGAACCTCTCAAGAACTTTCTCAATGTAGCTTTCTTGAGATAACCAAATCAGCCCCTCTTTGCGATCACGAACAATTTTCATACCAAGTATTTGCTTTGCCGGTCCCAAATTTTTCATAGCAAAAGATTTAATCAACTCTAACTTCAACTTGTTAATCATGGTAGAATCTTGACCCACAATTAACATGTCATCAACATAAAGCAAAAGAATAATAAATTTACCATCCGGAAAATTTTTCACACACACACAATGGTCCGAAGTGGTTTTAGAAAAACCATTATTCATCATGAAAGAGTCAAATTTTTTGTACCATTGCCGCAGGGCTTGCTTGAGGCCATACAAACTTTTCTTCAATTTGCAAACAAATTTCTCTTTCCCTTTTTCCACAAAACCTTCCGGTTGCTCCATGTAAATTTCTTCTTCAAGATCACCATGAAGAAATGCGGTCTTCACATCAAGTTGCTCAACTTCAAGGTTCATACTTGCAGCCATGCCAAGTACAACCCGAATAGAAGACATCTTTACAACCGGTGAGAAAATCTCATCAAAGTCAATACCTTTCTTTTGCCCAAAGCCTTTCACAACAAGACGTGCCTTGTACCTCAGATTCTTGCCATCATTCTTCAATTTGAAAACCCACTTATTTTTCAGAATTTTCCTCCCTTTAGGCAACTTCACTAAATCATAAGTGTGATTTTCAAGTAAGGAATTCATCTCCTCTTCCATGGCCTTTTTCCAATCATCTTTCTTTGCATACTCAATTGCTTCTTGGTAGCTCTCGGGCTCCCCTTGATCAGAAATCAACACAAATTCATTGGGAGAATACTTTCTTGAAGGTTGTTGGTCCCTTGTAGATTTCCTCAACTCAAGTTGTGGTGGCGGTTCTTGAGTTGGATGCTCTTCTTCAATTTCTAGCTCAACTTCATTAGGATTAGCATCATCCTCCACTTCTTCAATAGGTGGCTGCACATCTCTCCCATTTTCATCATCAACTGAAGATGAAGGAGATGGATCCATGTCAATGAGATCACTAGTTTTTGGCTCCGGTTGATCACCTTTGCCAAAGTCTTCAATTGTTTGGACTTCAAGAAACACAACATCACGACTTCGAATGACTTTCTTGTCGACCGGATCCCACAATCTATACCCAAATTCATCACGCCCATAGCCAAGAAAAATACATTGTCTTGACTTACTATCAAGCTTGGACCTCTCATCCTTTGGAATGTGAACAAAAGCTCGGCAACCAAACACTCTCAAGTGCTCATCAGACACATTTTTACCAGTCCAAACTCTTTCAAGAACATCACCATTCAAAGGATAGGAAGCAGACAAATTGATCACATCAACCGCTGTCTTCATTGCCTCATCCCAAAAAGATCTTGGCAATTTAGCTTGTGAAAGCAAACACCTTGTTCTTTCCACAATGGTGCGGTTCATCCTCTCGGCAACGCCATTTTGTTGAGGAGTCTTCTTAACTGTCTTTTGGTGCCGAATACCTTGGCTGCGACAATACTCATCAAATGGCCAAATGTATTCACCACCATTGTCTGATCGGATGCACTTCAATTTCTGCCCTGTTTCTCTTTCAACCACGGCCTGAAAATGCTTAAATACTTCTAGAACTTTATCTTTAGTTTTTAGTAGAAAAGCCCAAACTTTCCTTGAATAATCATCAATGAAAGTAACAAAATAAAGTGCACCACTATGTGTTCTAACTTTCAAAAGACCACAAACATCCGAATGAATCAACTCCAAAACATTTTCTTTTCTAGAAGCAACATTTTTATGAAAAGAAACTCTATGTTGTTTACCTGCTAAACAATGAACACAAGTTTTGAGATGTGTACCTTTCAAACCGGGTAGAAGCTCTTTCTTGAACAAAACTTGTAGCCCCTTTTCACTCATGTGCCCAAGTCGCTTGTGCCACAATTCAGTAGAAGTATCATCTTCAAGTGCATTAACAACACCTTTACAAATTTTTCCTTGCATCGAATAAAGTGTATGAGTCTTCTTGCACTTAGCCACTACCAAAGAACCCTTTGTGAGCTTCCATATTCCATCACCAAATTTGTTGTTGAAGCCTTCATCATCTAGCTTCCCAGTAGAGATCAAATTGAGGCGAATGTCGGGAACATGCCTCACATCTTTAAACAACAACTTGCAGCCCAAATTTGTTTCCAAGCAAACATCACCCATACCAATAATCTTGGACAAACCATCATTACCCATTCAAACAGAACCATAATCTCCTTTGGTATAGGTAGTGAAGAAATCAACTCGAGAAGTTACATGAAAAGAAGCACCAGAATCAATCACCCAATTTCTCTCTTGGCCCACAAAATTGATACAATCATCTTCACAAACGACCATGAGATCATCGGTAGTAACTGTTGTTGTGTCTTTTTGTTTCTTATCCACACTTTTGTCACGCATTTTCTCCTTGTTCTTGAGCTTTCGGCATTCTCGCTTCATGTGCCCTTTCTCATGGCAATAATAGCACTCAATGTCTTTCTTTGAAAAAGAACCATCTTTCGATTTGTCACGGCTTTGATCACGACCATGAGGAGTTTTACTCCTCCCCCTTGTTTTGCTTCGGCCTCTCACAACGAATGCTTCCGAATGAGAGGAACCCGCTGATTTTCTTCTAGTTTCTTCATTCAACAAGCTACTAGTGACTTGGTCCATTGTGACAACTCCATCGGGTGCCGAATTACTAACTATCACAACCAAAGTCTCCCAACTTTCAGGCAAAGAACTAAGTAGCATCAAAGCCTGCAACTCATCATCAAAAATAATTTTCATAGAAGCAAGTTGGTTAACAATACTCTTTATTTCATTCAGATGTTCCGGAATAGGGCTGCCCTCTTTATATTTTAAATTAACCAACTTACGAAACAGAAAAGCTTTATTTGTGGCTGATTTCCTATCATAAAGACTCTCTAATTTTTTCCATAAATCATGTGCCGAAGTTTCAGTAGCAACATGATGAAACATATTGTCATCAATCCATTGACGGATAACACCAACGGCTTTTTCGATTAAGCCTATTCCATTCATCATCTTTCATACCCTCGGGTTTGCCACTATCACCTTCAATAGGTCCATATAAATCTTTACAAAATAATAGGTCCTCCATTTTAGTTTTCTAAGTTACCCAATTACTTCCATTGAAGCTAGACATGCGACCCACATTCCCCTCCATTGATTTACACAAATAAATAGACCCAAATAAACCGTAAGCTCTGATACCAATTGTTAGGGAAAATATGTGATTCCCCACAAGTAAATCAATCAATGGGAATAAAAACTAATGCGGAAAAATTAAATCAAAAGCAACACAAGAATTTTTACGTGGTTCCCTCAATGTGATGTACGTCCACGGGATCGAAATCCGATTCCACTATCAATCAAATAGTTTCCAAACGATTACAAACGAGACACGAATGGTCTCATAAACCACCCTTAGGTGAATTCCAAATAATCACAAATAAACAAGAGGAAAGACCTCACCAAATAGATGAACCAAAATCTTCCAAAACAAATTTGTAGAAGATCCAAAATAATAGACCCAAATCAAATCTATTGAACCAGCCGAATTCGAACCAACCACGAACAGAGTATTTTTTCGAAGCTTGAACAAATCAATCCACCAAACTTAAATGCCACCAAATTGATTGATCAGCCCAAAGCATTGACCAATAGTCAACAATTTGAATTTGCCCAGCAAAGTCACCAAAAAACAAGTCAATATGATAGCCGTCCCTCTGTCTCTTTTGGCAGAACAAACAACAATATCAATATATGTATTGTGAATCTAGGGTTTTTTTTTTTTTTTTATCAAAACCTTAGTTGTTTCCAAATTAAATTGGGTCTCCACAAAATTAGATATAATATATTAAAATATATTATACCTAAACCAAACCAAATTAAAATTCTTTTTCCAAAAACAATTGGGTCCCACACTTCAATAAGGAGGTATACCCAACACATTGCGCCGTTGACCTACTACAGCTGCTGTTGTGCTGCGGTTTAGCTCACGTGCGCCTCCTAGTTTGCATTGCTTCGCCGATTTCAACTCGGTCCCGGTTTTCTTTAAGCTTCCCAGAGCAATTATGATTGAATTTCTCTAGGTGGATAGGATCATTCATCTGCATGACATATATTTCAATTAGAAATCAATCCTCGTATAATAACGAAATAATCTTTCCAGAATGTGCACCATATTACAGTTCTGATTCATTTGTTATGGTATTGGTAATGACATTTCAATGATATACCACTAAATAATGGTACCACTAAAGGTTGAATCACAAGGTGCATCAGTTTTCTGTGGTTCACTGTTTGCATATACTATATAACTAAGCGTGCAGTCATATCCATGAAGCAGTGAGGCAACCCAACTCATTGCAAACTGCTTTGAGACACACAGCTGACTTCCACCTCTAATGAACTTTTGACTCTGCCACACCATGCTAAAAGAGAGGACTGATTAATGTTTTGTGATAACAACCAGGATGGAAAGTGGATGTCTTCTTTCAAGTTTCAGATAAATATTTTTGTGGTAAAAACAAAAGCATAGGTTATTGAGAAGGGGATAATACATCAGAGCAGCCCAACTGGTTTTGAGATCATTAGAGCAGCTAAACCAAAATACTACAAGATTAAGATGTAATATTAATATCTGTCATAGTTTGGTACATTAGTTGCTGGAATTTTTGAGGGTAGCATGAAGGTTTCAATGTAATAAGTGGGAGTTTGTGTAGGGGAATTGTTTTTTTATTTTAAAAAGTGGGTAGGTAAGTAATTTTCTTTGGAACCTGGAATGCTTAATTTGTATAAAACCCAATGTTTGTGAAATCAAATTTTGAAACCCTCTTATTGAGAAGGAGAACAATATTGATGTTGTTTGATTTCATCTCTCATTCTCTCTAGAGAAATTCTCATCCAAAGAAATTTCTGAATTTCTCTGGAGAAAATTTCTCTTGAAAAGGCTAGGGAAATTCCCATAATTTGCTTGACACCAAGAGTGAAGGCAAGCAAAGCAGCAAATCACAGAGTTATTTGTGAGCAAATTACAGAAAATTCAACCCTAGAAAAATTTCAAAACATAGAAAATCAAAAAAATTGAACAAACTAGAGAAATTTCAAATTTCTCTGATTTGAAATTTCTCTGAATTGAAATTTCTCTGGATCGATTTGAGGAACCTTAGACATTATGAAAATATTGAATGTCCTTTATGCTATAAAATCTTAATATCATGGACCCTAAAAAAAAATCCCCTATAAACAAACCAAAGTTTGAGCAGCAAAAATAATAGAGGTAAATAATCATTACAATCAAATAGTCTTCAACTTACGGTTAAACCAGTACGAATATAATCTGATGTGCTTTCATTAAGCTTTGGCAATTATCTATTGTTCTTGTCCAAAATAGGAGGTGAATCCAGAAAATATGAACCTATTTCCACTCGAACGTCATATGGAATATTAGATAACCTCCGTATCTCTTTATTCATCATCACCTAGACACTGTACCAACCAAAGTCACCACAATAATAAATAAAAATAAAAAGTCTGGTCAATCAATAAGTAATTTAATTTAATTTTCAAAATATCGTATTCTTAACACACCAAAAATCCATGACTTACCATGCTTCTGGGGATATCTACCTAATCCAAAACATATCTCCACACAAAAACTAAAACATTTCTTACCTGAATAGAAAGAAATCGAATCCACGAGGAAACCCAGAAGACAAAACACAATAACCACACAACCCTTCAAAAGGGAACAAGAAAAAGAAAAGTAAATGAAAGAAAGAAAGAAAATCATTAACAAATAGAAATTAAAAATCAAAAAAAAATTAGGGGGAAAAACAAAATGTTTTTTACACAGCAAAAAATAAACAAACAAAACAAATTGTGTACATTACATAAACAAATAGGGAAAAAAAAAAAACCAATTTTGTTGTACGGATCTCATAGAACTTCCATACATGATCAATTCTGTGGAATCGATTTTGAAAATGAAATGAAGTTCTAAGCGAAAAACCCTTTTTTACATAGCAAAATATAAACAAAAATAAATAAATTATGTACTGTACCTGAAGAGAAGAAGAAATCCTAATTTTGTTGGGCAAATTGTCATAGAAATTCCATGTATGATCAATTATGTTGAATCGATTTTAAAGATGAAGTGCTAAACTCAAAAACCTATACACAAGAAAGAGAGAGAGAGAGAGAGAGAGAGAGAGAGAGAGAGAGAGAGGCATACGATGGATCTTTTCATTAACAGCTATAAGCAAACAAATTTTAAAGTCAGTTTCCCATCAATACCCTTGCTTCCGGAGAAGAAAAATTATAAAGCATAAGGGTAAAATCGACTTTTCAACCATTGCAGAAAACACTGTTCATCTTTGGCCGAAAATACTGTTCACTTCGGATCCATGCTTTATATATATTGTATAGATAGAAACCTACAGCGATCTAATGCATGTTTGTCGCTAAAGACTTAAACCTTTGCCGACGTACCATCTACGTCGCCGTAACCCTTTTACTAATAGTAAGGGATTGTTTTGTCGCTAAAACTCATTGATTATCACTAAAATTTTCCTCATGTTGGAGAGCTAATTTTTTTTGGGCGCTTAATTTATATTTGACTTTTTAGCAACAACTTGTTGATCACGTCGCTAATGTTAACCTTTTTAGCCATGAAAATGATTTTTGCGTCGCGGAAAGGATGTTTTAGCTATGCAATTTTGATAGTGTCACCAAAAGTAGTCACCAAAACTGCAATTTCTTGTATTGTTTATTTCACTCTCCATCTTTTTGTTTTTGTATTCTTCCAAATTTCTTGGTTGACCCTAAGGCTGTGTTTGGTTAGGGATTTGAAAAGAGATTTGAAAAAAAAAAGGAAAAAAACAGGTGAAATGTGAATAAAATAAGCAAAAAGAAACACATGTTCTAAATCCCTCATCAAATCCTCCAAATCTCTTCATTTCTACACCTTTTTCCCTTTTCATTTTCAAATCTCTTAACCAAACGAGTCTAAAGAAACACATGTTCTATGATTTAGAACCATGCCAAATCCAACCTGCCATGGTACCTAATGTATTCCTATAGTAAGTAGCTTTTCTGAAATTCATCATATTGAAACTCTTGGAAATCTATCTAAAAATATTCAAGAAATTTATATACGCAAAATTAAATTAGAAAAAAATAAATATACACATCAACATAAGTTTATCCATGGTAAAAATAATGAGGATGCCCGCGAACAAAAGATACGTTTGTTTGGTAGATCTTATCATATTAATATGTAGATTTGTTGTTAGATCATCACCCCATATGAGATCATGGAGTGCAGCACCTTCTCTAGTGCCATTGTTAATGCAGCACTATGTCTTCCACCACCCAAATGGACTTCCCACCATGAGAGTGGAGGTAGTAGGTAAGGACCAATGAGCTCCTCCCTCAATTGTGTATAAATTAAGGTGAGGAGGAGGAGGTAAAATAGAGAGTGAGTGAGAGAGAGCAAGTGTAAGCCAAAGAGTGTGTGAGATGTGAGACGGAGAGACCGTCTCCCTCGGTGTGAGCGAGGGAGACGGGAGAGTGGGTGAGTGAGGAGAGTGTGAGCTCCTCCTCTCTGTAATCTTTCTGTAATCTCCAAATTGGTATAGTGAAAACCGGCTACTCTCCCGTGGACGTAGGCATTGAGGCCGAACCACGTAAAATATTGTGTCTCCTTGTGTGTGGGTGTGTATTTCTGCTTGGTTTAATTTCTATAAGGTCTTGGGCGGGATCCCCGATCCCAACATTTGTAATATTAATTTTTAATAGTTTAATTTTATATATATAAATTTGTTCAATCTTGATTCTATCTCGGGCAACTTGTATTAGTCCAAAGTTAAAACTACAAAACCAACCATGCATGGATGGATAAGATTTAAAAATGAACATTAGTATAAACCATTCTTGATGAATAAATAAGACAAACCCTACTTGATCTAAATTCAAGCATTCAAAAATTTTAAAAAAATAAAAATAAAATTTGTGTATGTAACTAATTGAATTATGGATCAATGGGACCTGCAGGGAATGAGTGCAATACCAGACTTCAGTTTTCCATCTTTTTCAGTCCAAAAATTTATCTGAGTGAGGCCAACTGTGATCTAGACAGTTGAGCGAACAAATATCAAACTCTTTTCACATGTCTTTGTTTATCATCAAAGTGATCTTCGATCAATGTTGGTTATGATTCGATGTGACTAATGTTCAGTGCATTTTAATATAAAAGTTGATTAATCATTCGTCTGTTTAAGACCTTTCACATGATGCATGCATGAGAAATTAGTGAAAGTAATAGGCATTAGTGAGTAGTTGGTGTTTGGGAATAAGAAAAGTCCTACATTGATTAGAAAAGAGATATTCTAGAGGTTTTTTTATCTGTCTATGTTACTGGACTTAGATATGACAAGTAGGAATGGATCAAATAACGAACCCAGGGAAGTAACATGTGGTGGAGGTACTACTCATCCTTGAAGGGGACACTCACCAATTTGATCCTTTCAATTTGATAGATAGAACAATTTTATATTATTTTATAAAGTTGGAATACATCATCCAAATTCAAAATTAGCTAACTGACTATAATTATCACATTATATTACAAGTTTATAACTTCCCTTGATTTGTTGGTTGCGCTGAAAATTTATTTTGATTAGATCTTTTGTTATGTACACAATACACAATCAATATAGTTATGCTCAAATTCTTTTTAATTAGTCATTTGACATCAAATATATATGCTTCTTATTGGACAAAAATCAAATCACACCCTCTACAATTCGATTAGGCATTGTATGACAATTTTATGATTAAATTTTTTCATCAAAGTTCAATTAAATCTTATTACAAGGATTGATCAAAGATGATTCTTTCTCTCCTTTGACCTAATTTGATTTTTTATTTTTATTTTGTATTGATTCTATTTGATTGATGTGTGTGGATTTGTTTTATTTTCTTGTAATCCATCGATAGTAAGACCTTGAATGAATAAGGTCAATCAAAAAGAAGAGCTTATGAGAAGAGCTATAAAACTCCAGAGACAGCTCTACTCGTTGACTGGCTCTAGAAGGCTTAATGCTTGTGGGCTAACCAATCAAAATCAAAATAATTGACCCATAAAACTGAAGCCCGCGCGGTTGTGTAAATTCAACTTTTCATTCCATGGCAAATTCAGACTTAATTATTTAGATATTATTTATAATTATCCTCATGTAATTTAAATTTATTCTACACATGAATCACTACTAAAAAAGTAACTTTTTGCGTCTAGTTTTTTGCGACCCACTATTTAACAAAAAGAAAACATTTTTGGAAATGATCTGTGCCAAAAGGCATATTTTACCCCTATTTTTTATTCCCTTCACTGACCCCAATTCATTTTGCCCTTTTGTTACACTCACCTATGCCCTAAGCCCCTTTCACTGTCATTTTCACGACATTGATAAACAGAGAGGTCTCTCTCTAGCTCTCTCGTATTCTCTGTCTCTCTCGCTCTCTTTGCTCGCCATGGTCGTAACTCTAGTGGTATGAATCTCTCTCTCTCTCTCTCTCCTTTCTCTCTCTATATATACATACATATTTGTATATTTATATATGTATATATATTGTGGATTGCAGGTAGAGTTCTTCATATGCTTGGTATTGACGATCTTAGGTTACATTCCTGGAATAGTTTACGCTCTCTATGCGATGCTCTGTGTTGATCGTGATATGACTCGCGCCGATTACCGTCCACTCGCCTAGTCTCTGTGTGTGTGTGTTTGTGTGTGGAAATCTGTGTGTTTAGCTGTAATCTCATGGTATTATACTCTGGCCCTATGTGTGAAATCAATTTGAATGAGTTTAAACTCTTGCTATTTGATTGAATCGTTTTGATTTAATTCTATTCTTCTCTTATTTATTTCTATTTCAAATACCTGTGTATAGATTTTGGAGTGATTTGAACTCATGATTGATCTAACTCTCTCTCTCAGCTACGAAGCTTTGGTTCGAATCAATCCTTTTGCTATATTTTCATATGTATATATATGTGTGTGTTCATTCATTGCTGAGTAACTTTGATTTATACCAAGATTCACATATTTTTCTGATCTGCTTTTAATTTTCATCTATATATCTTTACTGTAAGCTTGATAGTCATGATCGGTGATGGATTTCTGTGGTTCTACATGTATAGAAATTGGATTGGCGTGTGCTCTGTTTTAACTTAATCGAAGTTTAATTTATGATTTCTTTTTGTTTGTATCCATGTGATTTTGCAGTGATTGCTCATGGAATCAAATTGATTTATACCGAGATTCACATATTTTAATGCTTTGGTCATTGCTGAGTAACTTTAATTGCTGAGTAACTTTGACTACCATGCTTGAGGTAAGTTTAATGCTGAGTAACTTTGATTTAATTTCAATATTTTCTAGGGTTTGGAACGATGCATTCATGTGCCCCTCGCGATTTCTGTTCTTCGCAATTTCTTCTTATGATCGATGCATTCAATTTCATTTGGAAATCTGTTCTTCACGATTTCTTCAAAGGTACTCGATTTCTTCTTCGCGGTTTCATTTCATTTAGTTACAATTTACAGTAGAGAATGGCTTTGTTCACACTTTCTTTTTCCCTTGGATCATTTCAATTGAAGCCATATTTATATGCATTTTAACTTGTTGAGATTATATTTCAATGTGCATTATGTTAGTGGATGTTGACATGTTGTTAATGTGCTTTCCCCTAATTTATCTACTGCAGTTTTTTGATGAATGGGTCAAGAGATTGCTCTTCTCATCCCCTGTGTTTTGTTTTATTATGTTTTGTTCAGGAGATTGCTCTTCTTATATATGTATGATCATAGCATTATTGCAGAATTTACATATGTATGATCATAGCATTATTGCAGAATTTATACTCAACGACAGTGAGTCCTGTCATAAAAATATATATGTATGATTATAGCATTATTGCAGAATTTACATGAGTGCACAACAAAGACTACAGTGGAGTATCAGGTGCCATTTCTATAACTGAGCAGAGTAGTAATTAGTATTAGAAATTTAGAATTTCACATCAACACATCCTACAGTAAGTTTTTACTACATACACATATAAGTGCATAGGTAGAGGCAGGCAGTAAGTAAAAGGTGATAAGGGATGGATAGATGATGAGGATGATAAGATAAAGATAAGATTACAAGAGAGAGAGAGAGAGAGAGAGAGAGAGAGAGAGAAGTGTGGTCGTTATCACTATGAGCACAGCAGTGGATCTTGTTTCTCGAGATGCTTGAAGTAATTTTTTTTTCACCTCCTTGAACATGTTATTGTGTTAATATGTGCATGTTTGTTGGAACATCCGTATTCAAGCAAGGGATTGATTGCTGGTGTTATTGGTTAATTATACTAGCATTCACATATTCTCCGTGTCATGGTTCTGTGGGTTACTTTTCAGGATATTGTTACCGTGAAAGTTAGTAATATGCAAGTAATTGCAGTAGGAGTCTATCTCCCTCAATTGGTGAATGTGATGTGACCTAGAAGCTAGATCTTTAATAACACCAAAATTATGTATATCATATTATCTTCAATTGGTGAATGTGATGTGACCTAGAAGCATGTATCATGCCTATGAAACCATCTCGACCAAGTTATTTGATTCATTCCTCTAATATGAGATGATTTTGGTAATCAATGAACATGCAATAATTGTTTTCTTTTTTCTTTTTCTTTTTCTTTTTATTTTATTTTATTTATTTATTTATTTTTTTTTTTTTTTTGACTTAGTTGGAAATGTGGATTATGCTGTAGGAAACAACTCATTTTTCTGGACGAATCTTCTCCAATGCTCTACTTTGTCTGGATTATGCGTGCTCGTGTTCGTGTTCGTGCTTCATTGTAGCTAATGCGTGTTCTTCTTTTCTAGTGACTTTGTGATGATTCATTTGCTAATTTGACTTATATTTCTATAGTCTTGATTTAATTTTGTTCATTGCTTCCCTTAGAGAACAACAGATGAAAGAACAGCTAAGGTGGCAGAACTTGAGCAGAAGGTGGCATTGTTGGAGGTATCTTTAGTTCTTCAAAATGAAGGTTTATTTCCCATTCTTGCTATGTAAGTCCACATAATCTTCATCATCTGCCATCAGGTTGAATGTGCATCCTTGAATCAAGAGCTACAAGATATGGAAGCCCGTGCTCGTCGTGGACAAAAGAAGTCTCCTGAAGATGCAAATCAAATGATTCAGGTACACAAATTTAAACCAACATCCATTTTTATGAATTTGTAAACAAAATACGTAATGAGTTTCGCATAATTTACTTGGTTCTGTGGTTTTGAAGTTTGTGCTTTATATAAAATATATATTTATATATTGGCAAATTATGTTCCAAAATTATTCACAATTGGGGATAATATTTTACCTGTGAAATGTGCCTTTTTATACCATAATTGGGAATATGAACAATTTGCTTGGGGTAGGTCTTGGGGGTGATGCATATATATATATGTATTAGCTATGCAGAAAACTGAAAATTGAGCTTTAAAAAGATAATGCAGACGTTTGTTTAGATGGTGATAATGCCCACCAATTGTTGGTTAGATGACTAGTCTAATGGTTTTTAAGCTATGCCTTCATGAATCATGAAATATATTCAGAAAATGTTTAGATGCTTTTGTTAAATCTTGACTCGACATAATAATGCTATTCACCAATATTTGCTTTTTCAATTATGTTGTAGTTTCTGGAAATATGATTGATGGAAGATGACGTTTTGTTTGGTTTTATGTATAGCATAAGTGTGAAATCTTGTGGGATAAAAATGAAGTGTCTCTGTTTTTTGAATATTTTGAGTTGATTTTTTTCCTGATATATTTGGTGGTCAGGTTTCCTATGTCTTTAGAAAGCCTGAAGTTTCAGATATTGTGATATTTAAGGAGCCTCCAATTCTTCAGGTGTGTTTCTCATCTTCAAAGTAACAAATAAAATATTTTGATCAATTCATTAGACACTAATACATTTGTATGTATTTTTTGGGTGCGCCTTGTAGGAAATCGGCTATAGTTCAGGTGATGTGTTTATAAAGCGCATTGTTGCAAAGGAACGGGATTTTGTTGAAGTAAGTTCTCTTCTTCATTTAACTGAAAAATCCCATGTGCTTCATCTTGACATCTAATGTTCAGTAATTCTGTGCCTTAATAGGTACATGATGGTAAGTTAATGGTGAATGGTATTGTGCAAGAAGAGGATTTCATTTTGGAGCCACTTGATTATGAAATGGAACTAGTGGTAAGAACTCCTGCTTCTTTGCTTTATCAAAGTGAATTTCTTATCATTAATCTTATTAGAGTCCTAAAACATTTACCATATTGGTCTGAAATTTGCAATTTGTATTTCTGCAGCTTGTGCCTGAAGGTTTTGTGTTTGTCATGGGGGACAACCGCAACAATAGTTTTGATTTGCATAATTGGTAATTTCGGGTCACCAATATTAGAATTGCTTAGAAGTAATTTATTTGAATAGTGTAGCTGTATTATTCGACAATTCCTCATAAAAAATCTTTGATGTGAATATATTACTAACATCCAATATTAGAATTGCTTATATTTCATGATTCAATAAGTATTTATATATTGGCAAATTACGTTCCAAAATTATGTTTCAATTATAACCAAACATTTATGAAATCTTTAGTTCTGAGAATCTGTTCACCGAAAAATTATAATGCTCTCCTGTTAAGTTCAAGCCTCACATTTTTCTACATTTCTATTACAATGTTCTTTTTATATCCTTGTGTTCCATAAAAATAATACAACTATAATTTAGTCTTTCACCAATAGAAGAGTGCTATAGTAGTACATATCCATCTAACCACTTTATCTTCTGAATATGAAGATGCAGGCACGGCAGGAAGAAGCGGAGCGAGCTCGGCAAGGTCAGAGAGATGCTGAGAGCAAGCTTTCCTCTTTAGAGGCAAGTTTCTTGTAATGTTCCTGTACATTTGTTACTTGTTATCTTTAATCAAGTTACATGATTGAAGACTAAATGCTGTTTATTTGGAGATGTCAATTGGGAATTGATTCCAACATCTAATTTTTATTATTATACAATAAATAAATTTGAAACGTTGCAAACTGATGTTTCAAGACTATTTAAGGACTTTTTATGTTATATACTTATTTGCAGGCTGAAGTGCAAAAAATGAGAGTCGAAATGTCTGCCATGAAGAGTGATACAGAACGTTATTCACGTCAAGTAAGCAATCTCTCTTTTATCACCCTGTTTCTGATATGTGGTCATCTTCTGTTTGGTTATGCTAATTTCCCAGCATCACACTTCTGTAAGAGCTTTTTTCTCATCTTAAATTAAATTAAGGCACCGTATGTTCTGAAGAAGGAATTTAACATTCAAATTTTGGGATTGGGTTGGAAGTTTCCACTTTTCCCATTCTGCTCTATCTTGGCCCAGATTGATCATTAAGTCACAGGTGTTTCTAAGAACATGTACCCATCTTTCTCTGTGCATTTCACTTCTCCTTGTAGTGCTTTACAGAGTCGAGATGCAATTGCTTTTGTCTCTGGCCCACACCCCACCCGTCCACCAACTTGAGTCTGATTCTGCAGTGATTTTTTTATCAGCATCTCAGTCTACAGTGATCTCTGTGGCAAAGGATTCAGGTATTGAGCGGCGTGATATGTTATGATCCCACATCGATTAACATAGGCCATGGCCATGTGCATATAAAACTCTTGGGCACTCTCCCCTTACAAGTCGGTTTTCAATGGTGAGTTTTGCCCAAGGGGTTCGTATCAGTAGTTAAGTAATCTTTGGTATTGAAGGGTAGGACGCTGGAGATAAAAACTTAAGTAGGTTTAATTGGAGTTCTTGCATGACTATGGCAACTTATGGGTGCTATGGTAATCTGTGTATCTACTTTTTCATCACAACGGATAACTAGAAAAAAGAATGCCTAATATATAATTTGCAAAAAATCCAAGAAACAAAGCCAAAGGCTATGGTTGGATTTTTGTTTTATCGGCTTAAAGTGGCAATATCTCAACTAGTTGCATTTGCAATTGAAGGAATAGATGAAGCAAGCACCAGAGTTTTTCTTGTTTTCTTACACTTAAGGGGTGCAAATTTCTGCAATTACATCTCTGCATTAGCTGAATGACTTTCAACTGGGCAGATTACATCTTTTGAGGGGTGGCTAAATGAATCTTTTTAACACTGATAAAATCTTGTCACAACTCCAACCCATTGCCTTCTTGGCATGTTATTTTTATTTATTTACCGTTGAGCCTTTATATTGACATTCCTTGTCTGTGCTGTGGATTATGTTCATTTATTAAATTATTATGATTAGATTAGATTCTCAGCATTGCTGTGGATTATGTTCATGTAATTTGAACATTTGATTAGGTGGTGTTAGTTATGCCATTTTTCTTTTTCGAATTGTAGGCATACAGGAAAGATTCCCATTCATGGTAATGCTTCTGCCAAAGCCACTTTATATAGGGATAGATTTCTCTTGTTGCTCCACAGGCTTTCTCGTGATCAGCATTTTTCTAAGCCTGCATTTGATACTGAAAGGTCTCAGTTCGGCAGCTGTGAGGTAACCCGTCTCTCTGTTTTGCACATAAACATATCAAGATTGGAGAGACATATGTTAATTAAAGTATGCTTATTTATGTGTATATGTTGAGCAGATATCTCCAATTCAGAGTCTCATTGGGCTAACAGGGGGAAGATGGGTCATGGGCGTTATATCTCAGTTAGAGGATGGCCATTTCTACTTGGAAGACCTCACTGGAACAGTTGAAATCAATGTCTAATGCAATATTCTCTACATGTTTATATTTTTCTCTTTCGAGAGACTTATTGTTTGTTTTGAATGCTTGGATTTGGGCTGCCCCATAATCTCCAAAAGCGAAAGTTCTCATTGTAGGCCTTTTTAAATAATGGAAAATAATGCATGAATGTTGAGATTTTTGCAAATATGTCTTTACGTTTATTGTATATAATATTTGCATATATATATATATATATCTGATTGTAGGTATTTTTTTTTTGCGACGGTAAGATGGTCGCTAATACATTGTAGGCCTTTTTTAAACTCTTTTGCGACGGCAAAATATCAGTCGCTATAAGTAGGTTAGGCGGTTGCAAATAGTTTGCGACTGTTATTTTGCGGTCGCAAAAAGTATTTGCCACCTCCACATTTGCGACCCCCATTTGCCGTCGCATAGGCCGTTGCAAAAGGTCTTTTGCGACTGTTTTTTTATTATTTGCGACGGCTTGTAGCGGTCGCAAAAAGTACTTTTTTTAGTAGTGAATTTCATATTATACAAATTCAATCTCAATCACACAACTCTCATTCAAAATATATTTGGGGTTTGTAAGTGGGATTCATAACATTTTTCTTACATATAATCTTCCAAGCATATTTGCATTATTGAATTAAAAGTTAATGCCTCGGCAAATTTTAGTGACCCTTTCATAGAACTTAAATTCAAGATTTTAAATTTTATTTTTAAATTTTTATCGCTTAACTAACTACTTAAGCTTGTTTAGTTCAGCGATTTAATCAGATTATTATACTTATTACCTCTCAATGATAAAAGAAGGAAACACGATGGTGAGTGCAATTTTGCTCACACATTCAAATATATTTTTTTAATTATTGTGAAAAATGGGATCTACCATTTTAGATATGACCATTACATTTTTTTAATATAGAATTTATATATTTTATGTATTATTCAATTTCCACGGTCGTTACA
This sequence comes from Camellia japonica, assembly GCA_030407325.1. Taxonomy (NCBI): domain Eukaryota; kingdom Viridiplantae; phylum Streptophyta; class Magnoliopsida; order Ericales; family Theaceae; genus Camellia; species Camellia japonica. The sequence continues at coordinate 83,859,897 of JAPPVO010000013.1, read as the reverse complement.
AAGCCATTATAGATCTAGGAGAGGTGCACGTTCCAGTGCAATTTTTCATAAATTACATTTTAGTTTAAGATTTTTAAAATGTTTTTCTATTTGGAAGCAACTTGCCACCGGTCTGAGATCGGACTGGACAGTATTGTCCGGCCTGTAAGAGTCCACTATGGGTTCCGTTTTGATAATTCAAACCGTTCAATGTGTAAAATTCATTGTAGTACTATATGCTTGTAAAAAATCATGTTAATCGAATATCGATAGCTATCTCATTGGATCAGCTTTTTGTCAACTGTTAATTTGTTCACCGTCCATTATTTTTAATACAAAACTAATTTGATCACATAACTATCGATATCCGATCAATGTGATTTTTTACAGGCATATAGTACTTGACGAGTTCTACACATTGAACGGTTCGAATTATCAAAATGAGATCCGTGATGGACTCCCACAGGCTGAACAGCACCGTCTAATCCAATCTTAGACCAGAGGCAAGCTGCTCCTTTTTATTTTTTTCTTAAAAAATATGTATATCCCCTAAATTTATTTATCTGCCAATGAACACGACGCACTATTAATTAGAATCTGGACATCGCTTGGCTTATTATTTGCTTCACAAACAAATCTCAAAAAGCATTTCATTTTATTATTTGTATTTGTTGGCATTTTTTTATTTTCATTTCTCATTGTTTGAGAATTCAATAAATTTGAATAGTATGATGATAATGTCATTGTTGCGATTAGGAGTGTTCATGGATCGGTATGGTTCGGTTTGATACTAAATTTGAAATCAATCCAATCATGATCCATTTCAAATTTTTGGACCCACAACCAAACTAATTTTGTACTACAACCAACCTAACCCAATGTAATTCAAGTTGGAATCACAATTCCACTATATTAAAAATAAGCAAATCAATCAATAATAAATAATTAAAATAAACAAGTCTTTAACATTTAAACACAACACAAATAAAGAGCAAAATATTGTTTAATGCAAGCCAACACAAATTAAATCCAACTCAAGTTTAAATATATATAATCAATACAAATTAAATCTGTTAATACAACCGATACAAATTAAATCAATTGTGAAATTTGACTAAAGCTTCTAGCAGTTCCTTTGTTTACCTAATAATTATTGTATATAAAAAATTATTAGATGTAATCAAGTCCATTATAATAGAACAATAAAATAAAAACATTTTAACATAAATAAGTTCATTCTCGGATTGGTTCGGTTTAGGCAATGTCTAAACCAAGAATCAATTCAATCTTATCGGTTTTATGATTTGAAAATCCAGAACCAAACTAAGGCACCGTTTGGGAAGTGGTTTTGTGGGCTTTTTTGGCTATTTTAGCCATAAAAGACAAAATAGACTATTTTAGCCACAACAAACAAAACATCACATCCAACCCATAATCATTACCCTCTTCTCTCACAAAAAAAGTCAAAAAAGCCAAAAAGTCAAAAAAGTCAAAAAGCCCTTCCCAAACCAAGCTTTTTAGCTCAGGCATAACCAAAAAAGTCAAAAAGTCAACCCACTTCCCAAACCAACCCTAATGCACTCAAAATCCAACCCAACCAAAAAGATCAGTTTGATTTAATTTTTTTAATTTATTGGATAATTTGAACATTTCTAATTTCCATATAGGTGATACTGGAATAATTTTAAAATATTAATAATTATTTTTTTATTAAATGAAATAAAATAAACCTTGTGTCACAAATCTGTTAGACTCAATAATTTACCTTAATATTATCCACTCAATCAAATTCATGGTTTCGCTACTGACTGTCAAACATGAAATCATTCATGTGAAAAAGTTTAAAGTTGCCCTTTAAAAAAATATATATATATAGTTTACATATAAAAAATGATAAATTATAAATACACTCTTAATATTTATTTAAAATACAGATTATTTATTATAATTTTAGAAATTACATCATGTCCTTTCAAATTTTAATCGCATAACAAATGACTTATTTTACTAATAAATTATCAAGTTGATTAATTTTTACTGATATCAAAAATATATTTCAATTAATAATTTCAGTTATTTTATTATTGTATAGGAGAGTAGTTAAAATTTTATTTTTTTTTATTAATTTTGTTAAATAAAAAATTCTAACAAATAAATATTGATAATTTTTAAAATTATAGAAGATAATTTATATTTTAAATAAATTTTAAAAGATATATTTATAATTTATTCATTAAAAAAACATATTGGAAATCACAATTTGATCGAGTGTTTTGTCCTAAACACGCAAATTGCGGGCACCGGGCTCCGTTTTTGCTTTTGTTTTTTGGGGGGTAGGTAACCTGCTCTTACTTTTCTCATGCTTTCGTTTTGTCTATAAAGTGAGGTAATCAATTACTGCTCAAAATTAATCTTGTAACAAAAAAAAATTTTATTTTTATTTTTTTGATAATCAAGGTATCTGAGTAAATGTAGCGAAAAAAGTGTATTAGGGTTACAAGTGTTAACATACGAAAATTATCTTAATAATTTATTTTTTGGACTGAACTGAGTTATGATAGATGTGCTTACAAGGGTTTACATAGCAAAAAATTTTATATGTAAACATACTGATTTATATTTGTTGGATAATTTAATGGAGCCTTTTCATAAAAAAAAAAATGGAGAGAATAACAATCTATAATAAAATGTATTGAGATTTTTCATTAATGAAGAATATTATTTACGTATGTACACATGCAATACGGTACTTCAAAAATATCTAATAACTTTTTCTTCTTTGTAAACTATTTACATTTTTATATGGTGCACAACTATGCTTTCTTCCGAGAACATTTAATGTGTTTGGTTTCATTTTTTTGAATTTAATTTTTTAAAAATTAAATTTTTTATTTTTCTTATTTTTTTATTTTTAGTAAATATTTTTAAAATTTTCAGTAATTTTGTATATTTTTTTTGATACACTTTACTTAGATGTATCTAAATAGTAAAATATTTGTGAAAAAATATTTTAAAAAATTAATAAAAACACAAATATACGAAAATGTACTAAATTTTCATATATTTTTATATTTTTTGGTATTTAGTGTATTTTTTAAAGATTTTTTTACAAATATTATACTTTTTAAGTATGTTTATGTTAGGTGTGTCTAAAAATTAAAAAAAAAATTACTTAAAATATTAAAAAAATTCATTGAAAATATTAAAATACGAAAAATAAAAAAGTAGAATTTTCTGAAAACTGTTTTCTGCGAACTGGAACCAAACAAGCTGATTATTATTCAAGATTAAAAATAAGAAAAATAAAAATTAGATTCAATTTTCAAATTCAATGATATGACAATCAATTAGGATATTAAATGTAATATTTTTTTCTCATATCTTCTCTAATTATCAACCAATCATATCACTTACACATCATTATATCTATAAAATGAATATAAAAAGTGAGCTTATATATCATTTTCCTTCTTAAAAAAAGATAAATGAAGCAAAATCTATTTCTAACCCTAGACTATTGGAGATTTAGACCTACTAGGGTTGTGTTTGATTGAGAAATTTGAAAAGGAAGAGAAAATATGTGTGAAATTAGGTAAAATATATATATATTTATTTACATTTTACCTAATTTTTTCTTTCTAAATCTCCCAACCAAACATAAGTCCCGTTTGGTAGAGCTGTAGGAAAGTGATTATAACTTATAGCCTAACAGCTTATAACTTATAGTTGTGAACATAAGTTGATTTTTTACTTATAAATTAAGCTTCTTCTCCCCCACTCAAAGAATAAGTTAATTTTTGACTTACAAAAAGTTATAACTTGTATTGTTAAACTGAACCAAACACATTAAAATAGTTTAAATTAAGCTGAAAACTGAAATAAGCTGGAAATAAACCCTGCCAAACAGGACCATAATCTAAAATTGTGTTAATCGATCCAAAAAAAGTATAAATATAAGGTGAAATTACTAATCAGTGGTAAGATCAAAAAAAAATTACAAACCCAATAAGAAAACTTATAACATCAATTATTAAAATTGGTAAATTTTATTATTAATTTAAAATTTATTTTAAAAATCTACACTGATTTATAATTCTCTCAAAAAAAAATAATTATTAGTGAGCGACACAAGTCATTTTCGTAAAATCCAAAAATGTCAGTCAGTGGTCGACACATCACCCTATCAGTGGCTACAATAGTGCAAAATTTTTATAGTGTGTTCTGGAAAGTTGATTAAAAATTAATTTTTGATTTTTTTAAAAAGATTTTTAAAAAAAAATATGTAAAAAAATAAAAAGATAATATGATTCAAAAAAAAATTAAAAAATTAACTTTTAATGAGATTGCCAAAATAGACCTAAGTTAAATCGAATAGATTTAAGTGACATCAATTTGGAGAGAAAGAACGGCAATGATCGAAGCCAGAGATAATTACACAAGACAAACATGTTACACATCCATCTCATTTTCGAAATAAAATTCAACGAAAACAATGTAGTCCATGTTTCTCAAAAAGTTTTTGTCATATATACTTTACAAAAATAAAATAAAAAATGATATAATTTTATATTTTTTAATCATAATTAACAAATAAAAAAATATCATAACTAAACCTAATATAAGATATAATTAAAGAGTTTAAAAATTTTAAATAAAATAATATCATAACTAAAGAAAAAAATTAATAATAACTAAAAAAATAAAATGTTATAATTAGAAGGGCATATCATGCACCCCTTTTGAAGAGTGTTGTATTAGAATTTCCCAAATTGAAAATTCAAATTCAAAATACTTACTATTTTCTCAACAATTTTCTAGATACTTTTTTTTAGACACGTAGGTCATGTTTATTTCTCGGTTTGAGTAGGCGATTGAACTATCATGGCTGTAAATTCCACCAATAACATCTTTGGTATGCAGTGAAATGAAAAGACAGATTGATAGTTTAAGAGACTTTAGTAATTCCTTTCAGTAAAAAAAAAATTAGTTTAGCTAAATTTTAGATAAAATTAAAAAAATAATGAAGAGATTTAATCTATTTTATATATAAAAAAATATTTTTTTTTACTGAATGTACTTATTTATTTTAATTTTTTTAATATAAAAATAATTTATTAATTTATTTTATATAAAAATAATTTAATAATCTAATCACTAACCATCTCTCATACTATCATCAAAACAAACATATTTTTATTTAAAGTCCTCACTAATAATTCTCACATTAAAAATCTCATCAATAATCACCGTTTCACTAATAATCTCTTCCAACTTAAATTGTCAAATAAACATGACCGTAGTATTGTTTTAAAAACTTGGTACATAGGGGGGGAAAAGTAACATATACACAAAAACCAGCTAGCGCAGATTCAAGATTATCTAAGCAACTGGTGGTTTCAGCAGCTAACAAAATCAATCCACACACATAATATTACTAGCCCAACAAGAACTGAGAAAGTATTACATAAGTTAAAATTCATTGTCATTTACACACACAACCAGCATATTATAACTCGAGTAGTAGATTACAGAACCGGACACAAGTTCTGTAATCAGATTCTGTGCACGTAGAAGAACTGAAATCCAAACTTAAGGCATACTAGTGGTTGCAGTAGCAGCGCGGTGTCGAGCCGCAAAACGGTTAACCAAAGCAAGAGCATTACTAGTGACTTTCGAAACACTAACCACCCTGCTCTTAATAGCACCCTTCACATCCCCATCCATAGCATGTTCTCCAAAACCATCAACGCACGTGCTCTCATCGGTCAACGCCGCGCTGACCCATGTCTGCACGTTGCTCATGTGCCACATGAAGTCATGGCTCTTCTTAGCTCGGCGGCTCACTCGGCCCAGCTCTTGAATCGACTTGCCCAGCTGGTCCACCGTATCGCCCATGTTCTCGACGCAGTCTTTCACTGCTTGGCGCTCTCTTGGCTTCATGCCTGAAACTTTAGTCATTTTCGACACGAACACGGATGTGGATCGAGCCCTGGCTAAGCTCACGGCTAAGGCGGCTTGAGCCAGTTGTTTGTCACTTTGTTGGATTTTAGTGGCGTAGGATGAGAGGCTGTGCACGCAGAGCGCAGGATAGCTGGTGGCTCTGCAGGAGGATTTGATGAAGCTTGTGCCAGCAATAGAGTCTGCCATGAGAGGCTTGTAATGGAAAGAGATCAAAACTAGTACTACTAGTAGCAGGAAGTGAAGTTCAAGTTTTGCCATGTCTTTTGAAAGATATAGAAATGGAGAGATTTGGGTGATGTGAAGAAGAGAGCTTTGGAGGATATGTATAGACAATAGAGATGCTAAAATGTTGTCAATAAATTAAGAAGAGTACAAATTCAGAAACAGTTAGGATGGACACTTTTGGCTAATAATCGATTCAGTGTCCATAGAGTAATAATGATAAAATGACCACCTAATATTAGGTTGAGTAAATCCACTAATACGATAATTGAGGGGACTGTTGTGTCGGGACAAATAAATAGAATAAATAAATAAGTAAATATGATTTAAAATATAAATATAATTTAATAAAAAATCTTTGATGAATTATATTTTGTTCAATGTTTTTATTTAATAATATGTATATAAAATTTTATATTTCTAAATGTAACTCCAAATTTAATGTAAATGTAATTCTGACATATAAAAATTTAAATTTAAATTTAAACTACATAATATTTTTTAAGTAAAATTTCGGATACCTTAAAATCATAAGATTTAAAATTTCGGATACCTTAAAATCATAAGATTTTCATTTTGATTTTTTAAAAAGGCAGTCAAATATCTTCTTTAATTTTACTTTTACTTTTACTTTTACTTTTATTTTTTGTTTGCTTTAATGCTTTATTCTATTACTTGTCCTCAGATTGGACATTTACACCACACACTCTAGACCCTGTGTGTAGGCTGCTTCAATCTTAGCCTTTTCGAAAAGTTATTAGTTGGTCTTAAGTTATCATTAGTTGGTGCTTAAATATATTGTGATTGATAAATAAAATAAGATTCATAATTTTACATTAAATAATTAAAAAATAAAAAAAATAAATTATAAATATATCTCTAAAATTTATTTAAAATACGAAATTGTTCTCCGTGATTTGAAAAATTATACACTTTGCTTGGTTTTTAATTTTTCAAGACACTTTTCAGAAAATTCTATTTTCTTATTTTTCGTATTTTTTTTTTTTACTGAATTTTTTTAATATTTTAAGCAATTTTTTTACTTTTTAGACACACCTAACATAAATACACCTAAAAAGTAAAAAAATTGTAAATTTTTTTTTTTAAAAATTCACTAAATACCAAAATACAAAAAATACAAGAATTCAGTACAAATTTTTTACTTTTTAGATACATCTAAGTAAGGTGCATCTAAAAAAGTAAAAAAAAATGTTTAAAATTTAAAAAATATTCACTAAAAACAAAAAAACACAAAAATCAAAAAAATCAATTTTCAAAATACTTAATCCAGAAAACTCAAACCAAACACACTGATAAATATTTTCTTGTCAGAATTTTTTATTTAACAGAATTAATTGAAAAGTGAAATTTCTAACTGTTCACCTATATAATAATAAAATTATCTGAATTATTAATTGAAATAAAATTTTAACATTATTTAAAACTGTTAATTAACTTAATGATTTATTAATAAAATAATCTATTTATTATGAAATTAGAAATTTTAAGTGGCATAATACAATTTCTAAAACCATAAGAAATAATTTATAATTTAAGTAAACTTTAAAGAGTATATTTATAATTTATTCAAAATTAAAAAAATATAATAAATTATGATTAGTGAATAACACAATCACTTGATGCTCTAAGAGCATCTCCAACGGTTACTCAGATTTTTCACCAAATCTGAGTCAAAAAGTGGCCATTTCCTTAATCTGATACTTCGCGCTCCAACAGTTCAGTATCAAATCTTTTTCATCAAATTTGTGCCGGGCAACCGGTTGGTTGACCGCCGGTCCACCGGTAACGGCAAAAAATTTTATTATTTTTTTTTATTATTTTTTTATTTTTTTGAACTTTTTGAACCTTTTGGTGGTCGACCGGTTAGGCAAAAATTTTTTTTTTTTTTTGACCGATTTGAACCTTTTTTGTGAACTGTTTGAACTTTTGGTGGGCGACCGGTTGGCCAACCGGCCGGTCGACCGGTTCGTCTCCTGGCAATGGTCATGTACAGTGTTTTGGTAAAATGCGGAGTCTGTCATCAGTTTGGTAAAACTTTTGCTGAAATCTCATTTTGGTATGACTTTGGTGCAACCGTTAGAGCATAAAAAAGTAAATTTTTCATCAAAATTTAAATCTGATACTGGATTTAGTTCACCATTAAAGAGGGTATAAGTACACCAAATAATTTTTCATCATTTTCCTTTTCCTATTCCTTTTCACTATTCCTTTTCCTTCAACTATATCCGCTGTAATTAGATAAGGATGTACATCCTTCAACCACATCTGCTATACCTGCTGTAATTAGATAAGGATGTACCTTCTTTATTGGGACTAGCACAAATAGGTACTTCACCTCTGCAGAGTTTTAGGGTTGGTTTGAGGTATTTTAAAAAAGTATATTTTTTAATTTATGGACTTATATGAGTTGGGTTTGAGTTAAATTTGATATGATGTGTTAGAGAGATGATGTAATTTAAATAAAATGATATGACTTAAATAAAATAATAATTTTTTGACTTTTTATATTATTTAGTAGATAACCTAACAAAATTTAAAAGACCAATGTGATGATATTAAGAAAACAATCTTCACATATCGTTTCTTTAATTTTGAAGTAAAAAGTTGATTTTACAATACACATTTGTTTTATATAAATTTTCTTTCTATGTAGCATTACTCTTATCTCTGTTACTCCACTTGTGTGTTTATTAGCATAGGGATTTGAGTCTGATTTGACTAAAAATTTAACGGGTGTTTAGATTATTAATTTAAATAAAAATTTGAAAATAAAAAAATAATTTAATTTATATTTTTTTAATTTTTTTAAAATTATTATTCAAATTCATAACCTAAAGACAAAGTTTTAAAGAAACAATATGATAACTATATTTTTTATTATGAATAATATTGCATTTATCATCATATTTTATACCACATTTATAATATCTTCTGGTGCAACGACACCACTCAGGCACAAGTTTTTGGCTTTGGCGTGCTAATGGGTCACATATTTTAGATTCCTAAAGCACAGACACTTTCCAAGTTTCCATGAGTTGCAAAATATGGATTTATGGGCTTATTGTTGGGCTTGGCCCATTTACACCTAATTTGGCATTGATTTTAGCCTAAATTCGAACCTTTCATAAAATAAAATTTGTTTGATGTTACCCTATTTCCTTACTAACAACTAACTCTACCACTGATGTATCCAATATATGCCCCCCCCAAAAAAAATTATAATACCAACTTTTGGGCTAATGAGCTGAATTTTGAGAAGAGCTTCGGGTAACCCACCCATCCAGAATAGTTGGCCCGATGGATCTACTCTTTGATTCAAGCCCATCTAGTCCATAGATTTAAGGGCAGCCTTTTAGAGCCTTTTTGACAATGACCAGCTTTCATGACACATATATGAGACGAAAAATAATAAAAGAAAAAAGTATTGAAAAAAAATTCAAAATAATTGAATTTGTATGAAGATATAAACGAGTCTTGTGCAAACAAAAATTGTGACACGAAACACAACTTCTTTTGATTTGTGCTTATATGAAATTATAATTATTAAAATTGTTCCTCATTTAAATATAATTTTTTTAATAAGAAGCCTGTAAACCACATAAACCGAAAAAATAAATTTAAAATAATGAGAGAGAATAGTTTTTTTTTTTTTTAGGTATTACATGCATTAATTAATATATTAATTAGTGTACTAATATATATTATAATATTATTTTTTTAAAATTATCATCACATTTATTATATAAATTATAAAAATTTAAAATTTTTAAAATTATATCACATCAGTGAATAATATATTAATTAATAAACTAATTACTGCATATAATATTGTTCATAGTTTCGTTTGGAAAGAGAGGTTTGGAACTTTTTTGGCTAAAATAGTCACAAAAAATAAAATAGGCTTTTTAGTCCAATAAGACAAAATATCACATTCAATTCATAATCATTACATTCTTTCTCTCATAAAAAAAATTTAAAAAATCAAAAATTCTTTCCAAACTAAATTTTTTAGTCCTAAATTAAAATAATCAAAAAATTAACCCGCTGCCCAAACGAAACCATGGCTACAGTTTTTATGCGATAGGGCCATGTGATGATGTGATGCATTTTCTTCCCGTATCAAGAAGACAGCTGGAAAATGCATTATTTAGAAAACACAAGCTAGTAGTTGTAACAGCATTGGTTGAGACCACTAAAAGTGGTGCTCTAAAAGCATCACTAATAATGTGGTAGTGGACGGGGTCTATTACTTGTGTCTTTTTTTTTTTTTAAAGTACTTGTCAATTCAATAGTGGTGCTTTAGAGCACCACTTTTAGTGGGATGTATCATTACCGATATATTAATTAGTGCATTAATTAGTGTATCAATTGATGATATAGTATAATTTAAGATGTTTTTAATATTTGTTATTTGTATAATAAATAAGGTCAAAAATAATATCATAACTAATATTAATACATTAATTAGTACACTAATTAATATATATGGCACCCCTCTTTGTTAAATTATACTAGGCACTAAAAATTTTAGCAATATCATAAGCATTTACTATGGTTGGAAATTGGGTCAGATTTAACCCGATTCATTAGTTATAGAGGGTTCACATAGTTTAAAAATAACTCACCTATTTAATAGGTAAGATAATTAAAGAATTATTTAATAAAGTGTTTAAGTTGTTGCGAGAGTCTAATAAATCCAATTCAATTAGTAGAGAATCTCTATATACGTGGTATAGAGAAAATAATAAATGTATTATTGTTGTGGGATTTTACTCCAAAAAAAAATTTCTACAAAATATGTCTTTCTGTCTTCCCTCTTAAGTCATCATTATAGAACTTACGGATTTGGACTGTGAATAATATATTAAAAAATTTTAATAACTTCTCAATTGATGATGAAAGATTTTCCAAACGAGATTCGTAATTTAAATATGCGATCCAAACTATTTTCACTTTTGATAATATCATTATCCGTATATTTTTCTTCAACTATGAAAAAGGACCACACCAACCAATTCTACTGCAAGGATAGCACTTTCGACCTCTGAGTTTGAAATTTTGAAATGTAAGTTACAATTTGATTTTTTATTTTTTTAAAAAATATATAAAAATAATAAAAAAATAATATGACTTAAAAAAATTAAAAACATTAATAAACTGACTTCCAACTCAATTGTCCAAAGAGGCCAAAAGCTACTTGTCTGAAAAGTATAGTAATTTTTGATATTTTTCTTAGGTCGGCATCTTGCTTTTTGAACACGAAATGGAAATGACAACGGAAACACGTTGAAATCCAGCTGAAGAAATATATATAGGGCCAGACTCCTGGATTGGATGGTGTTATTTGGTTGGTAGGGTCTATCGGCAGTGACAGAATCAGATATTAATATAAGGGATATTTATTAATGGGGAACTTACTGATAAGTCCCATGTACCAAGTTCAAAACTCAGCTAATCCCAAAACAAAATACTTGCACCAATTAGTCCAACACATTTTTAATTGTTACCAAAAAATCCTTTTTTTTTTTTAATTTACAGACACTGTTCACATCTTACTACCGTCGAACTTCCGTTTAACGGTCGCCGGAGACTCACCGGAATGTCTAGAATATTGTCGGGAAAAAAAAATTAAAAAACATGTTATGAAACTGTAAAATTTTACAGTTCTAAAGAATGTTATAAAACTGCAAAATTTTACAGTTTTAAACCATGATTCATTCCAGCACCAAAAAAAAAATTTGAAACTGCAAAATTTTACAGTTTTCACCGCCTGTAACTAAAACCCGAAAACTACTTGTTCAGAATTCGAAAATTTTCTCCATTAGAACAGAAAAACAGAAGTGTATAGCAGAGAGGAAAAAAAAAAAAAAGAGATCGAAGGGGAAAGACGGATGTAGAGAGAGGATTGTACTCCGGCAACTATTTTTTGTTTAGATCTAGCCAAATCTGTGTAGATCTGAGTAGATCTACATCAGATCTAAGTAGATCCACTCATCTTCTTCGTTGGAAAATATATCATCTTCTTCGTCGGAGTTGATTTCGATGGTTGGTGGTTATCAATGAACCCCGATCAATGGAGAAAGACATGATCATCGGTGGTCGTCTTCCATGACAAACACGATGAGAGAAAAATGCAGAAAAAAAAACGAGAGAGGAAGGGAAGCAAAAAGCAGAGAGAGAGAGAGGAAAGGACTTTTGGGTGTAGTGAAAAAGTTATAAGATTAAATGGAGACCACATGTTTCACATAGGACCTATGGGTAATTTCTCCTTTATTAATTACTCCCTTCGTCTCAAAATAATAGTCCCTTTTGAGGAATCTAACTTTTTTTGGTAGTACAATTATTACTTTTGTAAAAAATTAATTTTCCAAAATTATCTTTTTGATAGTACATTTTTCGGGAATATCAATGTCATAATTGTACTTTTTATATTGTTTATTAATTTAAAAGAAGGGCAAAATAGGAAATTTATATTATTTTTGTACTTGATTTTTGAAGAGGGACTAATATTTTGAGACAATGAAAAATGGAATAAAGGACTAATATTTTGGGACGGAGGGAGTATAATTTTAAAAAAAAAATTTTAATCAATAACAATAATATAATAATAATTTTTCGAACTAATATTAAACATTAAAAATTAATATTCATTACAAGAAGTTTTTAATTTTAAATTTTTACAATTGATCCTGACAAGTTTTCATCTTTTGAAATCATTTTATGATAGTATCATTCTCAATACCATCAAAAATATCTCTTTCAATGTAGATAACCAAGCTATCATTCATACATTCATTATACATTCTATTTCGCAACCAATTCTTCGCAATATTCATAACTGAAAATACCCTCTCAACAGTAGCAATTGTAATAGGTAAGATTAATACTAAAGTCATAAACAAATACATCGATGGATATATTTTGTTTCTTCCAATCTCCACCATTTTCTTAGCAAGATCGGCAATTCTATTCAACCTTGAGAACTCACTACTGGATAGCATATCTATAATATATGTATCAAGTTGATCATTAAGTACCATAAGCTCCACTGAAAAAAATTCTTTGGGATAAAATTCGACAAGATAAATTAACTTTTTCTTGTCAAAACTAGAGAAAGAGTTGGATGGATTCAAACATGCCACACAAAGTAACAACTCAGTGTTCGACTCAGTGAAACGAGCATTTAATTCTTAAATTTGCATATCAAAAATAGTGTAGAATAATTCAGCACGATAGGGATATAAGTTTGTAATTTCTTGAGCATTGTGCCTTTTTCTCCCCCAAGGTACAAACATATCATTCATTTGGAGAACATCAATTTCATACTTTTATATATATTAATATTAATAAACTTAAAATAAGAGCAAAATAAAAAAATTCATGTTATTTTAATTTTTGATTTTTTTAAAAATAATTAATATTTTAAGATAATAAAAAATAAAATAAGAAATTAATATTTTAAAATGGAAAGGAATAAAATTTATAATCTTCATAATTAACAACAGATCTATCGATGGTACATATACCACTATATAGGTTTATTTTAGAAAATTAATTAAAAGTTAATTTTTTTTACTTTTAAATTTTTTTAATCATATTATTTCTCTATTTTTTTATAAAAAAATTTTTAAAAATTAAAAATTAATTTTTAACCTATTTATGTTGTCATCAGCCTGCAAAGAGGTACATGAGAAAATCCTATTAAATAGTAATTTATGTATATATATATCCATTAAAAACAAAGGCCCTGTTTGGTAGAGTTATAGGAAGGTACTTATAGCTTATGCCTCAACAACTTATAACTTATAACTTTCAGCTTAAGCTGATTTCCAGCTTATTCTTAAAGCATCTCCTGCCCCACTCAAAGAATAAGCTGATTTCTGACTTCCAAAAAGTTATAAGCTATAAGCTATAAGCTAAACCAAATACATCAAAATAGCTTAAATTAAATTAAAAACTGAAATAAGCTGTAATTAAGCTCTGCCAAACAGGCACAAAATCCCGGAGTCACTGGTGATTGCGTCACTTGAGAGTAGCAAATTTTTCAAATCTTTAATAGACACCTCACACAGTGCAGACCAAAAAAAAAAAAAGTCAGGGCCACGTGACCCCCTGTCCGTACATGGCTCCGTCCCTGTCTACGGGACTGTTTTGATAATTTAAATCATTTAATATAAAAGGTTTGTCAATATTTTATTTTTGTAAAAAATTATTAATCAAATATTGATAGTTATTTGATTATTTTTATCAATAATTTATTTTAAAAATTATATTTACCGTTAATAGAAATTTAATCCGATCAAATTACTATCGATATCCGATCAACGTAATTTTTTACATAAATAAAATACTCAACAAATTTTACACATTAAACATTTGAATTATCGAAATATGATCCATAATAGCCCCCCACAAGTCTAATAGCTTGTTATAATTTGATCTAAAATGTTCAAATATAATTTAAACATTTTATTCATATCTTTTATGTTTATAAATTCATATTTAAACATTATTTATGGTATATATATTTCATTCAATTATTTATCAGTAATGATTTAGAACTCTAAATATTGAGCTCTAAATCAACCACTAGTGAGGTAAAAATGAAAAAAAAAATAAGACACAGCACACACTGTGACAGTGGGTGAAACTCACTATCACATTACTAATAGCACCTCTAATTAAAGGTCTCAAACTTTATTCTATGTGTAAATGAAATTACTCAAAAAAGAAATTCTCTGTAAAAGTTGGTTTTTCCCAAAGCAAGGGCAAAAAACAGAATTTGGCTCTTTTGGCTATGGAAGCCGCGTGACTGCATAGACCCAGCGAACACGTAAATTGTTGACATCAAAGGGGTAAGTTGGGCACGATAAAAGCAACCCATTCCAAATGGGGAGCTTCTATTTGCACATTCTCATTTCTCTCTTTGTACATATTTAATGATAATTATTTTTATTATAATTTTATTTTTAAGTGAAATTACTATTATGGACATGAAATATACATATTCGGAAGTTAAATGTCAAAAAAAAAAAAAATTCAGAATTCTACTTCCGAATAAGTTATTTATTTTCAGAATGCTACTTCTAAACCAATTGTTTATTATTAAAATGTTACTTTTAAATTAATTATTTATTAAAAAAGATATGTATAAAATGTAATGGGTGTGTGCAAATAAAAGCTCCTTATATAGAGGGATGGATAGATAGAAAGATAGATAGACAGAGACAAGGGTTGCCTGCTGTGCTAGATAGATAGATAGGGGCAAAACGGCACAGTTTTTACTCTTTTTTTTTTTTTTTTTTTTATAGAGAGAGGTGTCCGTTTGAAACAAAACAAAATAAAATTGGTAAATTATACTGATCTCTTCTGAGATTTTTGATAAATACAGAGACTTCTCTTGTAATTTCAATAATCACAATAACTTTCCTTATTTTACTGGCCATTATTCAGATTTTCTCATTCTGTCAAATTGAAACAAATGATGTTACTTTTCTATAAAAAAAACGACCTTATTGCACTTCTTTTTAAAATATTAAAAATATTTTTGAATTGGAGGACGAATTTGGAAGAAAATAACCTTACTATAGGAAGGAACAGTGTTTGGAACAAATAGTGTTTTTGGATTTATATTTTTTTTGAAATATATAATTTTTATTTAAATTTTTTATTTTAAATATTTTGTTTTACTTAGTAAACATTTTAAACTCAAAATACAACTCCACACATAAATCGTAACCAAACGCATAACTCAAAACTTAATTCAAAAATTATTTTCAAATCTCATAACCAAACACATAATAAAAAAATTTAAATATTTAAAAATATATTTATGAAATAAAAACATATTTAAAATAAAAAAATATTTTTTAATTTTTTTTAATATTTAAAAAATATTTTAAAAATATTTTTAAAAAATACAACACATAAATGTATGAAATATAGTGCACATTAAAATAAATAAATAAATATTTAAATTTTTAAAAAAAAATTCCCTAAAAAATAAATCCAAAAAATTTCAAAATATAAGTCAAAACACTTTTCAAAACTTATAACCAAATAAATTTTTTCTTTTCAAAACTCATAACTCAAAATACGCCTTCATACTCAAATCATGATTCTAAAAATAATTTTAAAAAATAAAACAAACAAATATTTTTTAAAATTTTTTCTTTTAAAATAGTCTTGGAAAAAAAAATTCTTTTAAAATAATTTCAAAAATTTTCAAAACTCATAACCAATAACACAACTCAAAACTAATCAAAACTCAATTCAAAAATTATTTTTTCAAAATTTATAACCAAACACATAACTCAAAATTCAATTCAAAACTCTTTTCAAAAACTTAAACAAACTTTTTACAAAATTCTATTTTAAAAGAAAAAAATTTAAAAAATATTTTTTTATTTTATTTTTTAAAATTATTTTTAGAATCATGATTTGAGTGTGGAGTCGTATTTTGGGTTATGAGTTTTGAATTGAATTTTGAAAAAACAAAATTTGTTTGGCTATAAATTTCAAAACAAATTTTGAGTTGTATTTTGAAATTCTTTAGATTTATTTTTTTACGGTAAATATTTTACATTTTAAATATTTATTTATTTATTTTAATGTGCACTATGATTCATATATTTATGTATTTTTTAAAAATATTTTAAATATTAAAAAATAAAAAAACTATTTTTTATTTTAAATATATAGTTTTTATTTTAATTTTTTTTATTTTTTATTTTAAATATTTTATTTTATTTTATAAATATATTTTTAAATATTTTAACTTTTTTGTTATTTGTTTGGTTACGATTTGAGTGTAGAGTTTTGAAAATAGTGTGGAATTTTGAGTCATATGTTTGGTTATGTGGTTTGAAAATAATTTTTGAATTGAATTTTGAGTTATGTGTTTGGTTACGACTTGAGTGTGGAGTTTTGTTTTAAGTTTAAAATATTAAAATCAAAAAATCAAAATATTTACAAAATAAAATAAAAATATTTAAATAAAATTTTCTTGAACACTTTTTAATATTTTTAAAAAATAAATTCAAAAAAGTTCATTTTGTGGGTCAATAGAGGAATAAGGACAAGGATAGTATCGTCCTTTTGTGCTCAAAAGGAAGGGTAATATGGTCATTTATTCTATGCAAGTAACGTCGTTTGTTCCAATTTGACGGAATGGGGGAATCTGGAGAATGTCAAGTAAAGTAAGAAATGTTACTGTAATTATTGAAACTATAAAAAAAATCTCTGTATTTTTCAGAAATCTCAGAGGAGGTCAGCGTAATTTCCCCAATAAAATTTTATAAATCTTCAAAGGTATTTATTGTAGTAGGGAGAAATATGTACTGACACATTTTCTATTTTATTTTTGAATATTCACATGAATTGAAATTTAATGTACATTTATTGATTATTATATTTTTGATATTTTTAAAAATCAAACTAGTTATATTTCTTTTGATATTGATATTTATTAGAGTATACCTACTTATATTATATTATTTACAAATATAAATCATCTGCTATATATTTAGTATTTCGGCCAACTTGTACTCACCTCGAATAATCTCAAGACTTTGAAATTAATAGAGGAGACTCAAATTAATTGGTTGATTTTTTAACAAATCAATAAATAATATAATATTTTACGGGTTTTATAATTTTACACATCGCTGCAAGTAAATTATACAGTAATATTTTAAGGGTTTTATAATTTTTTTAATTGGTTTGCCTAAATGAGAACAATATTGATGTTATAATTATTATTATTATTTGAAAAAAATTAAAAAAATAAATTATAGTTTGACCCTTGTAACAAAATAAACTATGAGTTTTTAATTTTATTAATTTAAATGCTATTATTTTGATTTATTTTCAATCTCAAT
The DNA here is from genome assembly GCA_030407325.1 of Camellia japonica. Lineage (NCBI taxonomy): Eukaryota > Viridiplantae > Streptophyta > Magnoliopsida > Ericales > Theaceae > Camellia > Camellia japonica. The sequence continues at coordinate 83,841,835 of JAPPVO010000013.1, read as the reverse complement.
CATTTACTCATTTTTGGTAGGTAAAATTAAAGAAAAAAATATTTTAACTATTAAATTTCATGTATATACATAAAATATTCAAAATATTATTTTTTGCGTCAATTTACTTAACAAAAATAGGTTAATGAGTTAGATTGAAAATAAATCAAAATATTTAAATTTAAATAGATAAAATAAAAAATAAAAACTCATAATTTATTTTGTTACAAAAATCAAAATTTGAAATTGTGGAGATAAGATTTGGAAATACTCTCTGGATCTAGTAGGACGCTCTTGATTCTCAGCTAGTCACCTGAAAAGAAATGAATGCTCCGGTCGGGGGTGCAGAAATTAGCACTCCGACGGATAAGTCAGTGTATACTCTCTAGGTTGCTTATATCTCAAGTTAATCTTACTTTTTCTCACATACCTTTTCTTAGCTAATGCTCTTTTTATTTATAGTCGTCATTGATGTTGATGGTTGGGTCCACCTTTCGTCCAACAAACAATCGCTCATTCGGCTACCTGTTCATATTCGGCCCAGTTTACACCTGATTCTTCAGCCGATCTGGTTATTCGGCCTCTGTCCCTCCGGGACAGAGCCGTATAGTACATGACTTGATTTCCTTCTTTAAGTTATTCGGCTTACCTACGTAATAATATATTTGGCCCCCACAATTGGCCTCCAAACATCCTACTAATGTCAGTTAGTCGACATGTTTGGTTTTGGATTTAGAGGGTCAAAAAATACGACGGTTTCCCTTATTTCAATGCAAGCGTCAGAACGCCTACTCTTTTTAGGCATGATTACAATTTTCTGCCACTTCATACGCTTCATTCATTTAATACGATTTGAAACCGTGTTGTCTCTTCGTTTGTATGTTTTTTCAAATGCACAAGGTTTCTCGTTACTTGTCAGTTCACTTCCCTCGCTTCACACCCTCTGCAACTTCTTTCCGTTCTTCATTGTCCTCCTCATTTCTTGTAAGTTTCTCTCTTCCATTTCGACTCATTTTCCTTGTTTGTTTGCTGTTTAGAGTGTCCACTTTACCTACTATGATGGCGAAACATTTGAGAGCCCTTCTTTCTATGGATCGAGTCTCTGGTTTCTGTCGCCATTATTTTTCTATTCTTGACGACGTCCATCTGTCACTCTTGGCAGAGAACGTGATTGACACGGAGAGGACTGATGAGAGTACAATCATCTTTCCTCTCCTGTCAATTGCTGAGGGCGGAGTCCGTTTCCCCCTTCATTCACTTTTGAGGGCTGTCCTTCGCCATTGGGCTTTAATCCCTTCTCAGCCGAACGTAAATTTTTATCGAATAATAATGGGGATTGTAGAACTAAACCAACGCTTTAGGCTTAACCTTGGAATCTCTGCCATTCGGAATTGTTATGCCTTGGCCAAATCCTCTGGCCGGCAAGGGCGCTATTTCCTCAAGGCCAAGGACACCGACCATCATCTGGTGACAATGCTTGCCAGCTCTGGCAAGCGTGTTGATGATGTTATGGTCGTTGTCCGTGGCAACAGGAAATTCGGCAAGGGCGAAGATCGTCAAGATCCAGTGCCCAAGCGATGGGGCGAACCAGGTGGCCGTTTAATCCCCTACGAATTTTCACTAAATATTTACTTGGTTCAAATTCTACGTACTTACTGTTTTATTTGTGCAGGAAATGATTTGAAAAAAGTTCTCGTTTCAGCCAACGACGCTATACTTGCGCAGATCAGAGCTGTACTCCAATTCTTCGGCCGTCCGAATCTCCAGAAACAAAGGAGGGCGACCCACATTCTTTTGAGATACGAGCCGAGCTACACTGCTTTTCCGGCTGTAGATAACATTCCGATTCCGAGGGATGAACAGCACCTTACGGCGCTTGTTTTTCCGAGCTTCAAGAACCTTAGGCAGATTGGTTTTGAGGCTTCAGACTCAGAGGCAGCGGACGAACAAGTGGCCGAAGAGGTCGTTGAGCAGCCAAATCAACCATCCCAAGACGGATTCGACGGATTAGAGGAGGAGGTTGACGTGGCACTAAATTTAGCTTTTGAAGAAGCCGACATTAATCCTCTATCCACTGCTGGCCGAGCGGACGCTTCATTCAAAGATATTTTCACTAACTTGGAGGACTTACCCGGCTCGTATCCCGACAGCATGGCTAGTGAGTCGCTCACTCAAATGGCCAGGCGGAAAAATGCCGAGAGGATGGCTATCCGTAAGAGAGCCGAAGCCGAGCGAAATAAACCTCCGCCCCCTCCACCCGACGCTAGGGCAGAAACTCCACCGGCTCTTATTGAAGAGGTGGTTTAGATTGATGTGGCCAAAACGGAGCGTATTGTCGATCAACAAGAGGGCCAAGTGACAGAGCAAATGGTGGAAAAATGTCCAGCTAAACAAGAAGCCGGTTATTCGGATGACTTAGTGGATAAATGGCTACGAATAAAAGAGTCGGACCTGGTCGTGCCGTTTATAATACAACCAAGGATAAGGAACACACCGGTTGCTTCCAATGCATCGACTGTAAAAGACCCAGCTGTGGCCTTGAGCTTGGCCTCCTCCATTTCTTTGCTGGTTGATAGAGCAACCTATACGACAGAGCACGATCTGCTGTCCATCGCCTTAGTTACTCAATCGACGATATTGGTACGTTATCCTTTGTTTGTAATTTTGTAAGGCTAACCAAAAGAAAATTTTACATTGGCTTATCGATTTCTTGTTTTGTAGGCGGCGTGAAGGATAACTGAGATTGGTCGTCGCCAACATGATGCTATCGAACAGATCGGCTTTCTGACAGCCGAGGTAGAAAACGAGATGGGGAAGGCAGCAGAGGCCTCCCTTATAGCCGAATATGAGGCCATGAAAGCGGCGGCAAAGAGAGTGAGGGCCGATGCAGAAGCAAATAAGGCCAAGACTGCTGACGAAATGAGATTGGCCGTCGATGAGAGGGCGAATGCTAGCGAAGAAGTGCTCAAATTGGCCAATGAGACAATTGCCAAGTTGGAGACCGATTTGGAGGAGTCAAAGAGGGCAATGGCAAACGTCGAATCCAAGATGTCCAAGTCATTCCAAGCTGGCAAGGATGCAGCCTTAGAGAGTTATGTAGAAGAAGTGCCGAAGTTCGAGAACAGGGGGTTCAAACACGGCTGGCTCAAAGCCTTAGCTGCCGTTAACGTGGTATCGGATCAGTCGATTCTGCACAAGCAGGTAGACGTTGAGCCGCTGGCGTCTGACCCCGAAGACTGACCTAGAATCAAAAGTATTTTTCGTTTTGTTTTGGTATCCTGTGTATGTAGGTTTTGTTAGATTTTGTTAGATTTTTTACTATTTATTTTTGTGAGAAGCTGACGTAGGGTAGTTTTCATTTGTAAAATGACTTCTGTTTGTGCTCAATTTATGAATGAAAATTGCTTTGCTTTTCTGCCTGATGCATGTGCTTGTTAACGGCTAAGTAAAATGTGAAAAGATGAAATGAATGGGACAAACTATTGAATTAATCCAGTGCAAAAATAACTGTAGAGCACTACGACTTAGCCGAATATATTAGTGACTATGCCCTTACCCCAGCAAGTTGATGAACAGGACCGCCAAAAAACGGTAGTTTAGGGATTTGCTGGGGCACACGAACGTCTTAACACATAGCTCTGATATTTAGGCCGAATAGATTGATAAATCTGCCGTTGTCCCAGCAAAATTGATGAATAGGACCGCCTAAAAACAGCAGTTCAAGGATTGGTTGGGGCACAATGTCAATTCGGCTAGGAGCTCTAATATTTAGGCCGAATAGATTGATGAATCTGCCCTTGCCCCAGCAAAATTGATGAACAGGACCGCCTAAAGACGATAGTTCAAGGATTGACTGGGGCACAATGTCAATTCGGCTAGGAGCTTTGATATTTAGGCCGAATAAATTGATGAATCTGCCATTGCCCCAGTAAGTTAATGAACACGGCCGCCAAATTAATAAATAAGACCACTGATCCACGTCAGCTCGTGGCGCAAAGCATTGAAGAGAGCGCTTTGGGAACGCTGCACCCGTGATTAATAAGAGGGGTGGGGGCTGCGTTCGTTTAGGGTCCATATTGGTGTCCAAATTTGGCAGATCACAAGAGGGAGAAGAGTAGTGGGTTTGAACTAGATGTCTAGAAGGCTATTTTTCAACAGCAGAGAAGAGGGTAAGACACTGGTTAAGTTGGATTCAGCAATGAATCGAGGTGGTGAACCGTTACGAATGGGAAGTAGGATGTCGGGAGAGCGCGAAAGGCGCCATTCTCCGCGTCGTCGAAGCAGGTCACCTAGGAAGGAAAGGCAACAACGGGGGAACTCCCCTCGCTCATAGTGAGACCAGTGGGGCATCGCGCCCAATGAGCTTTTCAATCTTTGTAGGGCACAAACCGATGACAGAGGCAGATTCGATCATTCGTGATCCAAACGTGGCAGTGGAATTCGCCCGACAGATTTTTTCGCCAGAAGTCCAGCAGTCGATGGTTGGGCGACCTGATTTCAAAGTTTTTCAGGAGGGCGTCCATAGAGCGGTGAAGGGATTTTACACTTCATATCAAATCGGCATGCACCTGCGTGCCGCGCGAAGAGATATAGAGCAACGGGATGCTCGCATTCAGAGCTTGCAAGCCCACGTGAAGAGGACCGAAAATGAGTTGAAGAAGATTAGCACCTCTGAGACTCATTCGGTGAGTGTAGTGAATCCGATTGTTGTGAAGCGAGTAAATCGCCGAATTTGGATCACGCGATCGCCGACCGAGACATGGCCAGCATGTTCGCAATTGAATCGGCGAAGGCTAGGTCCTACGAAAAAGGCTTCCATGATGGTCGCAAAATTGGAATACACAAGACAAAGGAAAAGCTAGCCGATGAGGTCTGTCAATGTGTAAATCGCGGATTTAAACATGGATGGACAAAGGCACTCCAGGCTGCGGGCGTTGATCCGGCGTCACCCTTATACCAGAGTTACACATTTCCGTTTGAGGCTTTTGAAGCCGAGAAGACCAACGATAAGGGCGGCGCCGAATAATTTTGATGTATTATTGTTATTATTATTATTATTTTTAAAATTTTTTTTTTTAATGTAAAGCATGTACTTATGATCTGTTGAATAAAACACGTTATTCTGAATGTAGACATTTAATTTCGATCAATGCTTTCAGATTTACTATTTCACGCCGTTCACGATATCTACGAAAGGCGCTCCGGATTCGAAGACTTATTCAGCCCAGACGTGTCATTCACGTAGGGCGCTCCGAATTCGAAGGCTTCTTTCTGTTGGCCCTAACATCATTCGCGAAGGGTGCTTCGAATTCGGAAACTTTTTCGGCCCGAACGTGTCATTCACGAAGGGCGCTCCAAATTTGGAGGCTTTTTGCATTGGCCGATCGTGTCATTCACGAAGGGCGCTCTGAATTCAGAGGCTTTATCGGCTCGAACATGTCATTCGCGAAGGGCGCTCCGAATTCGGAGTCTTTTGTGTTACCCATCATGTTATTCACGAAGTGTAATAACCCTCGTTACTGATCACTGATTAATACCGATTACTGCTAAATTAAGACCGATTATGAAAAGTAAATGCACTGATTGACTTACTGAACTGACTGACTGGAAACTGGAACTGAATTGACTGAAGTATATATGAGTTATTTTGCATTCTATCTGTTTGACTATTTGATTATCTGTTCAATTTGTTTCGTTTAAACTGCTAATTGAAGGCCTTATCGGCGGCCGAACCGGAAATCGTTTAGTGTTTCATGATCGTCATAATTTATGTGATTTTATGGTATATTTATTGAAAAAGTGATTTGGTACGATTAAATCGGATTAAAATAAGCTTAATTGCATAAGTTGCCTTATTTACCATTTTGCCACCCTTAGTGGCCCACTACCTCAACATTTTGAGCCTTACATACACTTAGGCAAACATTTCATCAGCTCCTTTCTTTTGTTCCCACCGAATTTAGAGAGAGAGGAAGGGAGAGACTTGAATTCACTTGAAGATTGCTTTGAAATTGAAGGATTTGGAAGAGCAATTGCATATTTGAGCTCCTAAACCTTGAATACAAGACTTAAGGTAGAAATCCATCTCCTTGATTGTGCATTTATGTTGATTCTTGCATGATTTAGAGCTAAGTTGAAGCCTAGAGCCAATTTATGGCTTGTAATGTTGTATTGTAGCTCATTTTATGCATGCATGTGTGTATTGATGAGTTTTGAGTTGATTCCATGGCAAATTGTCACATGCATGTTCATAATTGAGCTTAAGTCCATGTTTCCAACTTGTTTTGAAAAGAATGAGCTCCTTAGAGCATGTTTTGAAGTTTTGAAATGGTTTGAATTCATGCATGTTGCATGTTCTTCATGTTCATGAAAATGGGTTTGAAATTTGGATTTAATTGATTCACCATTGGGCTTTAAATTCACAAATTGAGCTTTGAAACTTGTTGTATATTGAGTTTGGATGTGTTTTCCAGAATTTGGGCCCAAGAGGTCGAATTTTGAGCTTAGGAATGCTTGGTTTGAGCTTGGGAGGCAAATATGGAAATTCCAGAATTGGCTTCTACGCTCGAGCGAAGGATTCTACGCTCGAGCGACCATCGTTTCTTCTGAGCTCCGCTCGAGCAAGGGAATGGTGGCTCGAGCGTAAATTTCAAGCTCTCAGCATCTTGGTGTGCGCAGGCGTACGCTCGAGCGGAGGGACCTACGCTCGAGCGAAGAGCTGTGTCTCACGCTCGAGCGAGCATCGAGCGAGCATCGGGCGTAAAATCTGAGCATCCAGCATTTTTACTGTAGCACGCAGTCCGCTCGAGCGACGGAATCCATGCTCGAGCGTAGCTCCTTTGTCTGCATGTCCGCTCGAGCGAAGAAAGCCTCGCTCGAGCGAGACCCCTGTTTTCAGCAAATTTTGTAAAATGTTCAAGAGTGCATCTTTGCATCCTCTTTCCATCCTAGGCATTCCTAGGGCATATTAAGGCATCTTAAAGAGGATATAGATGTAGAACACACCGAGGCAAATTTAGGGATTAAATTATTATCTTTCCAACTGTATAGCTTAGTGTGTGTTCAATCTGTTAACTGTATAGGGTTGGCTTTCCGAGGAGACGCTCTAGTTCACTGTAGCCCAGAACTCTGTGAGTAACAATTGTGTAAAGATATGTTCAAATGATTATCTTTTGAATACTGAACTGAACTGAACTGTTTACTGAACTGATATTGATTACCGAATGAATGTATGTCCTTTATTTCTGAACTGTACTGTGGCATCCTTAGCACCTACTGTTTACTGTTACTGTTACAGAGATCTCTGTCGGTTTCCTTGTGGAACCACTACTGTTTACTGACTGATGGCCATCATTACTGTTCGGTCTTTTAAGACCTACTGTTACTGTTATGCTAATGGATGTACCACATATGACTGTTTACTAGACTGAACAGCTGTTATATCGATTAAAATGAACTGTTTTCATTACTGTAAGGACATTCATTCTAAACCTCTTTACGCTTTATGTTATTCACTGGGCTTTAGCTCACTGCTCATATATATATGTAGGTGTACAGGCACCGGACCAATGCTAGAGGCATCGGGGTAGATTCCCAGTTTTGTCAAGCCAACCAATGCGCCTTACTGCGAGGTTCCGAGCCTGCCAAGCCAAGGCTTAGGGGTGTTCATACTTCCCCGGCTGTCTCTGTACCGTTTTTATAATACCGTATAGACTGAACGTTTTGTACTGTACTGTTTATCAGGGATTAAGTCCCTGTTCTGACTGGTTGTATACTATATGCATACTGTTTTGTACTGTTCTGTATAATTATATGAAAAATCTTTTTGGCATACAGACTGTCACAGCTCATTGGACATTGTTTATTTACTGTATTGGCTTCCGCCAAGCCCCTGTACTCTGTTTTACTGTATTACTGTTAAGCAGGCCTTCGGTAATCTAGGATTACTGGCCGGTTACGGTGCTAAACCCATAGGGGCGGGTTTGGGTCGTGACAGAGTGGTATCAGAGCGATACTTAACCACGAGTTATACCGCACACACATGTCCAAATGAGCTATAGAGTGTCCTAGAAAAGCGATTAGGGCATTACATGAGCATGTTAAGTGTGTGGTTATGACATAACTGAATATGTGCTAATGTGTTAAATTGTTTAAGTATGCAACTGTTAATGTTTAAAATCGTTATAACTGCTTTATAGTGAAATGGATAATGTAAATGAATCTGAGTCCTCATCCACTGAGGCAAGAATGGCAAGAATGGAAAGAATGATGGAACTGATAACTGCTAGACTTGAGCAACAACAGAACCAACAACCCCCACCTCCTCCTCCGGTACAGCCGGAACCGAATGTGAATGTGAATGATGGGGACATAATTGCTCTCACCCAGAAGTTCAGCAAAATGAAACCGCCATCCTTTCAGGGAGGCCTTGAACCGCTAAAAGCTGAAGCATGGGTTCTTGAGACTAAAAAGCTATTTGAAGTGTTTCCGTGTTCGGAAGCGAATAAAGTACTGTTAGCTACCTTCACCTTGCAAGAAGAGGCCAGAAGGTGGTAGATGCTGGTCCGTGACACCAACAATGTAATGACTTGGGCTCAGTTTAAGGAGTCTTTTTTCGAAAAATATTTTCCCCAGTGTGTCAGGGACAGGAAAGTAACTGAATTTGAGCAACTGAGACAGGGCACAATGTCCGTTGCTGAATATGAGACAAAGTTCACCGAGCTTGCTAGGTATGCTCCACATATGGTGGACACTGACTACAAGAAGGCCAGAAAATTTGAGGGCGACCTGAATGTTGCAATATTGGATAGAATTAGTGTTTTAAAGCTACCGACCTATGTGGGTGTTCTTGACCGAGCATTGATGGCCGAGTCAAACATCGAAGCCGTGAAACAATCTGAACAATCTGAAACACCGGCGTCTGAATGGCGCGGTAAACGACAGAATTTCAAATTCAAGAAAGGCAAGCATAATCAACTGAACAAAAAGCAAAATACAGGGTCAACGACTACTTCTAGTCAAGGAAACCGTCCCTTTCCGCCCTGTTCCGAATGTGGTAAGAACCATAAAGGAGTTTGTTATAAAATCTCTGGTGCTTGTTACAGGTGTGGCAAGGTGGGCCACATGGTGAAAGATTGCCCTTCCACTGCTCCGGGCAATAGTAAAGCTGCAGGCAGCGCCGCAGCATCAACTGTAGCACCAAAGCCTAACCCCAAAGCTACCGGGAAAGAGCCGATGAGGCAGGGCCGAGTGTTTGCCCTAGTACCGGGAGACGTGCAAAATACTGAAACCGTTGTGTCAGGTATCCTCTCTATTTGTGCTCAAAATGCATATGTACTGATTGATTCGGGGTCTACACACTCATATGTATCGCATGCTTTTTCACGGAAATTGAATAGACCCTTAGAACCTATGAATATCTGCTAGCTGTATCATCACCCGTAGGAGGATCCATGACATGTGCTTATATGTACCCTGCATGTGAAATCATTGTTGGGGATATGCATCTGTTTATTGATTTACTGCCATTGAACATTGATCATTTTGATGTAATATTGGGGATGGACTGGTTACAAAAATATCATGCCACCATTGACTGTGTGACAAAACAAGTTGTTTTCCGTCCACCTGGTTTACCCGAATTCGTGTTTAATGGGGTTGGAGTAGTACCTCCTCCGTATTTGATTTCTTCTGTGAAAGCCGTTAAATTGATTAGAAAGGGGTGTAAAGGATATCTGTGTTCTGTACTGACTGTATCTACTGATGATAATGTTAAAACTGATGTGAACTGTATTCCTATAGTCAGAGAATTCCCAGATGTTTTTCCAGATGATCTACCAGGGGATTTGATTGACAGGGAGATTGAATTCACCGTTGATGTGATTCCGGGAACACAGCCTGTATCGAAAGCTCCTTACAGAATGGCTCAAACTGAATTGAAAGTGCAATTGCAAGAACTGCTAGACAAGAAATTTATCAGGCCTAGTACTTCACCGTGGGGTGCACCGGTTTTGTTTGTGAAAAAGAAAGACGGCTCATTGAGACTGTGCATTGACTACCGTGAACTGAACAAGGTAACTGTGAAAAACAAATATCCATTACCGCGTATTGATGACTTATTTGATCAGTTACATGGTGCTCAAGTGTTTTCCAAGATTGATTTCAGATCGGGATACCATCAACTGAAAGTTAAACCGGGAGACATTGATAAAACTACTTTTAGAACGAGGTATGGACATTACGAATTTCTAGTTATGCCTTTTGGAGTTACCAATGCACCTGCAGCATTTATGGACCTCATGAATAGAATCTTTAAACCGTACCTTGATGACTTTATTGTGGTATTTATTGATGACATATTGATTTACTCCAAAAGTATAGAACAACATGAACATCATTTGAGACTTGCCCTGCAGACCCTAAGAGAACAGAAACTGTATGCTAAACTGTCTAAATGTGAGTTTTGGCTTGATCATGTTATGTTTTTGGGGCATGTTGTTAGCAAAGATGGAATTTCTGTTGATCCGCAGAAAATTGAAGCTGTAGTGAACTGGCCTAGACCAACAAATGTGACAGAAGTCCAAGCTTTTTGGGATTGGCTGGATATTACAGAAGATTTGTCAAAGATTTCTCCAAAATTGCCTTACCATTGACTCAACTGACACAGAAGGGGACATCATTTGACTGGACTGACCAGAGGGAATCAGCATTTCAGGAGTTGAAAACTCGACTTGTGACTGCACCTGTTCTTACTTTACCCTCAGGTACGGATGGTTATACTGTATTTAGTGATGCTTCTCATAAGGGTTTGGGATGTGTTTTAATGCAAAATGAGAGAGTAATTGCCTATGCTTCCCGACAATTGAGACCACATGAAAAGAACTACCCGACCCATGATCTGGAACTTGCAGCAGTGGTGTTTGCACTGAAAATCTGGCGTCACTATCTGTATGGGGCGACATGTGAAGTATATACCGACCACAAGAGTCTGAAATATTCTTCACCAGAAAGAACTGAACATGAGACAGCGGAGATGGCTAGAACTGATTAAAGATTATGACCTACAGATTTTGTACCATCCGGGAAAAGCCAACACCGTTGCTGATGCATTGAGCCGGAAGTCAATTGCAAATTTAGCTTGTTTGCTCACTGGATAGAAAGAGTTGCTTTGTGACCTTGAAAAATCTGGAATTGAAGTTGTTTTGAGAGAACAAAGTGGAACAATAGCTTCTGCTCAACCGGCATTGATCGAAGAAATTAAGAAGAAACAGCAAACGGATGACTTCTTGAAGAAGATCATCGAAGAAAGAGAAATTAAACCGAGACCGGGGTTCAAATTTGAAAATAATGTACTGAAATTTCAAGGAAGACTGTGTGTACCAAATGATTCTGAATTGAAAAGAAGAGTTCTGCAAGAGGGCCACAATTCAAAATTTTCTATCCACCCAGGGAATACGAAAATGTACCAAGATCTGAAACAGAATTTCTGGTGGCCGGGAATGAAGAAAGAAATTGCCGACTTTGTGTCAAAATGTCTTCATTGCCAACAAGTCAAAGCGGAACATCAGCGACCCGCAGGCTTACTGCAACCCTTACCCATACCGGAGTGGAAATGGGAGCATATCACGATGGATTTTATCGTTGGATTGCCTCGCTCCAGAAAAGGTATGGATTCAATTTGGGTTATTGTTGATAGACTAACCAAATCTGCTCACTTCTTACCTGTCAAGACAATTTATAATGCGGACAAGTTGGCTATAATTTATATTGATGAAATTGTTAGACTGTATGGAGTACATGTGTCCATTGTTTCTGACAGGGATTCGAAGTTTACATCGAGGTTTTGGCAAAGCCTACAGACTGCATTGGGTACTGAATTGAGAATGAGTAGTGCCTATCATCCTCAGACAGATGGACAGTCAGAAAGGACCATCCAGACTCTAGAGGATTTATTGAGAATGTGTGTCCTTGATTTTCAGGGAAATTGGGAAGGCCATTTGTCGTTGGCTGAATTCGCCTACAACAACAGTTACCATTCAAGTATCGGTATGACGCCTTTCGAGGCATTGTATGGCAGAAAATGTAGATCTCCAATCTGCTGGGCAGAAGTTGGAGATGGGCCTTTGCTTGGGCCCGAGATTGTGTATGAAACGACTGAAAAAGTGAAATTGATTCAACAGAGACTGAAAACTGCACAGAGCCGACAGAAAAGTTATGCAGATGTCAGAAGACGAGACAGAGAGTATGAAGTGGGTGATCACGTGTTTGTGAAAGTGACACCAATGAAGGCCAGACTCGTTTTGGAGTCAAAGGCAAGTTAGCGCCAAGGTATGTCGGACCGTATGAGGTTATTGAGAAAATCAATCCGGTGGCGTATCAAGTTGCGCTTCCTCCTGAAATGGAGCATATGCACAACGTCTTCCACATCTCTATGTTGAGAGATTATCTCCGGGATCCTTTCCATGTGATTGAGCCTACTCGGATAGTGTTGAGTGATGACTACACTTACGAGGAACGGCCTATACAGATTGTTAACAGACGGATCAAGAAGTTGAGGAACAAAGAGATCCCGCTAGTGAAAGTTGACTGGCAAAACCATGGTGGTGTGTATGCCACTTGGGAAAGGGAAGATGACATGGCTAAGAGATATCCTGAACTGTTCCCACTGAATCCTGTTTTCTTCCCGAATGAAGGTAACTCGAGTTTAGAGGACTAAACTCTTTCTAAGGAGGGGAGACTGTAATAACCCTCGTTACTGATCACTGATTAATACCGATTACTGCTAAATTAAGACCGATTATGGAAAGTAAATGAACTGATTGAATTACTGAACTGACTGACTGGAAACTGGAACTGAATTGACTGAGTATATATGTGTTATTTTGCATTCTATCTGTTTGACTATTTGATTATCTGTTCAATTTGTTTCGTTTAAACTGCTAATTGAAGGCCTTATCGGCGGCCGAACCGGAAATCGTTTAGTGTTTCATGATCGTCATAATTTATGTGATTTTATGGTATATTTATTGAAAAAGTGATTTGGTACGATTAAATCGGATTAAAATAAGCTTAATCGCATAAGTTGCCTTATTTACCATTTTGCCACCCTTAGTGGCCCACTACCTCAACATTTTGAGCCTTACACACACTTAGGCAAACATTTCATCAGCCCTTTCTTTTGTTCCCACCGAATTTAGAGAGAGAGGAAGGGAGAGACTTGAATTCACTTGAAGATTGCTTGGAAATTGAAGGATTTGGAAGAGTAATTGCATATTTGAGCTCCTAAACCTTGAATACAAGACTTAAGGTAGAAATCCATCTCCTTGATTGTGCATTTATGTTGATTCTTGCATGATTTAGAGCTAAGTTGAAGCTAGAGCCAATTTATGGCTTGTAATGTTGTATTGTAGCTCATTTCATGCATGCATGTGTGTATTGATGAGTTTTGAGTTGATTCCATGGCAAATTGTCACATGCATGTTCATAATTAAGCTTAAGTCCATGTTTTCCAACTTGTTTTGAAAAGAATGAGCTCATTAGAGCATGTTTTGAAGTTTTGAAATGGTTTGAATTCATGCATGTTGCATGTTCTTCATGTTCATGAAAATGGGTTTGAAATTTGGATTTAATTTATTCACCCTTGGGCTTTAAATTCACAAATTGAGCTTTGAAACTTGTTGTATATTGAGTTTGGATGTGTTTTCCAGAATTTGGGCCCAAGAGGTCGAATTTTGAGCTTAGGAATGCTTGGTTTGAGCTTGGGAGGCAAATCTGGAAATTCCAGAATTTAGCTTCTACGCTCCAGCGAAGGATTCTACGCTCGAGCGACCATCGTTTCTTTTGAGCTCCGCTCGAGCGAGGGAATGGTGGCTCGAGCGTAAATTTCAAGCTCTCAGCATCTTGGTGCGCGCAGGTATACGCTCGAGCGAAGGGACCTACGCTTTTCGCTCGAGCGAGCATCGAGCGAGCATCGAGCGAGCATCGGGCGTAAAATCTGAGCATCCAGCATTTTTACTGTAGCACGCAGTCCGCTCGAGTGACGGAATCCACGCTCGAGCGTAGCTCCTTTGTCTGCATGTCCGCTCGAGCGAAGAAAGCCTCGCTCGAGCGAGACCCCTGTTTTCAGCAAATTTTGTAAAGTGTTCAAGAGTGCATCTTTGCATCCTCTTTCCATCCTAGGCATTCCTAGGGCATATTTAAGGCATCTTAAAGAGGATATAGATGTAGAACACACCGAGGCAAATTTAGGGATTAAATTATTATCTTTCCCAACTGTATAGCTTAGTGTGTGTTCAATCTGTTAACTGTATAGGGTTGGCTTTCCGAGGAGACGCTCTAGTTCACTGTAGCCCAGAACTCTGTGAGTAACAATTGTGTAAAGATATGTTCAAATGATTATCTTTTGAATACTGAACTGAACTGTTTACTGAACTGATATTGATTACCGAATGAATGTATGTCCTTTATTTCTGAACTGTACTGTGGCATCCTTAGCACCTACTGTTTACTGTTACTGTTACAGAGATCTCTGTCGGTTTCCTTGTGGAACCACTACTGTTTACTGATTAATGGCCATCATTACTGTTCGGTCTTTTAAGACCTACTGTTACTGTTATGCTAATGGATGTACCACATATGACTGTTTACTGTACTGAACAACTGTTATACTGATTAAATGAACTGTTTTCATTACTGTAAGGACATTCATTCTAAACCTCTTTACGCTTTATGTTATTCACTGGGCTTTAGCTCACTGCTCATATATATATGTAGGTGTACAGGCACCGAACCAATGCTAGAGGCGTCGGGGTAGATTCCCAGTTTTGTCAAGCCAACCAATGCGCCTCACTGCGAGGTTCCGAGCCTGCCAAGCCAAGGCTTAGGGGTGTTCATACTTCCCCGTGTGTCTCTGTACCGTTTTTGTAATACCGTATAGACTGAACGTTTTGTACTGTACTGTTTATCAGGGATTAAGTCCCTGTTCTGACTGGTTGTATACTATATGCATACTGTTTTGTACTGTTCTGTATAATTATATGAAAAATCTTTTTGGCATACAGACTGTCACAACTCATTGGACATTGTTTATTTACTGTATTGGCTTCCGCCAAGCCCTTGTACTCTGTTTTACTGTATTACTGTTACGCAGGCCTTCGGTAATCTAGGATTACTGGCTGGTTACAGTGCTAAAGCCATAGGGGCAGGTTTGGGTCGTGACACAAAGGGCGCTCCGAATTCGGAGGCTTTATTCGACCCTAACGTATCATTCACGAAGGGCGCTCCGAATTCGGAGGCTTGCTTTTTGTGTTGGCCAATCATGTCATTCACGAAGGGCGCTCCGAATTCGGAGTCTTTTGCGTTAGCCCATTGTGTCATTCACGAAGGGCGCTCCGAATTCGAAGGCTTTATTCGGCCCTAACGTATCATTCACGAAGGGCGCTCCAAATTCAGAGGCTTGCTTTTTGTGTTGGCCAATCGTGTCATTCACAAAGGGCGCTTCGAATTCGGAGTCTTTTGTATTAGTCCATCGTGTCATTCACGAAGGACACTCCGAATTCGGAGGCTTTTTGCATTGGCCGATCGTGTCATTCACGAAGGGCGCTCCGAATTCGGAGGCTTTATTCGGCCCTAACGTGTCATTCACGAAGGGCGCTCCGAATTCAGAGGCTTTATTAAATAATCAGAGCTAACTGGGCAGGAGGACATTATATTGAAAAAAGAAAGATACACATGCCGTAAAATCAAAACAGGCGGTCGTGCCATACAAGTTAATGATAAAATTTGCACAAGTGTATGGAATTCCATGGGCGTGGCAAGCTTCTTCCATCCATGTCTTTGAGCCGATATGCCCCCATTCCTGCGATTGAATTAATCTGATAGGGGTCGTCCCAGTTAGGACTCAATTTTTCGTTGGCCGGATTCTTGGCAGCGGGAAGCACTTTTTTGAGGACCAATTCTTCTAGTGTATAACGGTACAACTAAACACGTTGGTTATACGACTTAGCGAGCTATTGTTGGTACCGTGCCATGGATGCAAGGGCACGGTCTCGGCGTTCCTCAATTAGAGTCAAGTCCAAAGCCAACATCATGTCATTTCAGCCCATATCGAAAACTTTTAATTTCAAGGTTGGGAGGCCGATCTCCAGGGGGATGATTGCCTAGGTTCCGAAACATAAGGCACATGGCGTTTCCCCGGTGGATCGCCTCGGAGTAGCGCGATGAGCCCATAACACACTGGGCAGCTCTTCGACCCATCTGTCTTTAGCTTTCTCCAGCCTCTTCTTGATACTGTCCAAAATAACCTTGTTGGTGGCTTCCGCTTGACCATTGCTTTGGGGGTAAGCCGGCGAGGACAAGTAGGGCCGGATACCATAAGTGTCGCACAATTCTCGATACACGCCACAATCAAACTGGGTACCGTTGTCAGAAACAAGTGCTCGTGGTATGCCGAATCTTGTTATGATGTTTTTCCATACAAAACACTTTACGTCGGAATCTCGAATATGTGTTAGTGCCTCCGCTTCGACCCATTTTATGAAATAATCCATTGCAACAATTAGGAATCGCCAGTTGCCCGAGGCCTATGGTAATGCTCCAACAATGTTAAGGCCCCATTAAGCGAACGACCAAGGACTAGTGATAGAATTTAACTCCTCGGCTGGCAAGTGACTTAAAGGGGAGAACTTCTGCATTAACCACATTTCTTCACATAACACTCGGCGTCAGTTCGCATTGTTGGCCAATAGTATCCCTGCGATACAGCGCGGTGAGCCAGAGAGCATCCGCCTGAATGGGCACCATAACTGCCCTCATGTATCTCAGTCAAAAGTTCCTTGACTTTATTCGGGTGAACACACTCTAAGTACAGCCCGAAGAGAGATTTCTTGTAAAGCTTCCCCTGCGGATCCAAATAGTATCGGATGGCTTTGTTTCGGAGCTTATGTGCTTCTTTCTTATCCATCGGGAGCTGTTCTGAAGACAGGAATGCAGCGATAGGGTCCATCCAACTTAGACCTGGTTCGATAACGTTGACCTGAGCTAGTTCTGAAGAGGTAATGCCCGGCTCGGGGACAAACCCTACTTCAATTGTCCGTTTGATTTCTGAGTTGATAGTAGAGGCTAGGCAAGCCGGGGCGTCTGCATGCATGTTCTGGTCTCGGGTTATTTGATTCAATTCATGATGGTCGTATTTTGCCAGCAAAGAATTCGTCATTTTTATGTAGGCTGCCATATGGTCATTTTTTGGCTGCGTATTCCCCCTTCAATTGATTGATGACTAGTTTTGAGTCGCAAAAGATAAGCAGACACCGAGCACCAAGAAGAATGACATTTCGCAAGCCAGTTAACAATGCTTCGTATTCGGCCTCATTGTTTGATGCTTCAAAACCTAGTTTGACAGTCTGCTCGATTATTGCCCCGTCCGGAGCCGTGATCACTACGCCCGCCCTACTGCCACATTGGTTGGATGACCCGTCGCAATACAACTGCCAAATGTCCCCAACATAAATTCTCCAGCTCGGTTTAGGTTGAATTTGATCAGACTTAAAGTCGGCGAGACAACCAGTGAATTCGGCCACAAAGTCGGCGAGCACTTGCCCCTTGATTGAGGTTCTGGGTAGAAATTAAATATCGTACTGGCCGAGTTCGAGAGGCCATTTTGAAACTCGCCCTGACGCTTCCACGCTACGGAGCACTGATCGGAGAGGGTAGTCCGTTAGTACCCCGATAGTATGCGCCTGAAAGTAATGCATCAGTTTTCTTGCTGCCATAATGAGAGCAAGTACGAGTTTTTCCAACGGAAGATAGCACGTTTCGGCGTCAGTCATTGCTTTGCTCACATAATAAACTGGCCGCTGCTCCCCTAATTCTTCCTTTATCAATACAGCGCTGACCGCGCGGTCGAAAACTGCCAGATATAAAATGAGCGGATCACCTGTCGAAGGAATTGTCAATTGAGGAACTGATCGGAGGTAAGTCTTCAAACTGTTCAAAGCGGCTTCGCAGTCGGGGGTCCATTCAAAAGCTTTACCCTGGCGAAGGTATGAAAGAATTGCCGGCAATGATTTGTGGAATGACTGATGAATCTGTTAAGTGCGGCGGCCATTCCCATCAGCTTCTGAACCTCTTTGACCGACCGAAGAGAGTTGAGTTCAAGAATTGCTGTGATTTGTCTCGGGTTGGCTTTGATTCCACGGTGGTTAACAATGAAGCCAAGGAATTTGCCGGATCCGATGCCAAATGCACATTTGGAAGCGTTCAGCTTCATTTTGTATTTGCGAAGAACGTCAAATGTCTCTTCCAGATCGGCTAGATAAGTTTGCTCTTCTTTGGACTTCACCACCATATCGTCGATGTATACTTCCATGGTACGGCCGAGTTGCTCCTTGAACATGGCAGTTATTAGTCTTTGGTATGTTGCCCCCGCATTCTTCAACCCGAAAGGCATAACCTTATAGCAATAGGTTCCTCTGGGGGTGAGAAATGCAGTTTTTTCCTGGTCTTCCGGATGCATGGCAATTTGATGGTAGCCTCTGTAGGCGTCCAGGAAGCTCATACGTTGGTGATGTGCCGTTGCATCTACGAGCTAGTCTATTCTGGGGAGGGGAAAGCAATCCTTGGGACAAGCTTTGTTTAAGTTCGTAAAATCCACACAAACGCGCCAAGTTCCATTTTTCTTCTTCACAACTACAGTATTTGACAGCCATGTGAGATAGGTCACCTCACGGCTTGCCTCGGCATCAAGCAATCAATCAACTTCTTCAACAATGGCAGCAGTGTGTTCCGCGGCAGACCGCCAGCTTTTTTTAATAATTGGCTTACATTTGGGATCAACGTTTAAGCGATGCTGGGACACAGATGGATCCACCCACGGCATCTCATAAGGTAACTATGCAAATACATCAAGGTTGCCGAGTAAGAAGGATATTAGCTCTTGCCTGTTGACTTTATTCAGAGAAGCGCCAACCATGAAGAACTTGTCAGGATTCCCGTCAATTTCTACCCGATCTAGGGCTCCGGTTGCCTTTTCACTTGAGAGCCGCCCAACATCGTCGAGGCTCTCCCAATCCGACACCTCAATTGAATTCACTTCCAGTTCCCTTGGTTTCTTTGCAGCAAGAAGATAACACGCCTGTGCTAATTTCTAGGAAGCTTGAATTTGCTCTATGCCCCATTCAGTCGGAAAGCGAAGTAGTTGATGATATGTGCTTGGCACGGTCTGCATGGTATGCAACCAAGTTTGTCCTATGATGAGATTATACGGTGAAGGAAGCTTGACAACCAAAAATTCTACATCCACTGATCGGAAGCCCGTCCGAACTGGTAGCGTGATTTTGCCCAACGGATATTCCGGATTAGCGTTGAAGCCGAATAATGGATAATCAGCTGGAGACAGGTCCGACTTAGTGAAGCCGA
The DNA here is from genome assembly GCA_030407325.1 of Camellia japonica. Taxonomy (NCBI): domain Eukaryota; kingdom Viridiplantae; phylum Streptophyta; class Magnoliopsida; order Ericales; family Theaceae; genus Camellia; species Camellia japonica. The sequence continues at coordinate 83,822,443 of JAPPVO010000013.1, read as the reverse complement.
GTTTAACGAAGGTCTTGTAATACATTACTTCTGAAGTACTTCCCTGGTCAATGAGAACACGTTCAACGGTGAATTGGTTTACGCGTAATTCGATGACTAAGGGATCAGTATGGAGAAGCGTTACGCCGACCAAATCAGAATCATCAAAACTAATACTCGTAGTTTCATGGGGCCGTTTTCGCTGGTGTGATTTTCTTTTGGGGATCAGGATGCGACTGAATTGTATGTACTGCGGATGCCGTCGGCAAGCTATATATCATATGAATTACGCCGAGTAGGGGTGAATCCTGCCATATAGCTACTGTTTTTGTTAAATTGTTCTTTCGGACGTGTTGCATAAGCCGACTATCTTGTACCAACTCCTCAAGGTGGTCCTTCAACGCATAACAACTATCAGTATCATGACCGTGGTTTTTGTGATACTCACACAGCCTATCCTGTCTCCTCGTGTCGGGAGGTCCCATAATCTTGGGTGGCCATTTAAAGAAGGGAAGTTGTTGAACTTTAGACATAACCGTACTAATCGGCTCCGTTAATTTCGTATATTTCTTGTCCGTGCGCTTTATGCGCCTGCTATCCACTTGAAGTTGTTCGTTAGCTCGATGTGAACATTGGTCATTTGATCGGCGCGAATCTCATCTTTTATCTCGTCTAGCCTGATTCTGTGGTTCAAGGCTCCGTGTTGGTACAGAGTTCATCGACTGACTGATTTCAAATGGGGCCGTCTTGTTGGCCTTGTGTCCGGCTTTGATCCACAGGGCATCATCTTCCACTTTGCAATATTCCTTGACTTTCTTCATTAATGACCAGACTGTTTTGGGGGGCCGTCTGGTCAACGAGCTATGGAGGGCACTATCAGATGCAAACCTATCTTAAAGGCTATGATGGCCATGGAGTCATCGCAGGCATCATCTACTAGATTAAAGCACTCCAAATAACGCGTCGAATATGCACGAAAGGTTTCTCCTGGTTGAATTTGCATTGCCCGGAGAGAATCGGCCTGCTTCAGCTGGACCTCATTGGTGCTGAACCTTGCCCTGAAGGATTTTTGGAGTTGGTGGAAGCTCTTAATCAATGCCGGTTCCAATTTATAATACCATCTAACAGCCAATGGTCCCAAACTGCTCGAAAATATTCGACACATGAGGGTCTCGTCGTCTGCATGAAGCGTCATGGCTTGCTTATAATGATGAATGTGATCAGTGGGATCTGATTTTCCATCGTATAGGGTGAACAATGGAGCTTTGAACTTTTTGGATAGCACTGCCCTTACGATCCGTCGCACAAAGGGGTCATATTGATTCTCTTCGTCTGAATCATTTCGTCTTCGCTTATTCCGCGCACGCGGACTTTCTTCGGAAGAACTAGAGACTTCGACTCGTCCCTTCTTTTTGGGTTCTGGGAACGATGAATCAGAATCACTGTTACTATCATGTCTCTGAGTTCGAAGTCGTCGACCATCCTTTGTCAAAGGTTGTCCCCGATCTTGGCACGCGACCTGTTGGGATTTTGCCACCTCCAAGGCCAAATCCTGTCAACGGCGCTCGTTCTCAGCCATCATGTTTTCTAACCTTTGTTCATTTTGCTTAGCCTGATCCATAATCGCTTGCATTGTCTCATGTGCTGATGTCGAGGGTGAGGTCTGGGCAACTAAGTTGAAGTTCAAGGCCCTTCGTGTGACAATGTTCTCTGGCCCAAGCATGTTTCTCGGAGTGGTATCATCTCGTGGCATAAGGTTGTTAGTGACTACCGGAGGATCTTCTGTCACGTCCGCCATGGATGTGCTTGAGTATTCCCATAAACGGCGCCAATTGTGGAGATAAGGTTTGGAAATACTCTCTGGATCCAGTAGGACGCTCTTGATCCTCAGCTAGTCACTTGAAAAGAAATGAACGCTCCAGTCGGGGGTGCCGGAATTAGCACTCCGACGGATTAGTCAGTGTATACTCTCTAGGTTGCTTATATCTTAAGTTAATCTTACTTTTTCTCACATACCTTTTCTTAGCTGATGCTCTTCTTATTTATAGTCGTCCTTGATGTTGATGGTTAGGCCCATCTTTCGTCCAACGAACAATCGCTCATTCTGCTACCTGTTCATATTCGGCCCAGTTTACACTTGATTCTTCGGCCGATCTGGTTATTCGTCCTCTGTCCCTCCGAGACAGAGCCGTATAGTACATGACTTGATTTCCTTCTTTAAGTTATTCGGCTTACCTACGTAATAATATATTCGACCTCCACAGAAATTTAAAAAAAATAATTTTCTTTATTTTTGTTAATTTTTGCTTAGAGCAATGTAAAGAAACCAACTACAGCACACACATTGACATAAAAAAATAAAAATAAAAACAAAACAAAACAAACAAACGCACCAAAGTATGCCATTTTGGCGCACAGCACTCCCTGCTGTACAGCAAGGACCTTTTTCCCGATAGGTAGATAGAAGTGACTTTCCTTCACTTCAGAATCGAAGTGGAGCGTATTGTTGAGTCTTCGTGAGTCCATTATAGAGTTCATATCGGCAATCCGAATTATTCAATATGTAGAGCTTATCGAATACTTCATTCTTGTAAAAAATCACGTTGATCGGATATCGATAATCATTTGATCAAACCAAATTTGTGTCAACGGTAATTATAATTTTAAAAATAAATTGTTCACACAAATGTGATTTGATCAAGTGACTATTGATATCCAATCAACATGATTTCTTACAAAGATGAAGTACTCGATGAATTTTACACATTGACAGTTTGAATCGTTAAAACAAATATAAAATAAATTCACAATAAAGTAGACTGAATCGTCCAATTGATTAGTCTAACTAGACTCGAAGTCGTTTTTTTCTCAATGGTTTCAGCTCAAGAAATTAGATGGTACGATATATATGCCTCTAAACAATCAATTGTATTCGGATGTTGTTTCAAAATTCTTTTTAAAACTCATAATCAAATAAACAACTCAAAATTTAATTTAAAAATTATTTTCAAAACTCATAATCAAACTCCTTTCAAAACTCTATTTTTCTAAAAAAATTCAATATTTTTTTTATTTTATTTTTTAAAATTATTTTTAGAATCATGATTTAAGTGTGGAGTTGTATTTTGAGTTCTGAGGTTAAAATTTGTTTGGTTATGAGTTTTGAATAGAGTTTTGAGTTGTATTTTTTTAATGTGCACAGCATTTCATACAATTGTGCATTGTATTTTTTTTTTTAAAAGTATTCGCTTTGTATTTTTTAAATTTTTTTTTACTTTTTTTAAATATTTAATTTTTTTTAATTTTTAAAAAATTGAATCACCTTATATATTTAAATCATAACAAATTATTTGGCCAATACTTAAAAAAATAAAAATGAAAAAAATATGTTTGAAAAAATAGAAAATAAAGAATAATTTTAAAGAACAAAATAAAAAAAATTAGAATTTTGAAAAGAATTTTGAAAAAAGTTTGGTTTTGAGTTTTGAAAGGAGTTTTTGAATTGAGTTTTGAGTTATGTGTTTAGTTATGATTTGAGTGTGGATTTGTGTTTTGAGTTTAAAATATTAAAAAAATAAAACATTTAAAATAAAAAAATAAAAAAATTTTAAAATAAAATTTATATATTTAAAATAAAAAATAAAATTTTCTTAAACATTTTTAAATATCTAAAAAAATTAAATCTAAAAAATTTTAAAATACAATTCAAAATTCAAAAACTCAAACTCAAAATACAATTCAAAACTTTTTTCAAAATTCAAAAATTCAAACTATTTTTTCAAAATTTATAACCAAACAAATTTTCTCTTTTCAAAACTCAACTCACAATTCCATACTAAAATTATAGTTTTACACTCAAATCATGATTCTAAAACTAAACCAAACAGAGCCCAATTTTGCTTACTTTAATTCATAAATAAATGATTTCCATATGTACTGCAAAATAAAATTAAAAATTAAGGCTTTTTGTTAACATGTACCTTAAGACTCTATTTGATTTATAGATTTTGGTAGAAATTTAAAATAAAAAATGAAAAATGTATATGAAATACAGGTGGAAGTGGTCATATTTTACTTATATTTTTTATTTTCCTTTTTATTTTCAAATACGTACCTAAATTTATAAACTAAATACAGCCTAATGACATATGTTAAGGAAACATTAAGGTGCCGTTTGGTAACACTTACGTTTTCAATTTTTTGTTTATATTTATAAAAATTTTAAAAACTCAAATAAAAACTTGTTTGGTAAAATTTTTGATTTATAAATCAATAGTCTCAGTTTATAAATTTGGCTAAAAAATGAAAATACAAAAAATATGTTTTCGTTTTGAGTTTTTTTTTTTTTTTACCACCCAACATTAGCCACCCAACACTAGCCACCGTCTTCCGCCACCATCACCCAACCCTACCACCACCCGCCACCACCACCCACCTGCCACCACTCGCCACCATCACCCACCCCTCGCTACCATCACCACTACCACCCATCTGCCATCCACCTGCCACCACCTACCACCCGCTACTACCATTCACTGCCCGCCACCACCACCCGCCACCTACTTGCCACCACCACTCACCATCCACCTGCCACCACCATCCACCACCTGCCACCACCAACCACCCGCTACCACCAACCACCAGCCACCCATCCGCCACCACCAGCCACCACCTCCTACCACTACTACCCTCCACCCGCCACCACACCCACCACCCCCACCACCACTACCACCACCACCACCACCCACTCGCCACCACCTACCACCCATACCAACCCACCACCCACCCACCACCACCACCCACACTACCCCGCCATCCGCCACTCACCTGCCATCACCACCCACCACCACCACCACCACCAACTCCTACCACCCACTACTGTCACCCACCGCGACCACCCACCATTCACCACTCACCTGCCACCACCACCCCCACCACCACCACCACCACTCCACCACCCACGCTACCACCCACCACCCGCCACTACCACCCACCACCACGCCACCATCCACCCGCCACCACCCGCCATCCGCCACCCACCTGCCACCACCACCCGCCACCACTACTACACCACCACCACCACCCACTCGCTACCACCCACCACCGCCACCGTCACCCACCCACCCACCCACCACCACCACCACCACCACCACCACCCACCACTACCACCCACCCGCCACCCCCCACCGCCACCCACCTGCCACCACGACCACCACCACCACCCACTCGCTACACCCGCCACCGTACCCACCCACCCACCACCACCACCACCACCGCCACCATCCACTACCACCAGCTACCCACCACCCACCATCACCACTTTCCACCATCGTCTTCCGCAGCCACTTGCCGCCACTTGCCATTTCTCACTCTTTTTTATATTTTTAAATATTTTGTCAATTACCAAACGCGTTTGTAGTTTATGTTTTTCTAAAAAATAAACAAAAACCAATTTATAAAATTTTTGTAAATATAAACTGAAAACGTAAACGTTACCAAATACACCCTAAATATATACAACTACTTTCACTGTAGTAAAAAAATTAAATGCAGTTTAGTTAAATAATATATTTTATAGTGAGACCAAAACACCTTTGTTGTTTTTTCTCTCCATTTTAAGTTTTCATTTCTTTTTTTTTTTTTTTAAATTTCACCTTCCTTATTTTTATATCATTTTTTCCTAGGAAAGAAAAATTAATTTTTGAAAACTTGAAAACACGCTCTTTTTTTTTTTGTCAAATTAATTTCCAATTTTTTGAAATAAATTTTAAAAATTCAACCAAATAAAAATAATTTTCAACTAAAGTTATTTCTAATTGGGATTTGTTTGTTAAAAAAATAATGAGATAAAGTATGTAAAATAAAATACAACAAATTGATAACAATTGGACAATACTTTACCAAAAAAGTTAACCAGGCTCTCAACGTGATAGTTTTTAAGCCAGCTTCTAGCTTTTTACCGATTTTGGGTTACATCACTTCTCACATTTTTTACTTATAAAAAGATAAAATAGACTAAAAAAGTCAAAAAATTAACTTTTTACCAACTTTTCAAAACATTAAATAATTTCATTGTCAATTTCCTACCCATAAATGGTAGTTTTATCCATATAAAAGAAACATAAATGCTAATAAGTGTCTCATGGACATTGTTTTATAATGTTGTAAAATGTGTGTAAAAACATCTTTAAAATATGTAAAAATATTAAAAAATATATTGATTTAAGTAAAAGTGAATTAAGGTTAGTAAAAAAATATAGTGTTTTACAAATAATTTGTTTTATTTGTGCCTTAGGAGCACTTGTTAATAAGAAACTACAGAAGTATACTATCATTTATTAGCTTATTAAAAAACACTATTCAATTTATTTATATTTTTGTTTAATATTCCCATACAAGTAGAAAGAATATGACATTCACAATAGAAAATGCTACATATAATTCATTTTCCTACCTCACTAGCAAAAAAAAAAAAAAAAAATCAACTTGTTTGTTTTCATTTTTCAAAAAACACTTTTCAGAAAATTCTACTTTCTTATTTTTCGTGTTTTTTTGTTTTTACTAAATTTTTTAAATATTTTAAGCAATTTTTTTACTTTTTAGACACATCTAACATAAATACACCTAAAAAGTAAAAAAATTGTAAAAAAAAATCTTTTAAAAATTAACTAAATACCAAAAATACAAAAAAAATACAAGAATTCAGTACATTTTTTGTATTTCTATGTATTTATTAATTTTCTAAAATATTTTTTCACAAATTTTTTACTTTTTAGATACATCTAACTAAGGTGCATCTAAAAAAGTAAAAAAATATTTAAAATTTAAAAAATATTCACTAAAAACAAAAGAATACGATAACCAAAAAATTCAGTTTTCAAAAAACTTAATCCAGAACACTCAAACCAAACACACTATAATTTTCTTATCAGTTTCGATTCGTAGCTCGACATTCGGAGGCTCGAATTTGGCTCGACACCAAAACGACTTTTTTTTTTTTTTTTTTTTTTTTCATTTTTTCCGTGTTTTTTCTGAAATGAAGGATGAACATCAACCTAGAAAATATATGGAGGATGAACCCAACGCAAGAAGTCGATGAACCCAGATTCATTCACATTTCAGATTCATTCACATTTCAGATTCATATATTTGGAGGATGAACCCAGAAAATCAAGCAAGAGAGATCAACCAAAAAAATTTCGTCGTTTTTATGAACCCAGCAGAGAGAGAAAGAGATCAACCAAATCAAACCCAAAAAAAATTTGTTAATCCTCATATTTGTTGATCTAAATCTGCCCAAATGAAGCTTTGTTGGTATCTATTTTTTTTTTAAAATCTGCCCAAATTTTTTTTCCTTCATCCTCAGATTTTTTTTTGTTCATCAACATCATCAGATCTGGCTTGATTTTTTTTTTTGTTCCCTTCATCCTCAGATTCAAATCAGCAGCAACATCATCATCATCATCTTCAACATCACCATCATCTTCATCAACAAAAAAAAAAAAAAAAAAAATGCCTTTGATCATCAAGCAGAACCAAAACCAGAACCAGAAGAAACCCAAAATTTCTCCAAAGAAGAAGATCTAGATCCACACCTTCATCAAAATTTCCACACATTTTCCTTCATCATCATCATCCTCATTTTGGAGTATAGAAAAGGCCTTGTTCAGATCCAGATCCACAGAAGAGGGGGAAAAAAAAAAATGACAACAACATGTTCATCAACGCATCATCATCATCATCAACAACACCACCTTCATCAACATCATCATCATCATCAGCCAACTAGAAAAAAAAAAAAAAAAAAATCAATGAAGATGGAAGAGCTGGGCATCTTCAGATCCATGAAGATGAACAAATTAATGAATAAATCGACAACAAATATCAATGAAGATGGAGGCCTCCACCCCGCCGATCACCGAACCAATGAAGATGAACAAATTATTCCCTTCCTTCTCCTCTTCTCCTCTTGCTCTTCTCTTTTCTCTCTCTTTCCCTTCGTCTCTTCTCTCTCTCTGTATTTGAACACAGAGAAAGAAAGAAAAGGAAAAAAAAAAAGAAGCCAAAACGACGTCGTTTTGACTATTCGGGCCAATTTCGAGCCAACAAAGTCGAGCTACCAGCCATTTCTCTTTTCTTATCTCTTTTTCTCACTTTCAAACACAGTTAAGTTATTTGTCTAAAAAAAAACATAATTAAGTTAGTTCCCTGTGCATTTATTAATGATGTGTCCCATTATTTTCTGTTTAGAAATAAAAAAATAAAGTAAAAAATGATATTATGTGCAGCATTACTTATTCACATTTTACTTTTAATCTTTCATATTAGATATACTTCCATAATCTGATAAAGTTGTATTTTATATTTGTTACATTCTGTTATGATCTTGGTAGTGGTTATCAAACTTCTGTAGTTATCTATAGTCATGTAAATTGATGCTATATATATATATATATATGTGAATAAACATAAGCTTTGTGTGGTCAATTTTAGTAAATAACATTTGATTAATTACGTTTCTGATATGGTATCAGAGACCACTGGTGCTTCTAACCCCACCTCATCCTCTGCTTCACGTTCCTCACCCTCTCTTATGCCCTTATCCAGTGCCCATCATTTTCTGTCCCTAAAGCTCACCTCCACCAATTACTTGTACTGGAAAACACAGCTCACCTGAATTCAAAGATTTTGATAACCACTACCAAGATCATAACAGAATATAACAAATATAAAATACAACTTTATCAGATTATGGAAGTATATCCAATAACATTTGATTAATTACATTTCTGATATTTCATATCCCTTTTATTAGAAGTTAAAAATACAAAAAATAAAGTGCATGAAATTTTAAAATAAAATGTAAATATCATTACTCATAATTTATATTAGTTTTAGCAATATAAGTTTAAATAGAAAAAACAGTATAATCCCATTTGTATTAGCGCCAGTAATATAAGTTTTTATAGTCATATAAATATCTTAAAAAAATGTTTGGAATTTTAAATGTGTGAATCAAATTATAATTGGGGGTGTTTGGTGGAGATTATTTTTAGGGGGATGCACCAATAAATCCCAAATTAATAACTTATGCACTGTTTAGTCCTAAAAATTTTCTTATAGTCTGAAAGGTCCCATTACAATGTTAATAACATCAGATACAATGTTAATAACATCAGAGTCATGTTACAAACATTAGATTTCAAACATCTAATGCTCATCAAATTTCAATAATGTTTGAAAATATAGGATGAAAAACATCTAATGTTCATCAGATTTCAATAAATTTTGAAATTATAGAATGAAATATCAGATCATTTACATCATTTACATCATGCTCATGTAAAAATGGGACTAAATAGAGCATAGGAAAACTTTTAAGACTAAATAGTTCAACGTTTCAAAAATTAGGACTTATGGGTAAATTTTTCTTATTTTTAAGGCAAAGGTTGATAATTAGAAAATAAAAGTTAAAAGCACTTTTCTCCCAACTTTTGAAAAATTATTTTTTTTATAGCTTATTTAAGCTATTCCTGCCTAATAATATAAGCAAAAATTGTGCCAAATAGTCCAACACAAATTTCTAAATTTAAATAAATTATAAATTACTTGTATAATTCCCACCAAATGCTTGACTTCCTCAAGTTTAAATCTTGGCAATTGATCCTACACTTAAATTTTATTTTTAGAGGTTATTTGCGGTTATCTAAATTAATGTAATTTTTGAGTTTTTATGAAAATATATACAATGTGATAAAGAGATGGTGTAACCTAAATAACAAGTGATATTACTCAAATAAAATAAAAAGATAAAAAAATATACTAAAATAGTGCACTCCAAACAACCCTTTTGACCATCTCTAATTATTACTCGAACTTTTCATCAAATTTTAATTTGATGAAAAATGGTGCATTTTTCTATTCCAACGGTTTCATCAAATAGATATCAAATCTAAAATTTTACCTTTCTTTCAACAAATTGAGGACGAATGTGCTTTTTATCAAATCACAGTTTTATAGCCGTTTGATTTTCACCAAAATTTTCATCTATCTGGTCGACCGATATTCTGATAAAACTTCAAAAATCTCTGTTGAAACACTTGATATCAAACAAAATTTTTATTTAAATTTAATAAAAAATTTGATACACCGTTAGAGATATCAAACATTTAAAAAAAAAAAAAATTTAGAAAGTATTTTTAAAGTAAGGGTGTGATTTAAAAGTTCATAAAGAGGCGTGAGCGTGCGCGTGAACAGTGATCACACTAAAAAATGTTTAATTAATTACAATTCGTATCTTGCACATTCATTAAATTTCACTTTCAATGATGACAATTAATTTCATGTACCTTTAATCAATTTGTAATCTCATATACAGTTAATTCCAGCCACTACTAATGAGATTTTTAGTGTTCCATTTATTTGGACGAAATATATTTTCTAATGAATTTTATTTATTTATTTATTTTTTTTAAAATTCAGTGGTAGAATGAAGATAGAAGTGGAGGTGGTAGCATGGTGATGGGGCGATGACAACTGTGATAGCAATAGTGATGGAGGCGGTGGCCATTGTGATTGTGGTATGGTGGTGGTGAGGTGACATTAATAAAATTTTAATCAAAAAAATATTTTTCACTTTTTAAAAGTAGAAAATATTTTTTTTTGCTTAAATAAGCTTATTTTTCATTGATCATGAAAAATATTTTTTATTAATTTTTGTTTTTTATTGTATCAAACACCAGAAAATACAAAAAATATTTTTCAGAAAACATATTCCACCCAAACAAACGGAGCGTAACAGAAATGAAAAATAGAAAGACTAAAGTAAAATTTTGATAAAAAATAAAAATTAAAGTGCGATTTTAATAAAATGGTAATGTGCCTAATGTGACAAAAAAAAAAAAAATGTCACATATGGGTTTGTTTAAGATGTGAGTTGGCTTTTTAGGTTTCTAACTTTTTAGCTATTTTAGCCTGGGGCTAAAAAGTCTTGTTTGAAATAGGTTTTTTGGTTTTTTTGACTTTTGTGAGAGAAAAAATAAAATGATTATAGATTAGATGTGATATTTTATCTTATTGAGTTAAAAAACCTATTTTGTCTTTTTGTGACTAAAATAGCAAAAAAGCGTGACATGCCAAACGAAGGCATAGTTTGTCAACAATCTATTTGTTATAAGTTATCACATCACTTTTTTATTTTTCTATAAATATTTTTATAAAAAATTATTAAATAAGTAAACCCTAAATTACTCTTAGATGACAATTTTCGTTAACCTTATTAACACCAAATGAACAAATGAATAATATTACTCCCTCCGTCCCAAAATAATGGTCCCTTTTGGGGAATCCAACTTTTTTTGGTAGTACAATTATTGAATTTGAAAAAAGTTGATTTTTCAAAATTATCCTTTTGATAGTACATTTTTTGGGAATATCAATGTCATAATTGTACTTTTTATATTGTTTATTAATTTAAAAAAAGGGCAAAATAAGAAATTTATATTATTTTTGTACTTGATTTTTGAAGAGGGACTAATATTTTGGGATAATAAAAATTGAAATAAGAGACTAATATTTTGAGACGGAGGGAGTATAACTTGACTTAAAACATAATGTGTCAATAAAAAATAATGTAGACTAAAGCAAAATTTCAATAAAAATATAAGGTGCTAAGTGTAATTAACCTCAAAAGCCTCATATGAATGAAGAGCTGATTCGGACAAAGGAAAAGTTTCAATAGCAAATAGACCACGGAGCGGTAAGAGCGTAAGAGCAATGTCTTGTTTCAAGTTTTCAGCCTTAACGGTGGTTGTTGCGGTGGCAGTCCTGGCGGCGGCCACCAAAGGGACGGAGGCGCAGTCATCGACGCCGTCGTGCGGGGCGCAGCTGGCGTCATGTGCGACCGTCCTAAACTCAACAAATCCACCATCATCGTGCTGTGTTCCACTGAAAGAAGCATTGACAAACCAGACGGCGTGCCTCTGCAATCTGTACAAGACCCCTGGATTATTGGCATCGTTGGGCATCAACGTCACTCAGGCCCTTCTCCTTCCCCAACACTGCAATATCTCCGGCCCCGCCCTCACCGCTTGCTCCAAAAGTAATGTGTATTTTTATTTATTTATTTATATGACCGAATGTTTAGACTAACTTACGTGCATCTCGATTAGTGTTTGGATCCACACAAAAGCGCTTTCTCTATGTGGATCAGATAAATTTTGGGCAGAACTCGGAAGCCTAGCTACATCGAGTTGATAGTACTACCTTTTTCAGGGACTTGAGATTTTGATTGTTGAGTTTGCTTTCAACTCAGGAATTTTGAGGATTTGAGTTTTTGATAGATTGGGAAACTCAGTGAGTTGATTTTTGGATCTCGGCCATGTTTACTTTCCCATTGTTGATTGTTTACCCACCGAGTTATTTTTTAAGTAAATGAGATCACCACAACTTTTTATTTTATATTCAGTCCAACTATTTTCTCTACTAATTATTGGGCTTCTGATTTTTTAATGGAAAAACACTTGAGCGTAGAATTATAATCATGTAATTGTGATGTGATGCTTATTTTTTGGAATCATGATAGATCCAATATTTTTATTTATTTATTTATTTATTTTTGGGTGTGTGTGTGTGTGTGTATATGTTTTGACTGATAATAGTATATTAATTTCATATTCTTGTACAGCTTCAGGTCCAGCTTCCCCTTCATCATCCGTGCAAACTCCAGGTAACAAATTTAGCTTATGCTGTTCAAGTCAAAAGGAACGGAAAATGAAATTAGAATTAACTATAAAAATAGATTTTAATTTTTTTTTATTTACACAAATCTGTTTAGTTCTTAAACAAATTATCATAAAAAAAAAAGAGTAAAAGTTTTAACCTTTTTTTCCCTTCGGTTTTTCTTTTCTCTTGGTAAATTTGTCCTCAAATCTTTTATCCAAACATAATATAAGTAAAAAAAATATTCAAAATAGAGCTGCTTAACTAATATATATTCTGAAGAAAATGCTGAATCTCAATTTATTCTCTTTCAAGGAATGATATCTTTGATTACATCACCTTATATGTGATAAATTATTCAATGTTCCCGGAATATCACCAATTATCATTTAATATGTCCCTCATATTCTCTAATCGCCCAACACAATATCTCACATACCCACCTTCTCCATCAATCACAATGCTATAAAATACCACGTGTCTATACTCCGGAATTATTAAATAATTACCCCGTAGATATACACATGCATACCTAACAATCCAAGGCTCCGTTTGTTTTGGGAGATATAGGTGGGATTGGGATTGAGATTGAGATTGAGATTGAGATTGAGTAAATAAGTGCACTTTTTTGTCTTTTTTGACTAAAAAAGTGAGGTTGAAAATATGGATGTTTGGGTTAACTTTTGACTTTTTATGGAAAAATGTCTAATAAAAAATTGTAAAAATTGGTTTTTAGAGGAAAATTTGAATTGGGAGTTGTGCAGCCGTAATTGTTGACTTTTGGTGAATAGTGTTAACTTTTTAACTTTTTGAGTAACTTTTTGGCTTTTTGGATTATTTGGAATATCCCAAACTTAGCCATATGTTGTGTTTATTTTGGGAGATGGAGAGGGGATTCATAATCTTATGAGATTAGGATGGGCCTTAGTGTTGGAATTAAGATGGAGAAGGTGGAGATGGTATTAGAAAATTAGTCTCATGAGATTAGGTTTTTTTTATTTTTTATTTTTTTATTTTCATGTTGGGTTTCTTTTTTTTCACATTAATGTTTGATGTTTTTGTATTTTTTTTAAAGTAAAGCCAAGTTTGGCATACTTAAAATAATCCATCTTTTTATCTTTTTTCTATCACATCACCTCTCTATTTTTTTGCACATCTTTTCGTAAAAAGACAAAAAGTGCACTTATTTAGGTCATCCCAAACAACCCCTAAAAATCATAATTTATTTCTTTTAATATTTTATATTTCTTTTATAGAGTAATAATTTAACAATCTTCATATTAACAGCTATCATCAAAATAAGGACTTTTCTTAAGTGTGCAAGGCACATGGTATGTAACCCATTTACGCCTTTCTGTTTGCCTTCTGTTTTATGTTTACACCTTACACTTACACTCTTTGTGTTGGTTGCATATGGTGTGCAACTTTAAGGGTTGCACACCATAACAGGACCCTCAAAATAAATATAATTTTACTTAATTCTCTCACTATCAATTTCTTTATTATAATCCTTTTCATTATTAATCCCTTTCATTATACGTCTGAAAACATACGGCAAAAATGACTGGTAGCTCGAAATTTCTGGCTCGATTTTGGCTCGACAGCCCAAAACGACGTCGTTTTGGGCTGTCTTTTTTTTTTTTTTTTTTTCTTCTTCTTCTTCTTCTTCGTCATGTTGGTCTGAAACAGAGGGAGAGGGAGAGGGAGAGGGGAGAGGAGAGGAGAGGAGAGGGAGAGGAGAGGGAGAGGGAGAAAAGGAGAGAAGGAGAGAGAGAGAGAGAGAGAGAGAGGAGGTAGGTCGTCCGTCGCAGCCCTCCACTGTCGCCTCTGCCCGATCGTCGCAGCTCCGCATCCGCCGATTGTCGTCGCAGCCTCTGCCTCGCAGCCCCCGCCCCCCGCCCTCGCCTCCTCCTCCGCCTCCACCCCCCGCCTCCACCTCCACCTCCACCCCGATATGTTAGCCCCCTCCAGTCCCTCCTCCTCCTCCCCCCTCCTCCAGCCTCTCCCTTCTCCTCCTCCTTCTCTCTCACTTTTTCGAGCCAATTTCGAGGCAAAAATCTCGAGCTACCAATCGCGATTGAACATACGGGGCTAACAAACTTGTAGGTTACATGCATACCTAACAGTCTAACAAACTTGTAGGTAACTAACTAATGTCTAACAAACAGATATGGACATAGATGCTGAGCTCTGACTTAGGCTGCGGCCTAGACTGCATTGGCTTGAGGTCTGATGTCGTGGCTCAGGCTGCGGCCTGGGCTGTGGCTTGGACTGACTTGAGCTGCTACCTTTTGAGCTGCAATTATACTGAGTATCCTCAACATATTCATTTCAGGAACTAACAGAAAAAATAATTATATTTCGTTTTTTCCTTCACAAATTTATGGTTACTATTAGAAAATGTGGAATAGTTAATTTCAATACATTTTGACAACAACCCTATATGATAAATAATATCCTTTTTGTCCAACAAAGCTTTGTCTGCATGCATATATCCATAACTATATGATTTAACAATGTTGATCATTCACTTGTCTTCCGACTAATGGGGGATGAATTTTATTACAGCAACACCTGGAAAAAATAGCAATGGAGTGGGAATGATTGCATTGAGTGGGATGTCTATCATACTCTTGTTTGGGACTTCTATGATGCTCTTCTAGATCTTTGCTAAACACTCATTAATTTCAGAATTATGATGCGGTATTTGCACACCTCGGAGGCTCTCTTATTCGTTTTTAATTGTTTCTCGAGTACTAAAATTGATTTGGGTAGTGTTGATTCAATCTGTTACTTGGTTGACTGTTTGCCAAACTTTGTTATTCAACCTAATACTCTATGGTTGTGTGTGTATAAAACTTTGATTTTTTATGCTGTCAGATGAGTTTTATTTTTTCATTCAGCTTTGATTTTTTCATTATGAAAATTCATTCCATATCTCTTATCACTTGACACTTATCAAGTTCTCCAAACTTTTAATAAAACCTATCGAATCTCACAATTTTAACCAATAAATATTAGGTCTGTGAGTATGCCTAGTATGTCTATTTGAAAACTAAATTCCCAAGTCCAATTGGTTCAAAGAAAATGGAGCAATAGAAAATAAGTGAAAATATAATTTTTGGTATTGTTTATCATTTGTGGTTCTTGAGAATGCTAGAAACTCCAAAGAAAGTAGCTTACAATATCATTGATAGACAGAAGGGATAGAAACACAGGATTTTTATACTCCACAACCGTGAAGGGGACAACTAGGAAGTTCTTTTGAGTGTACACCATCTTCTCTAATCCAATTCACCCTCATATCTCTTTTAATTATTCAAAGTATGTCTAACATGTTTCTTCAATAAAATAACCAACATTCAAACCCCCAGCAAACAATTCAGAACAATTTTTTTGAAGTAACCCAACAATTTCAATTTTCAAAAATGCATAGAGAGTTGCTAATTGAATAAATAAATATGCTACAATAACAACTAATCAGTTTTCAATACTGACTCATATTTCTCATTCAACAAATAGTCCAAAAATTTAGATATAAAATTTCACATGCATACATGTTTGTCCTCCATTTGTATATATATGTATGTATTTGTGTCCAACTCCTTGGGATGACATAATAAAAGTTTGTTTGATTTCTACTAGCTTCCTTTCCAGATAAATGTTGTCATACTATGCTACTTATATTTGTATGTTTCAAACACAACTCATTATAAATTAGACAATCTATTGGTTAGATACTAAAGCTAATGTAGAATATAACAAATACTGAACCCTCATCATCAGTGACAGAGGGGCCCATGTTTGCCGTTTTTCCCTATGGTGTGGAAAGTTTGGGCTAACTTATTGAAGTAGTGGAGGATGGTTTGGGTGATGCTAGGTTTAGTGGAGGGGCTTCTTCAATGGTGGGCAGGCAGCAAATTCAAAAAAAAATTCTCAAAATTTGGAAACTAGTTACCTTAGCAGTGATGTGGTCAATTTAGAGGGCTAGAAATGATTGCCTAATCAATGGTAAGAAAGTATATTGTGATGAATTAAAAGAATAACAGGTGTGTGGGCGTCACTTGATGCTTAGCAGCTGTAGGGAAGGGGCTAAAGATGTAGCTTGAAGATTGCTTTGGATGTTGTTGTGTAACTGCATCAACAGCAATTCAAGACAGGAGAGGGGTTGCTGGTGTGGGTTGGTGGTTATTTTGGTTGCAAAAATCATTCAAACCCCTTTAAATTAACAAGAGAAAAACATACCCTAGCCTAGTAAACCCCCCCAATTACGAGATAAAACAGCAGTATGTATTTGAATCAGCCAATAAGTCCAAACATTTATTAGTAGCAGCCACTAACCAAGCAACCAGCAACAACATCCAATGGTCTATTTTTTTTTATTGCACATTAGAGTTTGATACGCTGCTGATATTAAAATTTGTAATGATGATTTACTTGAAACATGAAAATAACATTAAAAAAGAGGAAAATATTGTTTTTTCTATCCCATAAACTATTTTGATAAGTGAAATACTTACCCCGATTAAAAGGTTGCATTTCATGACTCTCAAAAGAGGATTTCTGATGTGTTTGTGGAAAAGCCTAGTCCGGAATGCCACTAGATCCATTTGTCGCCTAATTTATACAACAAAATTCACACGAGTATGATAAATTTAAAAAAGGATAACATATGATAAATTAATACATCATTTAGATACATATGTTATATGTAGTTGTACCTGCAAACTACCAGAACTATGTCTCTGTCTCATCAAAAATGCTACTTGCTCTTTTAAAGCATTTATTACAGCATCTTGAGCTTCCAATTGAATACCTTGAGTTTGCAACTGATCACCTTGAGTTTTTAGTTGTTCCTTCAACTCAGTTATAATGTCTTTGTCTCTCATTCTCTCTTCATCTGAAGCCATTCTTAAGTGGTCACAACTATTAGACTTGAAACCATGCTTGGAAGAAGTGGGCCCAAATCCTAAACCTCGAACACGACCATGATGCTCTTTACCTTTACCCACCACTTGAGAATAAATATCATTTGGTGACCAAGATATACGTCCACTGACATTTCCTTCGGAGCTACTTGTTTGTGACCTCATCAAATCTTTTAGTTTTTTCTAAAACATAATTGGGGAAAAAAATATGAAGAAGACAAAGAGTGAGAGTGATTATTTGCCACAAACACATTACAATTTTGGAAATGTAAATTATTGGGTGTGCTTGTAATTTTTGTAGCTGCCTCTTCATTAGCTGGTGTCTCATCCTTTCTTTTGTGAAGCAGTACGTATAATTTTGCTCGATCTAGTGCAATATTATCTTTTTGCTCCTATGTAACAATCATATCATTTGAGAATAAAATCATAATACAATGTACTAACCAAATTCAAAATATAAATCAAGGAATGAAGTTTGAAATACCATATCAAATGCATGTTGTGCATTAGTTTTAGATCCTGCTGTATGTGCACTTGTTTGCTCTCGCCAGCTTTCCTTATTGGTTGTACTAAGTTCCTTCACTCATAAATCTAGAACAGTATGTTAAAAAAAATAATATAATGACATTGTATTATTTGATAGAAAACACACATCTATGCATACCTGTCCTTCCTTTGAAAACCAGTACGCGACAAGGTTAGCATAGTACTCACGGTTAACCGTTAAAGGCGCAGTAGCTACTATTTGTGCTTCTGTCTTTGTCTCATCATAGTACTTTGCTTTTAAACTATATTTCCAATTTCTCCATTTCTCTCCCATTGACTTCAATATTTGATGCCTAATCATATCCCTTCTCCCATCTTGAGGAATGGCAAACTTGGACTACAATTATATGTTTTTTCATGCTATGAACATTCTTAGAATTATCAATACAATAATATAAACTTAATTTGTGCGTTTCTTTGCCTAATTCTCTCCTTTTTCTTTTTTTCTTTTTTATTTTATTTATTTTATTTTTATTTTTATTTTTATTTTTACTTCAACTACAGTAGCATGAAATATTGTCTTTTTCACATGCATATGATCTTCTTATATACAATTATCACAAAATAATTGTAGTTACAAAATTATCTCGATGATATTCCAACAAATTTCTTTATACAGATTTGGCACATCATGACAATTCTTGTACTTAATTGGGCAGAAGTGTGGCTTTCTAGCAACAATGCCTATGAAGTGACTGAATGTACCACCCTCTTTAGAAACAACCAGCAAATCCTTGTTGAAGGTGAGTATAATGCGTTCTTCTGGAGCCAGATTCCACATATCAGCCATACGTGTAATTCCATGCGTGTTTCGCTTGGTCAATTCACCTATTATAAAGCAACAATGAAATATATCATGGAAGTGAAGGTTGACTTGTAGTTTGTACCTCAACTAAAAATCTGATAATACCCGTACTTTGCATTTCTTCTTCCCTTAACCAGTCCTCATCTAAGTCATCTTCAAATTAAGGGTTAACCTCTGATTCTTGAGGTTGAGGATGTGGAACCTGTGATGGAGCATATGAGGGATGTGACCAACTAGAGTGTAATAAGCCATTCGATCGACTAGGTTGTGAAGTTTCATTTAGCGAGTTAAGTTGTGAAGAGTTATTTGCTAGGCTAGGTTGTGAAGGGCCATTCGATTGCTTGTGCTGTGACTCATTCTCAATATTACAAGTTCGAAATTGTTTCATTGTTGTATCTGCTAGACAAACAATAGATGTAATTAATCAAAAACTAACATATTAATCAAATTAAATGAGAATTCTTTATTTGTTTATTTATATCAGCAAAAGAAAAGGACCTTTATCGATGAATCATAAGCTTACAATTACAACAACAATATATCAATGAAAGATGGGGGCAAGCTTAATCAAGACCAGCCAAATACAGCAGTGTACAAAATAAAAGCAGCCTCTATTTCTCCTTTGCTCCAACAACTAATGTAGTCACAATAAATTCCACTGCAACACTTCTCGCCTTTAAAAACAGGAGCAGTCCAAACTGCAGATGCTCTACTACCTCCTAAAGCTAGCTTACCCAAGACATAATCTAGTTTGATGAAGGTTACAAACAAAGTCACTTACTCAATGGTGGATTGGGTATAAATTCAACTTATTCACACAATGGTGGATTGGATATCAGTTTGTCTGGTTATTAGCAGCAGAGGCTGAAAATTGGAACCCTTGTTTTGACATTGAGCAAGTCTCTAGCAAAACTTGCCAGATTCAATTTACAAGGATTTTCTACATAGGATGATCTACCCATAATATTTTTGGCTCAGTTGAATCAACCTTCTTCTTTGATCTACATATACAAATTTAAATCACAGAAAGTTTAAAATTATAGATAGGATAATTTATTATTACCTTGACTCCCTTCATCTACTATTTTATTATTGTTACCTTTTTAGCTGTAGGATAAATTCCACTTTACCCTCTTAAACTTTTACTCAATATCACTTCAAATAAAGGTAACTTTTAAAGAACTGTTACATACATAGATAAGAAATTGAGATATGATGTAAAAGCCACATTTCTGTTCTTGCAAATTAAGTCTTGAAAAGCATTAAACCAGAGGCAACATACATGCTACTATACAACAAACTCCAAGTGCATGATTTGATCAACCACAAAACAGTGTTCAAGAGAGGAATTATATAATCACATGATGAACAATATTTTTCTATAAAGTTGTGCTATGTTCAAAGATTTAGATTATGTTTGGTACAATTTTGGAGTTATTTATTTGTTTTGAGAATATATATAATAATGTTTGGTGTACCTTTTACTTATAATTTTTTGAGATAAAACTAAACATAAATAAAATAAAATAAAAGGAAGCAACCTGTTTTACAACTAATATGAAAATAAATATTTGCTAGAGAAGAAAACTAAGACAAACTGTGAGTTCTTTTACAACTTTAAAGACATGTTTTGCTATTCGTTTTTCTACATGTTTTGTGGGGTTGTATTGATGTGATTTTGTGAGCACACATTTGAGGGGTTTATAATAATAAATAAATAGAAATGGAAGAAAAAAGAATGGGAGCAACAAAAAGTGTGCCTGTGGCTTGGTCTACAAGAGAGGCAAGTGAATATAAGAGCCCACAGCCCATTATATGGTCTAAACTCCATGATTAAATTTAAGTATTACATTATAGATAAGAAAAATCTCCAGTATAATATACTATTTTTTTGGATTTGTCCCTATGATATTGATGGTTTGGTTGTTGGTGATTTGAGATTGGTTTCAATGATATGACGATATGTATTTGGGTATTTGTTTCATGGTTGCTAAACTAGTTAAAAGGGTGGAATGTTTTTTATGTTGATGATAAATGTTTTTGTGGGAGCCGGATAATTGGAATAACCAGAAGCTTGTTCTAGAAGACATATATTATATGGCTCTATCCTGACGATAAGGATGCCGAATAGATACTGAACTATGGAGCCGAGTAAATAAGAGGACAGTGAGTGACAAGTGGCCTGGTCATGAGGCCCAGGAAACAACTATAAATAAAGGAATAACAGACTGAGAAAGGTATGTGAGAATTATAGTGCTTAAACTTAGAATACAAGTATTCCTGAGTGTGGTTATTGACTTGTCCGTCGGAGTGCTAATTCTGGCACCACCGACTAGAGTGTTTATTCTTTTTCAGGTGACCAGAAGAGGATCACGAGCGTTCCCCAAGATCAGAAGAGTATTTCCAAACCACTTCTCTACAATTGGCGCCGTCTGTGGGAATATTCAAGCACATCCATGGCGAGCATGACGGAAGATCCTCCGACAGTCACTGTCGACCCTATACTGTAAGAGGAAACCACCCCGACAAACTTGCTTGGAACAGAGACTATCGCCGTAAGACGTGCCTTGAATTTCGCCTCACCCTCGACTTCGGAGCACGAGACAATGCAGGAGATCATGGAACAAGCAAAGCAAAATGAACAGAGGTTAGAAAACATGATCGCTGAGAACGAGCGTCTTCGTGAAGATTTGGCCTTGGAAATGACGAAGTCCAAGCAAGCTGCGCGCCCAAATCCAAAACGACCTCCGAAGGAAGGTGGTCGACCGCCTCGAGCACGACAAGACACTGATAGCGACTCCGACTCATTATCCCCAGAGCCCAGAAAAAAGGGACGACACGAAACCACCAGTTCTTCCGAAGAAAGCCCCCGTGCAATGCACAAGCGAAGAAGAAACAGTTCGGACGAAGACCAACACGATCCCTTCGTACGACGGATTGCAAAGGCTGCGCTACCCAAGAAATTCAAAGCACCGTCGTTCACCTTGTACGACGGCAAATCAGACCCCACCAACCACATCTGCCACTACAAGTAGGCCATGACATTGCATGCAGACAACGAGGCCCTCATGTGCCGAATATTTCCCAGCAGTTTGGGACCATTGGCGGTCAGGTGGTATTATAAACTAGAGCCGGCTTCAATCAAAACCTTCCACCAACTACAGAAATCCTTTAGGGCCAGATTCATCACCAACGAAGTCCAGCCAAAGCAAGCCGACTCTTTCTGGGCAATGCAAATTCTGCCAGGAGAAACACTAAGAGCATATTCGGCGCGATATTGGGACTGCTTTAATCTTGTTGATGATGCTTGCAACGACTCCATGGCCATCACCGCCTTCAAAATGGGATTACACCTAGATAGTGCCCTCCGCAGTTCCTTGACTAGAAGACCCCCCAAAACAGTCTGGGGGTTGATGAAGAAAGTCAAGGAATACTGCAAAGTGGAAGACGACGCCTTGCGGGTTAAAGCTGGACACGTGGCCAACAAAATGGCCCCTCCTGAAGTCGCTCAGCCGATAAGTTCCGCACCACCTCAGAGCCCTGAACCACGACAGCGGGCTAAACGAGACAAGAGACGGGACTCTCGCCGACCCCGCGATCAATGCTCGCACCAAGCAAATGAGCGACAGCAGGTCGATAGCAGGCGCATAAAGCGCGCCGACAAGAAATATACAGAGTTGTCAGAGCCAATCAGCTCGATTATGACCAAAATCCAATATCTTCCATTCTTCAAATGGCCGTCCAAGATGGTGGGACCTCCTGACACGAGAAGGCGGGACAGGCGTTGTGAATATCACAAAGATCATGGTCATGATACGGACAGTTGCTATGCCTTAAAAGACCACCTCGAGGAATTGGTGCAAGATGGTCGGCTTTAGCAACACGTCCGAAAGAGCACAATCAAAACCGTCGGCCTTCAGCAAGAGTCACCTCCCCTCGGCGTTATACATATGATATACAGCCTTCCAACGCCATGTACCATACATTCAATTCATTCAGCCCCCCAGAAGCAACGCACACAAGCGAAACAGCCCCACGAAGCTCCGAGTATCATCTTCGACGATTCCGATCTTATCGACATAACGCTCCCCCATATTGATCCATTGGTCATTGAACTATACGTGAACCGATTTACGGTCGAACGCGTCCTCATAGACCAGGGAAACACTTCGGAGGTCATGTACTACGAGACCTTCCTCAAACTCGGCTTCAACGAATCAGACCTGTCTCCGGCTCCTCATCCACTATTTAGTTTCAACGCAAATCCAGAGTACCCGTTGGGGAAAATCACGTTACCTGTTCGGGCGAGCTCCCAAACAGTGGATGTGGAATTCATGGTCGTCAAGCTTCTTTCACCGTATAACCTCATCATGGGGCGAACTTGGCTGTATACTATTCTGGCCGTGCCAAGCACCTATCATCAGCTGTTACGCTTCCCGACCGAACACGGCGTTGAGCAAATCCGTGGTTGCCGACAATCCTCACAAACATGCTATCTCCTTTCTGGAAAGACACCAACGCAGACGCAGGTCAACTCCACTGAAGTGTCGAATCGAGACAGTCTCGTTGATGTCGGACGGCTCCCTGACGACAAGTCACGGAAGCTCTAGGCGATGCCAACAGCAGCTTCCCAAGACGTATGCTCAATGCATCCGGCTGCGCCGTTACACGCCAGGAAAGTTTCTCCTGAAGGTTTTTCCAGATGATAGGAGGCCGGTTGATGGAAAATTAGGCCCGCGGCCTCGCTCCTAACGCATTTGCGCAAAATCTATCATTAGACCCGACCTGTGGGGAATGATACTAGTTCTGAATGGCTCACCTTGTACACTTTCCACTTTTGTAATGCAAAGATTCCTGTTTACTCACTGTGAAATCCAGCTCAAAAGTATTCCGAATAAAGTCTCCGGATTCGGAGCCCTATCGGCGCATGACATCTTTGGACGGGCAAAGTCTTCGGATTCGGAGCGCCCTTCGTGGATATCACGATTGGCCGACAAAGCCTCCGGATTCGGAGCGCCCTTCGTGGATATCACGATTGGCCTAATAAAGTCTCCGGATTCGGAGCCCCATCGGCGCATGACGCCTTTGGGCCAACAAAGCCTCCGGATTTGAAGCGCCCTTCGTGGATATCACGATTGGCCGATTAAAGTCTTCGGATTCGGAGCCCCATCAGCGCATGCCGTCTTTGGGCCCACCAAGTCTCCGGATTCGGAGCGCCGTTCCTGGATATCACGATTGGTCGACAAAGCCTCCGGATTCGGAGCGCCCTTCGTGGATATCACGATTGGCCCAATAAAGTCTCCGGATTCGGAGCCTCATTGGCGCATGACGCCTTTGGGCCGACAAAGTCTCTGGATTTGGAGCGCCCTTCGTGGATATCACGATTGGCCGACAAAGCCTCCGGATTCGGAACGCCCTTCGTGGATATCACGATTGGCCGATTAAAGTCTCCGGATTCGGAGCCCCATCGGCGCATGCCGTCTTTGGGCCCACCAAGTCTCCGGATTCGGAGCGCCGTTTGTGGATATCACGATTGGCCGACAAAGCCTCCGAATTCGGAGCGCCCTTCGTGGATATTACGATTGGCCCAATAAAGTCTCCGGATTCGGAGCCCCATCGGCGCATGACGCCTTTGGGCCGACAAAGTCTCCGGATTTGGAGCGCCCTTCGTGGATATCACGATTGGTCGACAAAGTCTCCGGATTCGGAGCGCCCTTCGTGGATATCACGATTGGCCGACAAAGTCTCCGGATTCGGAGCGCCCTTTGTGGATATCATGATTGGCCGATTAAAGTCTCCGAATTCAGAGCCCCATCGGCGCATGACGTCTTTGGGCCCACCAAGTCTCCGGATTTGGAGCGCCCTTCATGGATATCACGATTGGCCGACAAAGCCTCCGGATTCGGAGCGCCCTTCGTGGATGTCACGATTGGCCCAATAGTCTCCGAATTCGGAGCGCCCTTCGTGGATATCACGATTGGCTGATTAAAGTGTCCGAATTCGGAGCCCCATCGGCGTATGACGTCTTTGGGCCGATAGAGCCTCCAAATTCGGTTGACCAGTGTCACCGAGCGGCGCTCGAGGGCCGAGTAATACTCCGAATTCGGAGCACCCTCCGGAATAAAAACATTTACACATCGAAACAGGGATATGCAGGTTGAACCAGTACAACCGCGTGAACAAGACAAAACGTTCCAGCATTCAAAATAAGATGCTTAATTAAGCATACAAAAATTCAGAATGAGATAAACTTCTAGAATGAAACATTTTATTCGATTAAACAGTAATTACAAAACACGCAATCTGCGTTCAAAGCATTACAATATCTATTCTCATACGGCGTCGCGTTGGGACGAGCGGCAGCGCCGAATCAACGCCCGCTGATTAGAGAGCACTCGCAACTTGAAATGCTTTGATCTGGCCGCGCTAGAGTCCACGATTCACATCGACGAAATAATCACCCTTGAGGCTGGGACCTTTGACACCATAGACAGCGTCAAGGCCAAGATCCAAGACAAGGAAGGAATTCCCCATGAAAACAATAATACCCAACGGTCGCGGCGCTACGTCAGCCTCATTTCTCGGTCACGATTGTAGGGAACTTCGCCATTGCTGTTCCTCCCTTCGAGGTGATCTACTTTAATGACTTAGAGGCTGATGTTTTTCCCTTCTTTTGAACGCCCTACCTCCCACGCGAGTAGGTTCTCTGCTGCGATTCATTGCAATGTCAAGCTCAGCCAGAGTCCGAACTTCTCCTTCGCTGCTGAAGAAAAACTCCATTCGATATTCACAGTTATCTAACCCCACGCAACAAAATCGTTTTAAATCAAGTCTAAGCACTGAAAGCGAAGTCACTAAAGCGAAAAGTCCGAGGTGATTTATTTCTAAACGCCTTACACTGGCCTCGAGGCGATTTCATTAACATTGAACTCCAAAAGACGGACGCTGAGCGATATTGGCCAGTCACTCCATGCGCCGACTGTCTCCGGATTCGGAGCCCCCGGCGCATGACGCCTTTGGACCGGTTGAGCCTCCAAATTCGGAGCCTCATCGGCGCGATTGACCGCGTGTAACACGCAAAATATATATTTAATGAAAAGTGCTCATGACAAGCCGACATGTAACCGTTCAGAATTAAAATGCCAAGTTGACTCGGGCTGGTCAATGTTTATAAATGAGACATGCAAACACATGTGTGCCGAATGCAAATTACAACGAAACTTTTAAAATAGGGCATTTTATTCAATCAGGCAATAATTACATAGTTGGGAATGCGATCCGCGTTCGAACGTTACATTAAGTGTTTTTACACAATGTCACTCTCATCTTCACTCTGCTCGACTTCAAAGGCGGCAAACGGAAGATGGTTACGTTGGTACAGTGGCAATGCCGAGTCGACGCCCATTGTTCGGAGAGCTTCTTCGGCCTGAAGTGCCTTGATCCAACCATGCTTAAATCCACGATTTTCGCATCGGCAAACCTCCTCGGCGAGTTTTTCCTTGGTCTTCTGTATCCTGACTTTCCGGCCATCGTGGAAGCCTTTTTCATAGTCCCTTCCCTTCGCGGACTCCATCGCGAACATGCTCGTCGTATCTTGATCGGCGAGCGCGGTACTGATAAGCCGCTGGGTGACCCTTTCTTCCACGATTGGGTTAGCCTGCCCGACGGGTTGTCCGTGAACGGCTTTGACCTTCCTTAGCTCACGCTCAGCCTCTTTCGTGCGAGCCTCTAAGCTTCGGATGCATTCATCCCTCTTCTCTATTTCTCGGCGGGCAGTACGAAGACGCATGCCGATTTCGTAGGCGGTGTAGAGCCCCTTCACCGCACCATGAATGCCTTCACGAAACACTTCGAAGTCTTGTCGACCTACCATCGACTGCTGGATCTCGGGAGGAAAAATCTGTCGAGCAAATTCGACTGCCACAGTTGAATCTCGAACGATCGAGTCCGCCTCTGTCATGGGTCTATTCCCCACGAAGACTGCAAAGCTCAATGGGCGTGGGTTCGCACCAGGCTCCCTTCCAGAACGAGGTTGCGGGGGTTTGCCCTGTGGCTCCTTGTCCCTCCTAGGCGACCTACTTCGACGACGAGGAGATCCACGTCTCTCCCGATCCCTCGAAATCCTGCCTCCCGCCCGCGAAGGTTCGCCACTTCGATTCATGTCTCTTCCTAGCTCAGCTAGCGTCCTCGCTTCCCTTTTGCTGTTAAAGAAGAGTCTATTTGACATTCGCGCTTGTTTATTCTTCATAAAAGACCTGAACTGAGTTGCTCATTAAGCACGTAGATAAGACCTTCATTCATTTATTCCCTGCGAAGGCAGCGCCACCAAGGCAATCTCATTAATATTGAAACCTCAATAACTCGGCGCCGACCGCATCGTGCCCCCATCGCACACTGTTAATTCGCAAACCAGCTGGGGCAAAGGCAAATTCATCAATCTATCCGGCTGCGTTTAATGTTCGCGAACCAGCTGGGGTAAGGGCAGATTCATCAATCTATCCGGCTTGAGTGCCCCAGTCGCTTCACGAATCGACTAATCAATATTGTTTGATTCGGCGTTTAATGTTCACAAACCAGCTGGGGCAAGGGCAGATTCATCAATTTATCCGGCTGTGTTTAATGTTCGCAAACCAGCTGGGGCAAGGGCAGATTCATCAATCTATCCGGCTTGAGTGCCCCAGCCGCTTCACGAATCGACTAATCAATATTGTTTGATTCGGCGTTTAATGTTCGCAAACCAGCTGGGGCAAGGGCAGATTCATCAATCTATCCGGCTGCGTTTAATGTTCGCGAACCAGCTGGGGCAAGGGCAGATTCATCAATCTATCCGGCTTGAGTGCCCCAGTCGCTTCACGAATCGACTAATCAATATTGTTTGATTCGGCGTTTAATGTTCGCAAACCAGCTGGGGCAAGGGCAGATTTATCAATCTATCTGGCTTGAGTGCCCCAGCTGCTTCACGAATTGACTAATCAATATTGTTTGATTCAGCGTTTAAAGTTCGTGAACCAGCTGGTGCAAGGACAGATTAATCTATCTATCCGACTTGAGTGCCGCAGCCACTTCATGAGTCGATTTACTAGTCCTATTCGGATGAATTAAAGTTTAACTAATATAATTGCCAAGACTAATCATTTTATCCAAAGTAGTGGAAGGCAAAACTCTTCATTAATATCAAAAACTTCGTACAATTAATAGTGAAACGGGAAGGAAATTTTCATTAATAAATTAAGCACAAATAGTATCCAATTTATACATGAAAATTACCTTGAACTAACAAGGATCCACTAAACAAAAACATACATCGAAATTAAAGATACCTAATAAAACTAGAATGTCTCCCAGATCAATCCTCGGGGTCAGACTCAGGTGGCTCAACATCCACTTGCTCGTATGGAATTGGCAAGGCCAATGTAACTCCAGCAGCAGCAAGGGCTTTGAGCCACCCATGTTTGAATCCCCGATTCTCGAATTTGGGGACCTCATCTACGTATTCCTTCAAGGCGGCGCTCTTCCCAGCTTCTAGCGCCGTAGAAGCTTCAGATTCGACTTTTTCCTTGGCCGCCTTCAACTCTTCTAACTCGGCCTCTGCTTTGGAAAGCGCCTCCTGGGTTAACTTGAGCGACTCCTCGCTCGCGTTCACCCTATCCTCGGCTTTGGATCTGAGCTGATCAGCAGTCCGAGCCCTCTTCTTTTCAGCTTCGGCTCGAGCACTTTCCATTGCGGCTCTCATCACCTCGAACTCGGCCTTACTTCTCTCACCCTCAGCTTCAAACTTTAAGCGGCCAATTCTTTCAATGGCATCACGCTGCCGGCGGCCTAGTTCGGCTATCCTTCCAACCGTCTACAAAACAAGTTTGGATCACCACCTCAAGCAACGTCATACGCAAACCAAACCAAACCAAACCAAACAAGCAAAAACGAAAGTATCGTATACATACCAGAAAGGCTGACTGGGCAGCGAACGCTATAGCTGCCAAATTCGGCTCTTCTCGAAAGGTGGCCCTGTCAGCCGGTAGCGAAACTGAGGTAGCCAAGCTCAATGCCATGGCTGGATCCTTCATGGCAAATGCGTCAGAGGAGATTGGCGTGTCTTTGATCTTTGGTTGAACAACGAAGGGAACAACCACGTCGGACTCCTCCAAGCGAGGCCGTTTGTCAGCAGCACTATCCTCTGAGTCGGCTCCTCCATCGGCGGAACGTTTTTCGCCCCGCTCTTTTGAAACCAGCCGCTCTTCCGTAACCTGCTGTCTAGCTCTGTCCGTCTCGGCCACAACAACTTGAGCCGTTTCTTCCCCAGTAAGCGGTTGGAAAGATTCAATCGGGGCAGGCTGAAAACGAGTGGCCTCGACTTTCTTTCAGGCGGCCATTCACTCGGCATTTTTCTTTCTCGCCATCTGCGTGAGATTTTCCCCAGCCATGCCTTCAGAAAAAGCGCCAGGTAGATCTCCAAAGCTTGTAAAAATGTCTCCGAAGGAAAACTCCGCCCGACCCGAAGTGGACGCAGAGTTAGGCTCGTTAAGATCGGCTGCCGCAAACGCTGATTTGAGGGCTTCGTCGACTTCTTCGGCCTCCGTAGCGAACACCTTCGTTGATTCGGCAACTACTTCGACCACCGGCTCTGAGCCTTGCTCCGAATCGGAAGCCTCAAGACCAATTTTCCTGAGGGTCTTGAAGCTAGGGAAGACAAGAGTCGTAAGGTGCTGTTCACCGGTTAGGATTGGAATATTGTCCGCGGCCGAGAATGTGGTATAAGTAGGCTCGTACCGCAGGAGAATATGGGCGGCCCTCCTTTGCTTCTGTACGTTCTGACGGCCAAAGTACTTTAGTGCTGTTTTAATTTCCGCAAGGACTGCGTCGTCAGCCGAGGTCAAAATCCTTTTCAACTTATTGCCTGCAAGAATAAAGGGTAAGGCTTGGAGAAAATGCCGCACAAAAGAAAGATCAACAAACAAGGAGTTATACGGCAACCTGGTTCACCCCTCCGTCTAGGAATAGGGTCTAGGCGATCTTCGCCTTCACCGAATTCCCAGTTACCTCGAACATTGACCATCACATCATTGACTCGTTTGCCAGAACTAGCAAGCATCGTCACCAAGTGATGGTCGGTGTCCTTGGCCCTAAGAAAGTAGCGCCCGAGCCGACCGGAGGATTTGGCTAAAGCATAGCAGTGCCGAATCGCCGGAATGCCAAGGTTGATCCTGAGACGCCGGTTCAGCTCTACGATTCCCATTACGATTCGAAAAAAGTTTACATTGGGTTGCGAAGGAATCAGACTCCAATAGCGGAGGACGGCCCTGAGAAATGGGTGTAGGGGAAAGCGAACTCCGCCCTCCGCAATAGACAGGAGAGGGAAGACGATTGCATTTTGGTCATCCCTCTCCATATCAAGGGTATTGTCCGTTACCAGAGCAAGATGAACATCCTCAGGAATGGAAAAATGTTTTCGGAACCTAGAAATTCGACCCTCGGAATGGAGGTCTTTCAAATGCTTAGCCATTCTAGCAAGGACTCAAGGATATTCTAAAATCAAAAATAAATACGGAAAATAGGATTGCAAGAAGAAGAAAAGGAAACTTACGAAAGGCAAAGGAGAGAGCGGATGAGAGTTGCAGAAAACGCGTCGAAGAAGAAATACCGACTGGCAGTCCAGGAGGTTCGAATATTCGAAAAAGCATGTTTTCGAAGGGACTTGAGTTTCGAATCGTAATAAATGCGAGAGAAGCACGAATGGGGCGGGAAAGCGTTATAATGACCAAAAAGCACGCACGCGTTCTGACACGCATCGGAAAGAGGATTAACCGCCGAAGTTTTGACTTCTAGCCAAACACGCCGACTAACTGATGCTAGCGATGTGTTTGGGGGGCAATTGTGGGAGGCGAATAATTGGAATAACCAGAAGCGTGTTCTAGAAGACATATATTATACGGCTCTATCCTGACGATAAGGATGCCGAATAGATACTGAACTATGGAGCCGAGTAAATAAGAGGACAGTGAATGACAAGTGGGCCTAGTCATGACGCCCAGGAAACAAGTATAAATAAAGGAATAACAGACTGAGAAAGGTATGTGAGAATTATAGTGCTTAAACTTAGAATACAAGTATTCCTGAGTGTGGCTACTGACTTGTCCATCGGAGTGCTAATTCCGGCACCACCGACCGGAGTGTTTATTCCTTTTCAGGTGACCAGAAGAGGATCACGAGCGCTCCCCAGGATCAGAAGAGTATTTCCGAACCACTTCTCCACAGTTTTTTAATTATGTCTTTAGATTCAACAAAAAAAAAAGGGTGCACATATATGTTGAATTTCCTCTAGTCACATTATTAAGCCAACAAAACATTACAAGCTGTGCATTAAATTCATAGACAACAATTTTCTCAACAAAAAAATAAAAAATAAAAATAAAAACATAACAAACCAATAAAGAAAAAGGTAAGCACTATTACTCCATTGTGTCATTTTATCAAATACCTAGCATACATAATAGACAAAGATAACCCACCTCTAGCCCTACTCAAACCCAACAAAATGCAAAACAAGTCAGAAAATAAGTTTGACTCGATCTGTTACGTACAACAGAGAGAGCAACCATGAAACAAATAGGCCAATCTCGAAACAAATAGATGAAATAGAGACTAGAAACCTTAGATGACCTGGTTCCTGCGATGCCATCCTTAGTTTCGTCACAAGCTAGCATATTTCAAACCCAACTAAAACAATAGCCTGTCGGAGCCCCTGTCCTCTCTCCACAATCGACAGACTTTGACGGCCTATGGAATCCACCGACGGCTCCTCTAACTCGAATGTGCGACCGCCGAAGAAGAGGATCCGTCGGCGCAAGCCAATCTCATTTGCCGCATGGAACATCAGACCCTCTTATCCTACGGTGATGATGGTTTCGAATTTGATGGTTTTAGCCCAACTGGGAAACAATTTTATCATTTGTAGCCTATTTGTACATAACAAATCAAGTCAAACTAATGAGATTGGCATGTGTACAAAATGTACATACTTTCTTTTATTCAAAAACAAAAACATAGGAAGAGAGGGAAGGAAATAGTGACTAGAAGAAAACAGAGAAGGGTAGAGAGAGAAGCTGAGAGACCAGAAGAAAGAGAGGGGTAGAGAAAGAGAAACAGAGAGAGCAAACTGACCTTCAAATCACAGTGGTGCTGTAGCTTGACGTCGTCGATACACCGGTGGAGGATGAACGAAGGCTCAATGATGAAGTTTTGAGACTAAGGCACACAATCGAGGCTTCAAGGAGTTGAACGATTTTTTTGGGGACTGATTTTGATATGTTATTCACCCAAAGAAAAAAACAAAACAAAAAAAAAAAAATCTGAGCGTGAAACTAGATTTTTTTTGGCACCCCTTTATTTTGCTTGGCTAATTGTAGCGGTTAAGTCCAAACTATCACTATAAAAAAATATATGGCAGTGCTTTAGGGAAAAACTGTGACTAAAACTTGATTTTTTAACAGTGGCCCACAACCGTTACAATAATCCATTTATAGCAACGTTTTTCGGGCCTGTAATAAAAAATGTTGGTAAAACTCGATTTTCTCGTAGTGTACCTTTCGCGACCCAAACTCGCTCCTAAGGGTTTAGCATCGTAACCGGCCAGTAATCCGTGATTACCAAAGGCCTGCTTAACAGTAATGACAATAATACAGTATAAAGGGGCTGGCGGAAGCCAATCAGTAATAAGAAGATGTCCAATGAGCTGTGAAAACCTGAATGGAAAAAGACTTCCATGGACAAAACCACATTCATAGTCATATACCAAAAATACATGTACAAAGTAGCATACAGGTTAGGGGCCTAATCCCCTCATCATAACTGTACAATCAAAGTCTTAAACATTCTTTACATTAACAAAGACAAAAAGGGTGAATCTAAAACACCCCAAAACAACCTTGACTCATGCAGGTTCGGAACCTCGATATGAGGCACGATGGTTGGCTTGACAAAACATGAGTCTAAGTCGGCGCCTCTAGCTCTGGTCCGGTGCTTGGCCACCTACATATATATAAACTGTGAGCTAAAGCCCAGTGAATAATAAATGTGTAAAGAGGTTAAGAATGAATGTCCTCTCAGTAATTGAAACAGTCATTTGGATCAGTAAATCAGTTATTCAATTAGTGACTCATATTTCAAGTCATAATATTTGGTTCGAAACCATAGCAGTCATACGTGGTACATCCAATAGCAGAACAGTACAGTAGGTCTAAATAGACCGAACAGTCAGTCGATGGCCATCATAACAGTAAACAGTAGTAGTTCCAAACATTGGAACTGATAGAGATCTTTGTAGCAGTAACAGTAGCAGTAGCAGTAACAGTAACAGTAACAGTCAGTTGCTATGGATGCCACGAGTACAGTTCATAAAATAGGACAAACATTCTTTCAGTAAACAATATCATTTCAGAAAGCAGTACAGTTAATCATTCGGAAAATGATTATAATTTAACATAGCTTTACAACATTGTTACTCACAGATTACTGGGCTATAGGCAGGCTAATCAGCGTCCTTGGGTGCCAAACCTACACAGTTGCAGAATGAACACACACTAAGTTACACACCCGGAATTAATAACTTAGCCCCTTGCTTGTTTTGGTGTGGTTTTAATCATCATCCTTATTATGATGCCTTAAACATGGCCTAGGAATGCCTAGGATGGAATGAGGATGCAAAAATGTACTTAAAAATATTTTTCAAAACTTGCTGAAAATAGGGGTCTTGCTCGAGCGTGGCTTCCTTCGCTCGAACGAACATGCAGAATGTGCTTGGTCGCTCGAGCGTAAACTCATTCGCTCGAGCCATCTGCAAAAATGTAAAAAGTACTAGTTGTTGAAAATCTCCGCTCGATGCTCGCTCGAGCATGAGATATAGTTCTTTGCTCGAGCACAAGTCTTGTCACTTGAGCGTGCTTCTGCACACGCAAAAATTCTGAGAGCTTGCAATTTACACTCGAGCCAGCATTCTGTCGCTCGAGCGAAAGCCTGAAAACAAAGGTGGTCGCTCGAGCGTGGAATCTCTCGCTCGAGCGAGGAAGCCAAATTCTGGGTTTTCCAGATTTGCTCCCAAAGCTCAAACCATGGATTCAATATGCCAAAACTCATCCTTTTGGGCCAATTCTCTGAAAAATACTTAAAAACTCATAACACAACATGTTTTGAAGGTTATTTCATAAGATTAAAGCCCAAGAGTGTGTCAATTGTACCAAATTTCAACTAAAACTTTATGATTGATTCAAGGACATAACATGGATGAGTTCTCATGAACTCCAATGCTCCAAGGTATGACCAAATGCAAGATTGAACTCAAAAACATGATGAATTTCCAGAGTACAACCATAATATGGATATGCATGTGGAAATTTTCATGAAAATAATCTCAAAATTCAATGATATGGACATGCATGCATGGGTTGATTCTCAAATCTACTCTTTAGGCTATTTCTTGACTCTAATCTCTAATTTCCATGAAATCATGCATTAGGAAACTCTATTTCATAATTAAAAAGGTGGATTCCTACCTCAATTCTTGAATTCCCAAGTGTGGTGGTATAATCTTCCAAGTCCTCTTCAATTTCCTCTAAATTGCAAGCAATTGCCTAGTTGAGTCCAGTTTTCTTCCTATTCTCTCTCTCTCTCTCACGTTTTTGCACAAGAAGGTGGAAAATGGATGGTGTCAAACATGAATAAGGTGTAAAAGAAATGGCCTTGAGAAAGCCCACTTAATGGTAAACATGTAATTAACTCAAGCTAAATTAATTGGCATTATTTATTCTAATTTAATCGGTCCAAACCGAAATTTAATTAAACCTACCATAAAATCATATAATTCCTTTAGCATATAACACAAGTCAATTTCTGAATCGGTCGTCGATAAGGCTTTCAATTCACAAATCGAAATTAAAACGTGAGCAAATCTTTTTATGTAAAACAGATAAAAATGCATTTAAAGCAACACACTCACATAATTAATTTAGGATTTCATCTTAACCATTTACTTATCATGCTTAATCATGAATTAACGCTAATCATAAGTTAGGGTTGTCATAGTCTTCCCCCCTTAAAAATAGTTTGGTCCTCCAAACTCGAATTATCTTCATTTTGGAAGAATACCGGATTCAGGGGGAACAATTCAGGATATCTTTTCATCATATCGTCTTTCCTTTCCCAAGTCGCATAAACGCCACTGTGGTTTTTCCAATCCACTTTCACTAACAGGATTTCTTTATTCTTCAACTTCTTGATTCGTCGATTTACAATCTGAATAGGCCGTTCTTCATAAGTGTAGTCATTACTCAATACCACATGGGTAGGCTCAATAACATGGAAAGGATCCCGAAGATAATCCCGCAACATCGAAATATGAAAGACATTATGCATATGTTCCATTTCAGGAGGAAGTGCTACTTGATATGCCACCGGATTAATCTTTTCAATGACTTCATACGGCCCAACATACCTCGGTGCTAGCTTATCCTTAGCTCCAAAGCGAGTTTGTCCTTTCATTGGTGTCACTTTAACAAAAACATGATCACCCACTTCATATTCCTTGTCTCGTCTTCGTACATCCGCGTAGCTTTTCTGTCGACTTTGTGCGGTTTTCAGTCTTTGTTGAATCAGTTTCACCTTTTCTGTTGTCTCATGTACAATCTTGGGCCCAAGTAAAGGCCTATCTCCAACTTCTGCCCAACAAATAAAAGACCGACATTTTTGCTATATAAAGCCTCGAAAGGTGCCATACCAATACTCGAATGAAAACTGTTGTTGTAGGCAAATTCGGCTAAAGGCAAATGATTTTCCCAATTCCCTTGGAAATCAAGCACACACATACGTAGTAAGTCTTCCAGAGTTTGGAT
The DNA here is from genome assembly GCA_030407325.1 of Camellia japonica. Taxonomy (NCBI): domain Eukaryota; kingdom Viridiplantae; phylum Streptophyta; class Magnoliopsida; order Ericales; family Theaceae; genus Camellia; species Camellia japonica. The sequence continues at coordinate 83,786,585 of JAPPVO010000013.1, read as the reverse complement.
TGTTCTTTCTGATTGGCCATCTGTCTGAGGATGGTACGCACTACTCAGTCTCAATTCAGTACCTAATGCCACTTGCAGGCTTTGCCAAAATCTTGATGTAAACTTCAAGTCCCTATCAGAAACAATGGACACATGCACTCCATGCAGTCTAACAATCTCATTAATATAAATTGTAGCCAATTTATCCGCATAATAAATTGTTTTGACAGGTTAGAAATGAGCAGATTTAGTCAACCGATCAACAATAACCCAAATTGAATCCATACCTTTACTGGAGCGAGGCAATCCGACAATGAAATCCATAGTAATATGTTCCCATTTCCACTCCGGTATTGGCAAGGGTTGAAGTAAACTTGCGGGTCATTGATGCTCGGCTTTGACTTGTTGGCAATGTAGGCATTTTGACACAAACTCGGCAATTTCTTTCTTCATTCTTGGCCACTTTCATTCCTGGCCACCAGAAGTTAAGCTTCAAATCTTGATATATTTTTGTATTTCCTGGATGGATAGAAAGTTTTGAACTGTGGCCTTCTTGCAAAACTCGCTTTTTCAATTCAGGATCATTTGGTACACACAACCTCCCTTGAAATTTCAACACATCATTCTCAAATCTGAAATATGGTCTCGGTTTGGATTCCCGTTCATCAATGATCTTTTTCAGAAATTCATCTTGTTGTTGCTTCTCTTTAATTTCCTCAATAAGTGCCGGTTGAGTAGAAATAGCAGCCAATATCCCATCTTGTTCCCGCAAAACAATTTCAACCTCAAATTTCTCAAGGTCATGTAGCAGTTCTTTCTGTCTGGTGAGTAAACAGGCCAAATTCCCAATTGCTTTCCGACTAAGTGCATCAGCAACAGTGTTAGCTTTCCCCGGATGGTACAAAATTTGCAAGTCATAGTCTTTTATCAATTTCAACCATCTCCGCTGTCTCATATTCAACTCCTTCTGTGCAAAGAAATATTTTAAACTTTTGTGATCTGTGTGCACCTCACATGTTGCCCCATACAAGTAGTGGTGCCAAATTTTCAATGCAAATACTATTGCGGCGAGTTCCAAGTCGTGAGTTGGATAGTTCTTTTCGTGTGGCCTCAGTTGTCGGGAAACATATGCAATAACTTTACCATTCTGCATTAATACACATCCCAAACCTGTCACGACCCTAACCCGCCCCCGTGGGTTAAGGACGTAACCGGCCAGTAATCATGAGATTACCTACGGCCTCAAACGGATCCAAACGTATTTTAACAGAGTTAATGGGGGCCAAACGGAAGCAAATCAAAACTTTGTCCATAGAGCTGTGCTTACATGGCACATCAAAACAATTATATACATAGACATTAATAACCCACAACAGTAAAGTAGTAGCATGAGTTCTGTATAAACAGGATCATATAAGTCCAAGTCAACCCATCAAAACTATATACAGAATTACACAAAGTCTTCGCCATCATGACAACATAAAATAGATAACAAAAAGGCGAAGACGGGTCTCATGCGTGAGACACGAGGGCTGACTGTCCAAAACTTGGGTTGTTCTACACAGGCTTCACTGAGGCTGGGTCTGGACTTCTCTTGGCTTACCTACAAAGACATGAATGAGCGTGAGCGATAGCCCAGTGAATAATATCAATTACAGAATTTATGCAACAAGACGTAGAACAACATTTTCCAAACGACCTTGGGCCCAATTCATATCTGTAGTTAACACATATAAGGGTAATTTAAATCAAGTAACCATAGTTCTGTACATACTGGCCTTTGGCCCATTCAGATTTACATTCATGACGAAACGGCCTTCGGCCCATTCGATTATGTCAAAACGGCCTTTGGCCCAATGATGTATTTCAAAACGGCCTTTGGCCCACTCATTCATTTCAAAACGGCCTTTGGCCCACTCATTCATTTCAAAACGGCCTTTGGCCTACTCATTCATGTCAGAACGGCCTTCGGCCCATACATTCGTATCCAAACGACCTTTGGTCCATTCATGTTCATCAAAACGACCTTTGGTCCATTCATGTTTAACAAAATGACCTTTGGTCCATTCATGTTCATTAAAACGACCTTGGGTCCATTTATGCATTCATATCAGACTTACGTCCACAATCCCAATCAGCAATTCATAAAGCTTTAAAGGGAATAAACAATTGGACATTCACAAGCATTCAAATATCGATATTACTCACAGTGATCGGCTTGTGGATTTGCCCTGGAGCTTGACCCTACACATTTCATGAACACAAAAAGGGTCATTAACAGTTCAATCCGTTCTTTAATTCACATATTCCTCTTTAGGCTTTCTTATCATTTCATTAACTCATTTACAATGCTTAACATATGCCTAAGAGTGCTTGCAAGTGAAAGAGAATGGAAAACAGAACACAAAATGCAAAAACAGGATTTCAGCAAATAGGGTCCCCGCTCGAGCGTGGACTTCCCCGCTCGAGCGGACCCTTAGGTCTGCAAAAGTACTGGTTGCCTTCAATTCCTGCTCGAGCGCGAACTCGGCCGCTTGAGCGGACTTTCCTGCCTACATAGCTCCCCGCTCGAGCGTCAACTTCCCCGCTCGAGCGGGAACCAGGTCTGCAGAAAATGCTGGGAGCTCGTTTTCTCTGCTCGAGCGGCACTTCCCCCGCTCGAGCGGAAGTCAAAATTTTGGAAATTCCAGGTTGTGTTCTTGAGCTTCAATTCAATTTCCCAGCTACCATTCTTGCATGCAAAGGCTCAAATCTCAAATATAATCATACTAACATGGTTCCCTTGCAAGATTATAGCATTATGAAGTTCAATTTCTTGATTTACCTAGATGCATGTCCCAAAACATGACAAACTATCACCAATATAGCAAATTCATGCATTCAAGCTCATATCTTTAATTATTCAAACATGCAAGGCCATCTTGACTTCATTTCCATTTCAAGGATGCAAATGGTGCCAAAACTCAACAAAACCAAGCTTGCATGCATGATCAAACTTAAATTTTTGCTTAATTGACATGATACATGCTATTTCAACACAATTTCATACATGCATGCTTATATCAAGCTTTAATTCCAACAAAACTAACTTAACTCATGCTCTTGAGTACAAACAACCCTTGAACACACAAGATCACACATTACTTCCATGAATTCAAGAGTCAAGGGCTTACCTAGAAGCTCAATTCCTTCAATCTATGGTCCAATTTAGAGAATGGACTTCAATTTCTCCAAACTTGAGTCAAAATAGCACAATTCTCTCATTCTCTCTCTCTAACAGCCGGCCCTCACTCTCTCACAATTGTTTCTTCAGATTTTTGAGCTCAAATGAGCTAAGGGAGTGTATATGGCCATAAATAAAAGTCCCACTAATGCTTATTTAATAATATTAAATAGTTGGGCACTAATTCACCAATTTAATCGATTTAATCCGACCCGAATCAATTTTCAATTAAACTTCACCGTAGGCTCTAGAAATTATGCCAATCACAATGGCGTAGTCAATTCCGGGTTCCGCGGCCGATAAGGCCCTTAATTTAATTTCTAAAGCAGATTATTCAAACAGATATTCCTACAGTGAACAGATACGAATTCAAAATCACATATTATCACATAATGGCACACAAAATCATGCTAAACACATAACCATAAACAAATTCAGGACCAATTTAGCATATTACAGAACAGGGGTATCACAAAACCCTTATAAGAAGCATCACTAAAAATAGTAAATCCATCCATACCTGATGGTAGGGTGAGAATCGGTGCAGTCACAAGTCGAGTCTTCAATTCTTGAAAAGCTGATTCTCTCTAATCGGTCCAATCAAATGGTATTCCCTTTTAAGTCAATTGAGTCAATGGCAGAGCAATTTTGAAAAAATCTTTCACAAACCTTCTATAGTACCCGGCTAAACCCAAGAAACTCCGGACTTCAGTAACATTAGTCGATCTAGACCAATTCACCACTGCTTCAATCTTCTGTGGATCAACTGAAATGCCATCTTTACTAATCACATGCCCCAAAAACATAACATTATCAAGCCAAAATTCACACTTTGTTAGTTTTGCGTACAGTTTCTGTTCTCTCAAGATCTGTAAGGCAATTCTCAAATGATGTTCATGTTCCTCCTTACTCTTGGAGTAAATCAACATATCATCTATAAAAACAACCACAAATTCATTGAGGAATGGTTTGAAAATTCTGTTCATAAGGTCCATAAATGCAGCAGGCGTATTAGTAACTCCGAAAGGCATAACAAGAAATTCATAATATATGTACCTTGTTCGGAAGGCAGTCTTCTCAATATCCTCTACTTTGACTTTCAATTGGCGATATCCGGATCTAAGGTCAATTTTGGAAAAGACCTGAGTGCCTTGTAATTGGTCAAATAGATCATCAATACGAGGCAATGGGTACTTGTTTTTCACTATCACATTGTTCAATTCGCGGTAGTCAATACAAAGCCTTAATGAGCTATCCTTCTTTTTCACAAATAAAACTGGTGCACCCCATAGTGAAGTACTGGGCCTAATAAACTTCTTGTCCAACAACTCCTGTAGCTGGATGTTTAGTTCTTTCAACTCAGTGGGTGCCATTCTGTACGGAGCTTTGGAAATTGGCTGTGTACCTGGTAACACTTCAATGGTGAACTCGACCTTCCTATCAATCAAATTCTCTGGCAAGTCATCTGGAAAAACATCTGGGAATTCTCTGACTATAGAAATACTGTCCACATTAGCTTTAGTATCGGTAGGCATAGTCAATATACAATATAAATACCCTTTACACCCCTTTTTAATCAATTTAAATGCTTTCATAGACGAAATCAAGTATGAAGGAGGTACAACACCAACTTTGTTAAATGTAAATTCAGGCAATCCAGGTGGACGAAAAATAACTTGCTTCGTTATAAAGTCAATGGAGGCATGATATTTTGTTAACCAATCCATTCCCAAAATTACGTCAAAATGATCAAGATTCAAGGGTAGCAAATCAACATACAGGAGTACATCCCCAATAGTAATCTCACATGCAGGATACACATAAGCACAAGTCATAGATCCCCCAGCAGGTGAAGATACAGCTAATAAGTAGTTCATGGGTTCCAGTGGCCTATTTAATTTTCGTGAAAAAGCATGCGAGACAAACGAATGTGTAGATCCCGAATCAATCAGAATAGAAGCATTTTGAGCACAAATTGAGAGTATACCTGACACAACCGCCTCAGTGTTTTGCACATCCCCAGGTCCAAGTGCAAACACTTGGCCTTGCCTTAAAGGTTCCTTGCCGGTAGCTTTGGGACTGGGTTTTGGTGTAACAGTTAATGCTGTGGCACTGGCTGCGGGCCTACTAGTGCCTTGAAACGTGAGAGGGCAATCTTTGACCATGTGGCCCACCTTACCACACCTATAACATGCCCCAAAAATTTTGTAGCAAACCCCTTTATGTCTTTTGCCACACTGTGAACAAGGTGGTATGGAACTGTTTACTTGACTAGAGCTGCTTGTTGATCCTGTGTTTTGCTTTTTATTTAATGAGTTGTTCCAGCCCTTTTTCAAATTGAAATTTTGCCTCTTGCCCCGCCATTCAGTCACCGGTGCCTTAGTCTGTTTCAATGCTGCCACATTTGCCTCGGTTATAATTGCTCGGTCGAGAACATCCACATACTTGAGTAATTTCAAGACATTAATTCGATCGAGTATTTCCACGTTAAGCCCACCTTCAAACTTTCTAGCCTTCTTATAGTCGGTATCCACCATGTGTGGCGCATATTGGGCAAGTTCAGTAAACTTGGATTCATATTCAGCTACTAACATGGTACCCTGTTTCAGTTGTTCAAATTCAGTCACTTTACGAACCCTGACACACTGAGGGAAGTACTTTTCATAAAAAGCTTCCTTAAACTGAGTCCAGGTCATAGCATTGTTTGTATCACGAATAAGCATCCACCACCGTCTAGCCTCTTCTTGTAAGGTAAAGGTAGCCAGTAACACTTTATGTGCCTCTGAACAAGGAAACACTTCAAATAGCTTTTCAGTTTCTAGGACCCATGCTGCGGCCTTCAATGGCTCAAGACCTCCCTAGAATGTTGGTGGTTTCATTTTGTTAAACTTTTGTGTCAAAGCAATCACATCATCGTTGGCATTTGGTTCTGGCTGTACTGGAGGAGGTGGGGGCTGTTGGTTCTGTTGTTGTCTTAGTGACTCGGTCAGTAATTTAACCATCCTTTCTAATCTGGCAATCCTTATATCGGATAATTCAGGTTCATTGGCATTTCTTTCATTCTCCATTGCACTATATACAATACAGTAATAATAAACATAGGAAAAATAGCTTACTCATGAACGTTAGCATATATAAACATATCATGACCACACACACTTTCTTATGCTCATGCAATGCCCTAATTTTTTTCTAGGACATCCTATAGCTCATTAGGACACGTGTGTGCGGTATAACTCATGCTCTGATACCACTCTGTCGCGACCCAAACCCGCCCCTAAGGGTTTAGCATCGTAACCGGCCAGTAATCCGTGATTACTAAAGGCCTGCTTAACAGTAATGACAATAATACAGTATAAAGGGGCTGGCGGAAGCCAATCAATAATAAGAAGATGTCCAATGAGCTGTGAAAACCTAAATGGAAAAAGACTTCCATGGACAAAACCACATTCATAGTCATATACCAAAAATACATGTACAAAGTAGCATACAGGTTAGGGGCCTAATCCCCTCATCATAACTGTACAATCGAAGTCTTAAACATTCATTACATTAACAGAGACAAAAAGGGTGAATTTGAAACACCCCAAAACAGCCTTACTCGTGCAGGTTCGGAACCTTGATATGAGGCGCGATGGTTGGCTTAACAAAACATGAGTCTAAGTCGGTGCCTCTAGCTCTGGTCCGGTGCTTGGCCACCTACCTATATATAAACTGTGAGTTAAAGCCTAGTGAATAACAAATGTGTAAAGAGGTTAAGAATGAATGTCCTCTCAGTAATTGAAACAGTCATTTGCATCAGTAAATTAGTTATTCAATCAGTGACTCATATTTTAAGTCATAATATTTGGTTGGAAACCATAGCAGTCATACGTGGTACATCCAATAGCAGAACAGTACAGTAGGTCCAAATAGACCGAACAGTCAGTCGATGGCCATCATAACAGTAAACAGTAGTAGTTCCAAACATTGGAACTGACAGAGATCTCTGTAACAGTAGCAGTAACAGTAGCAGTAGCAGTAACAGTAACAGTAACAGTCAGTTGCTATGGATGCCACGAGTACAGTTCATAAAATAGGACAAATATTCTTTCAGTAAACAATATCATTTCAGAAAGCAGTACAGTTAATCATTCAGAAAATGATTATAATTTAACATAGCTTTACAACATTGTTACTCACAGATTACTGGGCTATAGGCAGGCTAATTAGCGTCCTTGGGTGCCAAACCTACACAGTTGTAGAATGAACACACACTAAGTTACACACCCGGAATTAATAACTTAGCCCCTTGCTTGTTTTGGTGTGGTTCTAATCATCATCCTCATTATGATGCCTTAAACATGGCCTAGGAATGCCTAGGATGGAATGAAGATGCAAAAATGTACTTAAAAATATTTTTTAAAACTTGCTGAAAATAGGAGTCTCACTCGAGCGTGGTTTCCTTCACTCAAGCAGACATGCAGAATGTGCTTGGTCGCTCGAGCGTAGACTCCTTTGCTCGAGCGATCTGCAAAAATGTAAAAAGTACTGGTTGCTGAAAATCTCCGCTCGATGCTTGCTCGATGCTCATTCGAGCGTGAGACACAGTTCTTCGCTCGAGCGCAAGTCTTGTCGCTCGAGCGTGCTTCTATACACCCAAAAATTCTGAGAGCTTGCAATTTACACTCGAGCCAGCATTCTGTTGCTCGAGTGAAAGTCTGAAAACAATGGTGGTCGCTTGAGCGTGGAATCCCTTGCTCGAGCGAGAAGCCAAATTCTTGGTTTTCCAGATTTGCTCCCAAAGCTCAAACCATGGATTCAATATGCCAAAACTCATCCTTTTGGGCCAATTCTCTGGAAAATACTTAGAAACTCATAACACAACATGTTTTGAAGGTTATTTCATAAGATTAAAGCCCAAAAGTGTGTCAATTGTACCAAATTTCAACTACAACTTTATGATTGATTCAAGGACATAACATGCATGAGTTCTCATGAACTCCAATGCTCCAAGGTATGACCAAATGCAAGATTGAACTCAAAAACATGATGAATTTCCAGGGTACAACCATAATATGGACATGCATGCATGGGTTGATTCTCAAATCTACTCTTTAGGCTATTTCTTGACTCTAATCTCTAATTTCCATGAAATCATGCATTAGGCAACTCTATTTCACAATTAAAAAGGTGGATTCCTACCTCAATTCTTGAATTCCCAAGTGTGGTGGTCTAATCTTCCAAGTCCTCTTCAATTTCCTCTAAATTTCAAGCAATTGCCTAGTTGAGTCCAATTTTCTTTCTATTCTCCCTCTCTCTCACGTTTTTGCATAAGAAGGTGGAAAATGGATGGTGTCAAACATGAATAAGGTGTAAAAGAAATGGTCTTGAGAAAGCCCACTTAATGATAAACATGTAATTAACTCAAGCTAAATTAATTGGCATTATTTATTCTAATTTAATCGGTCCAAACCGAAATTTAATTAAACCTACCATAAAATCATATAATTCCTAATTAGTATATAACACAAGTCAATTTCTGAATCGGTCACCGATAAGGCTTTTAATTCGCAAATCGAAATTAAAACGTGAACATAGCTTTCTATGTCAAACAGACAAGAATGCATTTAAAGCAACACACTCACATAATTAATTTAGGATTTCATCTTAATTATTTACTTATCATGCTTAATCATGAATTAACGCTAATTATAGGTCAGGGTTGTCACGGTACCCTTAACTCGGCACACTCCTCATCCTGCTTTTTGTATCTATTCAGCAATGACCTCAAGTCCAGTGGGCTTTGGCCTCATTTGGATGATCAAAGATGTACCCTATTTGTCGTTTTAGGTTTATTTCGATTCGGCTTCCACAATTGCCCCCCAAGTATTCTACTATCCTTGAGTTCTGAGTAGTCAGTATGCTTGGCCACCAAAGGGCTATTTTAGTCGGTGATCATTGACACTTGAGGTGCCTTGAAATTCAAGTACGTGATGGACACGCCATTCTATTGTTGACATGTCAGATGGGACACGATGTGGAATGTGTGCAGTTTCCCACATCTTCAAAATCTTCATTCATTTAATGCAATTTGAAAATTGCCTTCTTTGCCCTTTTGTTTCCAAAAAGACTTCATCCTCTCAACTTTCCACCTTCAAAACCTCATCTACGATTGCTCTGCTCTTTCTATCGTTCGTGAATCTTTCATTTTAACCTATAAGTCCTCTAAGCTTCACTCTATATTTCATTTTCAAAATTTCTGTATGTTCTTCTACTATTTCTCTTTCTTGTTTTCTCTTTTGGTCTTCTTATGGCTAAAATCCCTCCTCTTTGAGGATAAAGTCGTCTTTTGTCATCATTTCTCGATCCCTGACAACGTTCAACTGACCCTCGTCGAGGATGTGGAGGTTAACATGGATAAGGTTGACATTAACACCATCGTCTTCCCTTTATTAGTGATTGTCGAGGGTGAAGTATGCTTCCCTCTCTACCCTTTACTCAGATATGTTCTTCATTTTTGGGGTCTGATTCCTTCCCAGCCCAACCTAAATTTTTATCGAATAATCATGGGCATAATAGAATTAAATCATTGACTTTGACTTAACTTAGGGATTCCTGTCATTCGGCATTGCTACACCCTTGCCAAATCGTCTGATTGGCTAGGATGACTCTTGTTAAAAGCCAAGGACTTTGACAACCGCCTAGTATCCATGTTTGCCAGCTCTAGCAAAAGGGTAGATAATGTAATGGTTACCGTTCGAGGTAATTGGGAATTTGGCAAAGGAGAAGATCGCCTGAATCTTGTACCTAGGTAGATGGGTGAATCAGGTGGCCGAGAAATTCTTTTGTCAGTTTATTTGTTAATCAGTTTTTCTTTTGTAGGTTAACCGCGTTCCTTCTACGTGCAGGCAACGACCTTAAGAAATCCCTCACTTCGATGGATGAAACCGTTCTTGTTCAAGTGAAGACCGTTCTTGATTTCGTCAGTCGCTCGAATGTCCAAGGAAGGGACGCGCCGCCCACATCCTGCTAAGATACGATCCTTCTTATTCATCCTTCACAGTAGCCAACCATATACCGATTCCCAGAGGTGAAGAACAACTCTCGCCTCTTGTATTCTCTAGCTTCGTCTATTTAAGAGACATTGGGGTTGAGGATTCATCAACTAATGAGCAAGGCAATGGAAATGGTGGTCAGGATACCGAACAAGGCGTGAGACAAGAAGCTGAGCAGAATATTGGACACGATAGTTTGAACATTGAGCAAGGCATCGATTAAGAATCTAATTTGAACATTGTCGCTGAACGAGACGCCTATTAGGTCAAAGAACAAGAATTAGATAGGGAGCTTGATATAACTTTTGATCAAGTCGACTCCAAGAAAAGAGTTGAGGAGGTTAGCGGCTCAGAGCTTGTGGCTTGCCCTGAATGAATAGATATCGAGGGTCTTCCAGAGGAAGATATCTTTGTTAATTTGGACGATTTGCCTGTGTCCAGGCCAAAGGAAATGACAAATGAGTTCTTTTCCTTTGCTGAATTTGCCAAGAAGAGGAACAGGGAAAGAGTTGTGGCTAAAAAGGCGTTTGCTAATACCTTCAGCTAAGTAGTCGATACTCCGGCCATCCAAATGGAAGGGGCGGTCGAGCAAGCTGCAATCAAAATATCGACACAACCACCACCGTCGGCGTCGGTTGAAGCCCTGTTGTCAACGTCGGTAGAAGTCACCAACGTGACTGGCTCTAAGCGTCCTATCGAATCTTCGCAATTGACTGACTAGCCTATTGAAAAAAGAGCTAGAGTTACATCTAATCTTCATTTGATAGCATTGTTCCCAATTCTACCTAGAATCAAGGGTGTTCCAACCGTCAAGGAGTCTGGAGTTGCATTGAGCATGGCCACTTCCATTACACTGCCATCGGACAAGGCAATGTTTTACGCCGAATACAATTCTTTATCTGTTGCAATGACCGCATAATTGGCAATTTTGATAAGTTCTATTACTTCTTAGTCTTTTGGTTATGTCTAGTGTCTTAAAAAGCTTGTTTCGCAGGCTGCCAAATGAGTTGTCGAGATTGGCTGCCGTTTCTATGACGCAGTGGAGTTAAACAATCAGCTTCAAGCTGAAATGATGGCTGAGTAACATAAAGAAGAGTCAACAATGACTGAGCTGGCAATTACGACTCAAATAGCAAAGGTCGAATAGAAAAAGGCTACAGAAGAACAGCAAAAAGCTTATGCCGAAGAGGAGAAAGCAAGTACGCTAACTTGCTTCACCGCTTAGTTAAAGAAAGGACGAAACTTTCTGAAAAGGCCTTAAAAACCACCAATGAAGAACTGGGAAGTTAAGAGTCAAGTTGCTTGAGGCGTAGAGATTATTAACGGAGGCTCAATTAGTGATGACGAAGGCCTTTGAGCAAGGAGAGTAGATGACCGCTGAAAAATACACCAATCAGGTTTTGGCCTTTGAAAATAGAGGCTTCAAACATGGCTAGCAAAAGGCCCTTGTTACCACTTAAGTTGCGCTCAGCGTACCGATTCCTTTCGAGGTAGATGACGTTGAGCCATTGGAGTCAGATCCAGAATGAAGACAAGGTGGAGAGTAGAAGATGGAAATTACTATTTTGTATTTTCTTTATTTTGTTTTGTTTTTGTTAAAATGATGTACTAGGGTCGTTTTCATTGGTAAAGTGATGAACGTTTGTAACAAGTCAGTTTATTAATGAAAACAATCTGCTAAGCACAAAAAATGCCTTTTATGAGTCGGTGTGATGTAATTGTACTTGTCATATGTCTGAATTGTTGTTCGCATGATCGGCACAATGTAATCATTGATGCAATTGAACGTAGACTTAACCAACGAATATATTCACAGCTGTCGGGCCTACTTAACCGCCTTAGTAATGAATCAATCTGATTAATTGTGTTTTTAACATCCATATGTATCTGCCCCTACTTCGGCTGGGAACGAAGACAAATTGTAAGCCGATTAATTGTGTTTTCGTTTCTCAAATGGAGTATATCACATGCCAGAAAGAATTATATATCTGCCCATGCCTCATTTTGGAATAAATGTATTGAGATCAGCATAATGAATCCTGTCGAGTTACAGGCATAGCAATGTATACGCCGAGTAGATTCATATATCTGTCCCTGTCCTGGTTGGGAACGAAGGCAAATTGTAAGCTGATTAATTGTGTTTTCATTTCTCAGACGGGGTATATCACGTGCCAGATAGATTCATATATCTGCCTCTGCCTCTGCCTCTGCCCCTGTTAGGAACGAATCCATTGAGATCGACACAATGAATCTTGCTGAGTTACCAGTGAGGCAATATGTATGCCGAGTAGATTCATATATTTGCTCTTGCCCCGGTTGGGAATGAAGTCAAATTGTAAGCTGATTAATTATGTTTTCGTTTCTTAGACGGAGTATATCACGTGAGGATAGATTCATATATTTGTCCCTACTCTGGTTGGGAACGAATGCATTGAGATCAGGACAATGAATCATGTTGAGTTATAAACGGGGCAACGTGTACGTCGAGTAGATTCATATATTTGTCCCTGTCCTAGTTGGAATGAATGCTTGGTATGCCAAAAATTAGCCGACTACGTAGAATGCGATCGGCAGCGTGTTCTCCAATTATTGATGGAAAAGCAGGCACATGAAATCGTTAGGTGTCATTGCAAGTGGCGCTTCGATGATTAATTTAATACTGTACATACGTTCCTCTTATAATTAGTATGATTGCTTCAAGTAGGTTATTGCTGTGAAGAGACGTCTATTTTGCCAATGGTCCATTTCGCCTTACATTCTATCGCCGGTGAAGTGCAGAACATAGCAGCGAAACTCAAAAGCTTGTGTTTGTCAGGTAGACTATTCTTCAATAACAGACGAGAGATAAAGAGTTTAGCGGAACTAGACACAGAAATGAATCAACAAGCACCTAGCGACTCTGTGCTCAAAAACATCGTGGAACTGGAGGAATAAAATAGACGTCGATCATCCAGGCGACGAAGTAGATTTCCCAGAAGGAATGAACGAACCAGATCCCCCAGAAATGGGATCTAAAAGAAAGGAAACACTTGAACTACTGGTGCCCAAACCCTAGTTCCACGTCCATTGAGCTTTTTCGTTTTTACTAGGAACAAACCTATGATCGAAGCCGATTCAATCGTCCACGACTCGAATGTGGCAGTTGAATTTACACGACAAATCTTCCCTCTTGAAGTGCACCACTCATTGACCAATTGGGGAAACTATGAGGTTTTTAGAGAAGGAGTCCACAGGGCTATCAAAAGACTATACAATTCATATGAAGTCGACATACGCCTTCGCGCCGCCTAGAAGGAAATTGATCGTAAAGATAGGCGGATCTGAAATTTAGAGCGCCGACTTGAGAAAGCCCAAGCGAGGGCAGAGAACAAGGCTCAGAAAGCCAGGGTGGTAGAGCTCAAGGCGGCAGGGGCAATGGATGCAATAATGTCAAAAGACAGAGTAACCCAACGCCTTATAGACCGAACAATAGCCGATCGGGATGCGACTAGCATATTTGTAAGGGAAACGATAGAGAGCCAAGCCTACAACAAGGGTTTCTTCGAGGGAACAAAGGTTGGCATTGAAAAGACGAAGGAGAAATTGGCCGATGACGTTTGCCGATGTGAAAATCATGGCTTCAAGCATAGATAGACAAAGGCTCTTCAAGCGGCGGGTGTAGATTCTACTTCACCATTATACTAGAGCTATGTAATATCGTTTGAAGCCTACGATGTCGAGAAAATGGACGATGACGAGGAGGCCCTGAACTTTGAGAAAAGCTAATCGACGTAATGACTCTGGTTTGATTCTTGGATTCAACTCCAGTAGCTAGGACGCCAATCGTCCGTAGGATAAATGTATTCGTAATGTAATATGAATTTGTAATGATGTTTTCTTATTATATAAACGTGGTCATTGTGACACCCCAAAATTTAAGGACATCATAATAAGGTTTATAACTTAAAATCAATTTTCTTAATTAAGAACGCCTCATCAATGTTGCCATTAGGTTTACCATCATCCATTAATTAATAACACATAAATTAAAAATTCTTAAATTACAACTCCAATAAAATTTAAGACTTCGTCTTAGTACATGAAAGAAAGACACAAATACCACCAAAATAAATAAATAAATAAAATAAAATAAAAATACTAGAGAAAAACTAGAAAAATTCAGAAAAGGGGTTCATGGAACTTGGGCACACTTGAAGCTAACCAAGGCTGAATGTCGCCTTCCAAGGCCTCGATGTTTCCTTCGTTTTCTTCAGTACCTGGCATAAAATGCTAAGGCAATGAGAATGCCAATGAGTGACAAGATCAATAATGTCACGACCCAAACCCGCCCCTAAAAGTTTGGCATCGTAACCGGCCAGTAATCCTAGATTACCACAGGCCTTTCAGTACATAACATAAATAAACGGGGCTCGCGGAAGCAAAAATAACATACAATAGTCCAAAGAGCTGTGCATTTATATGAACATACATTTACATGCCAAAAATGAGTTAATTACCCACATTCATTACAAAACATGTAACAAAAATTCATATACAAAACTTATATACATAAAGGCCTCAGCCACAAATACAACTTAACAAAGACAAGCTCTCAAAACGGCCTTCCAGGCCTAGCCCCAATTTAGAGGCACCAAAACTCGGGTAGGCTTTCGAAACGGCGGCTCGACTCGGACTCCGCCTAGGCTTGGCTCCTAGAAGGCTCACCTATAAATACATAATTACAAACAATGAGCTAAAGCTCAGCAAGTAACATTAACGTAAAGGGGTTAGTGAACGAATTCCAACATTTTATATAAATCCGTAAAACGTAACATTCATAAACATAATCATAATCATCTCATAAGAACATACATAATGGCATATTCCATAGAATATAACATGTGTCGACTAACGACTAGAGTAACCGGTCCCGGACACCGATTAAACACATACCGAGATCTCGTAAACTGGTCGTGGGTTTGTCTTTCCATGCCGTCCCCCATGACTAAAGCGCATGGGCCTGCATGTTCTCGCCCCCACAACCGAACTAACTATGGATGCCATAATAGATTCACAAATAGGACATTCGTTCACAGAGGACATTATCATTCATAATCATTTCATAACGTATCACGTTGAACATATTTCATAAGAACATACCATTTACAGAAATGTCACTTACAGTGGGTTTCCGATGCCGATTACACGGTCTTCACGTCCTGTCCTGCAAATAGCAACAATATAATACATTTCTTCAATACACATCATCACATAATTCATGCCATTCCATATTTCTTTTACATTCTTTCATATACATTCTTAGCTTTCGTTACTTTAATTCATACTCATGAAATGCTAAAATTATGCCATTAACATGCTAAAAATCATGTAAAACAACTTTCAAAAATTTTCCTGAAAAAGATCCTCCGCTCGAGCGCCCCTTTGTCCGCTCGAGCGTACTGTACAATCTGGCAAAACTGCTGGGAGGTCGATTTCTCCGCTCGAACGAACTTCCCTCCGCTCGAGCGGACCATGCAAAAGTCCGAAAATCTAGTTCTTCTTCTAAGCTTCATCCTTTCCTTTGGAACTTCAACTTCCAATCTCATGAAATCAAAACTCAAAATCATTGATCAACAATATGATTTAACCATTAACACTTTAAAATAAACCCACATGAACCATTAGAAGATCACACTTGAACCAAGATGGAAAACCATAAACATATACATACAAGCTTCATGTCTCTATAGCCATGGAGGTTCTACCTCAAATTGGCCAAATATAACCATGAATCATCAATTTATGCCATACTCTTGAGTTTCACATGCTAAATGTCAAGGATCAACAACTAATTTTATGAAAATCTTACCTTAACCACTTGGATGAAGAAGTTTGCTTGATTTCCCCCTTTTTCTCTCTTCTTTCCCCTTCCTTTTTCTCTCCTACGAATTCCTCTTTTTTTTTTTTTCTTCTAGACTTTCTTTCTCTTGGTTCTTGAGTCAAACAAAGTCATATAAGGGTCAACATCCTTATCTATAAACATATATATCATATAAATAGCTTTTGTACCAAAACCTTGAGCCAAACGAGCCTTACGAATCAGACGAAATTCAGTTTTTAATTTAATTTCTCAACTGGTTCTAAAAATTCCCGGTATCACATAGACGTGCTCAACTTCATTTTCTGAACCCATTACGGTCATCAATTTCAGTCCCGAAGTCATAATTCCAACAGATATTTTGCTAATTCAAACAGATAATCTTCAATTAAATCATATAAATACATAATTCATTACTGATAATTGTGACTCACGGTTCCGGGTCATTACACTCTCCCCACCTTAAGAAGTTTGGTCCTCCAAACTCTACTAAGCTCCATAACATTCCACGCAAAGGTAGTAATGTAAATATAGCAAACCATATCGTAGTCAAATTATTTCATGTCGTTCACATTCAATCGATTATCTTAGTCACATATTCAATATTCTCCATCGCATAGGTAATAATGCTAACATCATAATAAATAATTAAAATTATACCTGTCTTCGCTTTGCCAGTATCCTGTGTCTTATCTGGAATTAAGGTGTAAACTCTTGCTTGCCTCAAAGTATTCCCCTCGGGGGTAGCTGTTGTGGTGGTTTTCGGTGTCATCGTTGATGTATTACCACTAATCACGGGTCTTTCATTTCTTGTGTAGACTTGTGGGCAAGCTTTGGCTATGTGTCCTTTCTGTCCGCATTTGTAACAAACTCCGGATCCACGGCGACAAATACCCCAATGCTGCTTTCCACATTCTTTACAAGTAGGCACACCTCCCTTTGTATTATCATTAACGGTTAAGTTCGATTTGTCATTCACGGAGCCTATGGATTCACTAACCACTTCTACTTTCTGTTTCTTGAACTTCTTACTTTCTGCCTCGGTCATTGGTGATTGGGACATTTTCAAATTAGCAATATTTGTTTCGGACATTAGAGCTCTATCGAGTACAACATAATCATAATCATCTCATAAGAACATACATAATGGCATATTCCATAGAATATAACATGTGTCGACTAACGACTAGAGTAACCGGTCCCGGACACCGATTAAAACATACCGAGATCTCGTAAACTGGTCGTGGGTTGTCTTTCCATGCCGTCCCCCATGACTAAAGCGCATGGGCCTGCATGTTCTCGCCCCCACAACCGAACTAACTATGGATGCCATAATAGATTCACAAATAGGACATTCGTTCACAGAGGACATTATCATTCATAATCATTTCATAACGTATCACGTTGAACATATTTCATAAGAACATACCATTTACAGAAATGTCACTTACAGTGGGTTTCCGATACCGATTACACGGTCTTCACGTCCTGTCCTGCAAATAGCAACAATATAATACATTTCTTCAATACACATCATCACATAATTCATGCCATTCCATATTTCTTTTACATTCTTTCATATACATTCTTAGCTTTCGTTACTTTAATTCATACTCATGAAATGCTAAAATTATGCCATTAACATGCTAAAAATCATGTAAAACAACTTTCAAAAATTTTCCTGAAAAAGATCCTCCGCTCGAGCGCCCCTTTGTCCGCTCAAGCGTACTGTACAATCTGGCAAAACTGCTGGGAGGTCGATTTCTCCGCTCGAGCGAACTTCCCTCCGCTCGAGCGGACCATGCAAAAGTCCGAAAATCTAGTTCTTCTTCTAAGCTTCATCCTTTCCTTTGGAACTTCAACTTCCAATCTCATGAAATCAAAACTCAAAATCATTGATCAACAATATGATTTAACCATTAACACTTTAAAATAACCCCACATGAACCATTAGAAGATCACACTTGAACCAAGATGGAAAACCATAAACATATACATACAAGCTTCATGTCTCTATAGCCATGGAGGTTCTACCTCAAATTGGCCAAATATAACCATGAATCATCAATTTATGCCATACTCTTGAGTTTCACATGCTAAATGTCAAGGATCAACAACTAATTTTATGAAAATCTTACCTTAACCACTTGGATGAAGAAGTTTGCTTGATTTCCCCTTTTTCTCTCTTCTTCCCCTTCCTTTTTCTCTCTTACGAATTCCTCTTTTTTTTTTTTTCTTCTAGACTTTCTTTCTCTGGTTCTTGAGTCAAACAAAGTCATATAAGGGTCAACATCCTTATCTATAAACATATATATCATATAAATAGCTTTTGTACCAAAACCTTGAGCCAAACGAGCCTTACGAATCAGACGAAATTCAGTTTTTAATTTAATTTCTCAACTGGTTCTAAAAATCCCGGTATCACATAGACGTGCTCAACTTCATTTTCTGAACCCATTACGGTCATCAATTTCAGTCCCGAAGTCATAATTCCAACAGATATTTTGCTAATTCAAACAGATAATCTTCAATTAAATCATATAAATACATAATTCATTACTGATAATTGTGACTCACGGTTCCGGGTCATTACAAATAAGATACTACAACCCGAAAAAACCCACCCCGATAACAATACTCACAATAAATAAATAATGGGTAGTAACAGAATAACAAGCATCGTTTAATAAGCATAATAGAAATGCTATTAGTTGAAATAATAACAATAAATAATAAGAACAATGGCAAGCGGAAGCAGTATTTCATCATAAGGAAAATGCCAAGTTTTCTTTTAAATTCACATAGATTTAGTTTATCAAGTAAATCTAAGTAACTCCCCGCAGAGTACTATTTCCACTCAACCACTAAGCAATAGCCACGGGCAATTCTGACTCTCCCTTGGCCAAATATTCAAATGTTACTTGTTGTAACTACCAATGATGCCCATGCACCAAGGTTACGTACTTGAGTCGTGACATAACGGTCTGTCCCAAGGGAACAGTCTATGTTATGACACCGGCACCACCAACCTTATATCGACTATACCGATAAGAGCCGAAATACCTTCCTGTTCCATGTTAGGGTTCGTAACTCACTTGCGCAAGACTCTAAATCGGGCTCACCCCATCACTTTTAAACTTTAATGCATCGGTTCAATTTTGTATTTCTTTACTTAGTCGAATTCACATTTTGATACATGTATGAGTTTTAGTTTGCAAACCACAGGGACATAAGGTTTATACAGCACAACATAATCACATATGGCAACCAAAATAAATATTATAGAATGTCTTAGGAGTCATCACAAAATTTCAATGAATTTCTCACACTTCTTCTTTTCAGCATTGTATGGTCAGACTAAAAATAATGAAACCCATATCAAAAGAAGTTCAATTATTACAATATTTTAGCTGGTGCTAGTTCATTGAGTTAGGAAAATATTTCACGAAGAATACTGGGGCTAAAAACAATTTTAAGATGGAGAAATAAAATTTGGAAGAAAACTGGTTTCTAGGACAGTGAGTTACAGTAACTTCCAGCCCAAGTGATCTATGTTTGAAAAATAAAAAGGGGCCTCAAACGGTGTCAAAAAGAGGTATGGTCTAAATTTCTTGCTATATATTTGAGTTTAGAACATATTTCCAGAAGAGTTTGAAGACTGAAAACCAATGAAAGATGGTCAAATAATTTTTCTAAGAAAATTGGACAGATTTTGTCACATTTTAGTAAAACTACAATTTCTCCTTTTAGACTTATCCATTTTTTGTGAAATCGGTGGAAAATGAAAGATAACTCTTATATATACCTATCCCAAGTGGTTGTGCAGAAAAATGCCATTTACAGAGAAAATGAGACCTGTTTGAAGTCACTATTTCTGCTGTGTACACTTAGGACAAATATTTACTTCGGTAAGAAAATGGTATCCAATGATTTTATAAAAATTTACACGTGTGTAGAACACCATATACTCCCAGTACAAACAATTTTTGACACAAGTTATTTTGAATTTATTAGAGCATTTTACATTGGAGAAAATCTGAAACAGTGAAGAAAATGTAAGTTTTAAGTAAAAGTGAACCAACTTTATCTCATTTTACCCCCATGCAAGATTATTTCAAAGACATAAGAAAATAAAATCAATAGCTAAACCATTAATCTATGCTTGCAAGAAGGAATATAAATCATATAATCATGAAATTATTATTCTATCAAAATATAAACATGCATTGAGCTATTCTTGCTATATGTGTATTAACAATGCATACTCTTGCATATTTTTAATATATAGATTTAGTAAAAAAAAATCTAAGGGAGGATAGAGGTTAAGTATTCCTACCTCAAGAGCTTTTACAAACTATTCTCAAAATTAGTTTTAAAATGGTGACCACCAAGCACCCTCTCCTCTTCCTCTCTTTTTCTTTTCTTTTCTCCTCTTTTTTTCTTTTTCCTCAGCCATGTGTATAGAAATGAAAGGGCTGAGATAGAGTTCTATTTGTAGGAGTTTGGAGGTCTATTTTTATTTTTTATTTTATTTTTATTTATTTATTTTTTTTTTCCCTCTTGGCTTGGGAAATATTACCTACATGTCTAGGCTTAGAGTGTGTTTCTATGCATGCCTTGGCATGCCTTGATAGCAGCCTCCTTGGGAAGAAAAGGCAGTCGAAATGCTCTGCCCAAAAATCTGAATTTTGAATTTTTTTTTTTTTTTTTAGTGTGTACAAAAAATAAAAATCAATATATATATAACCTAGTCACTAGATATTTTGCTCCCTACTATCAACTAACTTAGTTATTATTTGTTTAAATCATTTAGTTGCCACAACTATATTTAGACACAGAAATTTAATCACATAAAGATAAATAAATTTATTTAAAGGAGTTTAATATTGGTATTAATCATGATACTATTAACATTATAATTTAATAATTTAATAATCACTATTAATTGACTTAATATTGTTATTAACAAACTAATTAGTTGTCTAAAAATTCAGGTTCTTACAATCATGTTTGCTTGAAGTAATTAGACTAATTATGTTTTCAAATTGCACGAAGAGTGCTTCGAATTCGGATGCTTATATTGATGACACTTTGTATCGAGCATGAAGAGCACTCCGAATTTGGAGGCTTAAATGATGGCGCTTCGTGTCGAGCACGAAGAGCACTCTGAATTCGGAGGCTTAGATTGATGGTGCTTCGTGTCGAGTACGAAGAGCACTCCGAATTTGGAGGCTTATATTGATGGCACTTCATGCCAAGCATGAAGAGATCTCCCTCTGAATTCGGAAACTAAATAAAAGTAGGGCAATCAGAGCTAAATAAACAAGGAAGTAACATAACATTTTGTATCATTGATTGACTGTACATATTCAAGGTAGTAATATACACAAAAGCTGACAAACATTAATTTGAGAAAGTCGAAGAAATTAACATAACCATCAATACTAATGATAATATTTGCGAAGACGAGTTGAATTCCAAGGCTGGGGTAACTTCTTGTCGTTCATGTCTGAGAGTCGATATGCCCCTACTTCGGCAATGGAATCGATTTGGTATGGGTCATCCCAATTTAGGTTGAGCTTACCATCCGCAGGATTCTTAGTAGCAGGTAGTACTTTTTTAAGAACCAACTCTCTAGGAGTATATCGGCACAGATGTACTCGTTGATTTTATGATTTGGCTAGTTGCTGTTGATATCGCGCCATAGTCACAAGGGTCCGATCTCAGTGTTCTTCAAGTAAATCCATATCCAATGCCAGCATCATATCATTTCGACCTTTATCAAAAGCCCTCGATCGAAGGGTCGGTATGCTAATCTCTAGGGGGATGATAGCATCATTGCCAAAACTCAAAGCAAATAGAGTCTCGCCTGTAGATAGTGCGATAAGCCCACAATACGTTCGGTAATTCATCAACCCACTTGCCCTTTGCTTTTTCCAAATGCTTTTTGATGCCATCCAAGACTACTTTGTTGGAAGTCTTTACTTGTCCATTACTCTGCAGATAAGCTGGTGAAGAAAAATAGGACCGAATGCCATACATGTCGCACAACTCTCGGTAGATGTCGCAATCAAACTGAGTACCGTTATCTGAAATAAGCGCCCTGGGTATGTCGAATCAAGTAATGATATTCTTCCAAAAAAAGTGCTTGATATATGCATCTCGTATATGTATCAATGGTTCTACTTCAACCCATTTTGTGAAAATCAGTAGCAATAATTAAGAATCGTTTATTACCTAGAGCTTTCAGCAGTGACCTAACTTTGTCCAAGCCCCATTGAGTAAAAGGCCAAGGACTAGCCACGGAGTTCAAGTTTTCGACAGGCAGATATGTTGATAGAGAAAACTTGTAGCACTGTTCGCATTTCTTAACATAATCCTTAGCGTCGATACGCATAGTCGACTACCATTACCCTTGAGTAATGGCTCAGTGAGCCAATGATCTAACTCCTAAATGAGCGCCATAATGTATTTCAGCCAAAAAATCCTCGATCTTGTCCAGATGGATACATTCCAAGTAAGGCCCCAGAGAGAGATTTTTTTATAAAGTTTTCACTGAGGATCCAAATAATATCTCAAAGCCTTATTTCGCAACTTATGTATAGCGACCCCGGTCTTTTCCCATTTGATTGTTGTATCCGGACTTATGTCCGTAGATTCCGTCACATTATTGTTGGTGTTGTTGTCCTTTAATTCCTTTATTTTGAGTTATAGGATATGTTGGGCAGATTATGTTACAGGTTGGTTGGGTTTAAAACCATGAGTTGCTGCCCAGTTTTGGGTTGGTCGCTCGAGCGAGCTCTTCTTCGCTCGAGCGAGGTCATTGTTTTTGTTTCTTCGCTCGAGCCAGGGTTCCTTCGCTCGAGCGAGCTTTGCGTCCAGTACATAGACCTGAGAGCAGTGTTTTCTGGCTCGAGCGAGATTTTCTTCGCTCGAGCGAGCTGTGTTTGTTATTCGCTCGAGCGAGCGTTTATTCGCTCGAGCGAGGATTTCTTGTGTCTGGTCGCTCGAGCGACTAGGTCTTCGCTCGAGCGAGCCTATCAGATTTAAATACGCGGCAGCGTGTTTTAAAACAGTTTTTCAGCCCCTTTCAGTTTATAAAACCCTAGGTTACGAGTTTTCTCTCTCCCAACTCATCTTCTCTCTTAGGATTGATCTATTTAGAGTGTGTACCTACCCTAGTTCCTTCATTAAAAAGGTAGAGGAGAGTGAGGGCTACATTTTAATCTGAGAAATTATTGGTTTGGAGTACTTTGGAGTTTTGGGCATCATCTTCATCTTCTCCTTTTTGAGTTATTTCGTCGAGGTAGGGATTTCCTACTCCATTTATACGCTTTAATCCTAAGTGGTGGTATTTTGGTATGTGGGGGTAGTTTGGTAATTTTGGGAGAAACCTTAGGGTTTTGTCATAGATTAATTTATATAATTAATTTAAAGGAAGATTGTGGAATTTAGTTTAATTCATGGAATTGGGGAAATTTAGTGAATTGATGATATAGTTGGGTAGTTTAAATACTTACCTATGAGAATGTTGAATTTACATTCACTGTTATAGTTATTTCTTGCTTAGAAATAATTGTTTTGGGCTATCGGTGGAGGATAGTCATTGATTGTTGTAGACCTTGCATGCGGCTTAGGTATAACTGAAATTAAGTCATTTATCTTGACTGTTGAATTCATACAGAACATTCATGTATTGATTATGTGTTGTATATGGCAATTGTGTGTTTCATTGCATATGCATTTGGTTTTGGAGGAGATAGGGGATGAACTCCACGGTTTAGGGGAAGATAGGGGATGGACCTCTAAACCGGACTTGTTGGGAGGAGATAGGGGATGGACTCCAGTAGCATCACTCATATGTGTGCTTATTGATTAATAGAAATATTTCTATTTACTGTTGATATGATACATCACCAAAATGTGTATCAATTGGGAAGTATGGAAGTGAATTTGATTGTGATTGATATAATACCAACATGTGTATTCGTTATGTTAGGTTTAACTTGAATTGTTATTCCTGTTGAATTGGAAGTATTGTTAATAAAAGATGAAACCCCAGTTGAGTTATTTGGCCAGGTTCTGAGCCATAAATGGAAAGTGAATTATGCCATAGACAATGTGTCATAGGCAATGTAGACATTCGTGTCATGAATTTGTAAATTGATTATCCGGTGTTAACCATGTATCAGATGCTACTGCTTTAGTTAATTCATATGCTTGGTTTAGTATTTCTCTACTGGGCTGTGGCTCACCCTATATGGGAACTTCATTTTCAGGTTCAGGTGGTTCATTACCTCCAAGGACTTAGCTTGTGAGGATTTGGACTCGAAGACTTGTTTTTTTTTATTTATTTGTTTTTATTTGATACATGTAAACATTCAAGCCTAGGGCTTTATTTGTATTGAGTTAGAACTCTTATTTCTTTGTGTCCAAGTGTTGGCTTGGCAAGATGTAAGCCCGTAGGGCATTTATTTTGATGTTACATGTAATGCTTTTATTTAGTAATACTCTGATGGATAATAGAATGTTTCGTTTTCTATTAATGCATGTTAATCTTATATATGATGGGTTTTATTTTGAGGGCGTTACATTATGAGCTTTCTTCTTATCCTCTGGAAATTGTTCCGAACTAAGGAATGAAGCCATGGGGTCCATCTAACTCGACCCCCTTTGGATGGTGTTTACAATGGGATGTTTGGAGATGCTGATACTCAGTTCCAAAATGAAATCCATTTTGATAGTTCATTTACCTTTTGAGTTTACAGTCGAAGCTAAACAGACGAGAGCATCGGCATGTGTATTTTGATCACGAGTAATCTAATTTAGTTCATAGCTATCAAATTTCATGAGCAAGGAGTTGGCCATCCTCATGTAGGCCATATGCGGCCATTTTTAGCTGCATATTCACCATTTAACTGGTTTATAACTAATTTTGAATCACAAAAGATTAGCAACTGTCTAACTTTCATTTGAAGTGAGTTTCTAAGGCTGACCAACAGGGCTTCATATTCGTCCTCGTTATTTGAGGCATCAAAGCCAAGTTTAACCGATTGTTCTACCACTACTCCTTCGGGGGTCATAATAACTACTCCCGTCCCACTGCCGTGCTAATGACCTGTTACAATACAACTGCCAAATATTCCTAACTACATTTTCCATTCAGGCTGTGATTGGGGAGCTGACTGGTTCTGAAGGTTTAACTCGACATATGAAGTAGACATAGTAAACTCAGTAACGAAGTCGGCCAAGACTTGCTCCTTGATAGCCGTCCTTGGTGAAAACTAGAGGTCATATTGTTTGAGTTCCGATGCCCATTTGGAAACTCGTTTCGATGACTGAATGGAGGGGGTGATCCGTTAATACCTTAATGGTATAGGCTTGAAAGTAATTCATCAATTTTCTAGCAGTCACTACAACAGCCAGAATTAACTTCTCCAAGGGTAAATATCGAGTTTCGGCGTCCACCATTGCCTTGCTAACATAGAAGATGAGTTTCTACTCATCGAGTTCCTTCTTAAGCAAGATGACACTTACTGCTCGATCAGATACTGCCAGATATAGGATAAGCACATCGCCTGGCGAGGGGGTAGCCAAAAGTGGGACGGAACTAAGATATGTTTTCAACCCTTCTAGAGTGGTTTGACATTTTAGAGTCCATTTAAATTGTCACGACCCGCTCCCCATATCCAAGGGTTAAGCATCGTGATGGCCAATAACTGAAGTTACCTCCAGCCAATTCTTGATCAAATTAATAAACGCGAGCGGAAATAATATTTAAGTGAGGGTACCAAAATAATCATCGGAGCTTCTATTTTTATTATAAAATTTATTGACCAAAAAAGCCGATATTTACATATAAACATATCCATAAAAGTGCTGTGACTTTCCAAAAACTATTTCTGAATTGCATTGTTTCCTGAAAATTGGTAAACAGCTATAAGCACATGGCAGAGTGACAAATATTATACCAAGAGTATAAGGGACACAAAATAACTATGGATAGTTATGTAACTAAAATATTTAAGATCACTTAGTCTAAACAAATAATCATTTAAGTAGCAAAACTGAGATTATGTAAATAAATAACCATAACCACGGAACCAAACAGAACAGAACAGAGGTCACAGGAGTGACAATCAGAACAGAGGTGCGGATTTAATACGTGGCTCGTACGGATTATAGAGGTGGCCCCCACGATGGGGTAGTACTTATTTCCGCACAACACTTTGCTCTGCACAGAATAGAGGTCAATAGATCCATGATAATAGAGGCCCACAAAGTGACCAAACAGAGGCCAATGATTATTTAAGTCCCCCAAGGCATAGGACTCCCGTGGGGGTACTTACAAAATATAATTGTATATAAGGTCATAGTCAAATAATCATTAAAAGTTAAACAAACATTTCCATGGGTTTCATTTTAAGCAAATAGGGTTTAGAAAATAACCCACGTAATTGAAATATTAATATAATTTATAAAACATAAATTGTATAAAATAAATATGGTAAGTCAAAACATACGTAAAATATATTATGGTAACTCAAGGTATAATATAACTCACCTTAATATTGATCCTTACTATTTTCTTTTTATTTTTACTACCTTCTCACGGATGTTCCTTCGCTCTCCTTTTCCTTCCTATTTCCTTTCCCTTTCTCCCTATTCTTTTTTCCTTCCTTTCTCTTTTTTTCCTTTTCTTTTCCCATGGTTGATCACCTCCTCCCTATTTACAGGGAGGTACGAACATTAGCTGGTCAACACGTGGCCAGCGAATCCTCCTACAGATTTGGTCATAAATTATATGAATTTATACTTATCTTTAATAAATATTTAAGATAATTACACTTTGGCCCAGTTTTCTAATATAGCTATATAAATAAATTAATTCCTAATTAAATTACACTCTATCGTATACCAACAGAAAATTAATTATTTATTTTACTACCGCACCCATTATTATTATTATTATTATTATTATTATTTATTTATTTATTTATTTATTTATTTACTCTTACTTTTATATTTATTTATTTACTATCTTTAATTTTAATTTGGCCCAACTAGTATTATAATTCTATATTTCTATTAATGTGGCCCCAAATAATAATCCCTAATTAATCCCTTATTTGATAATCCAATGCCAAATTAGATTTTGTATTTATTATTATTTATTTAATAATATATTATCACATACAACTATAATACTAGTATAAAATTTAAGGGACAACTTAAATTTTTCAGTTGTTACAATCTTCCTTCCTTTTAAAAATTTCGTCCTCGAAATTTGTCATATGTGTAAACTAACCGCTGCGCACTCTGATAAGTATATATTAGATGATTAATTTGATAGAAAATATTACCTCAAAAAAAAAAAAAACTTTACCAAGAACAACTCACTGTCTAGTTGTCAAAAATTGTTTTGGGCCAAAATGAGAAACAATCGATGACTTTAAAAACTTTTCATTAGTTTTATTTCCGAAAAAAATAAAAAATAAAATGAATACACAATCAAACAAGCGACTGGAAGTGAAATGACAGAATCATATGCAGGAGTTGAAAGAATTTGAGATGAACTCCCATTTCTTTTATCCGTGAACTTTCCACTGACGGCAAATAGTTTCAAAATTAGTATCTTTATAATCTGAACCCACTTTTAAAAAGTCGAAATGAATTATAATTTTTTTTTGAATATTGAACTGAAAATTATATGTATTTAATTATATTATAATTTTTGTAGGTGTTTGAGCCCGACACTCTTTTGTTTCTTTTCCTTCTTTTACTATAACAAATATAAATTATATCTAAATCTTTCACAAATTAGGCACAAAAAAATAAATAAATAAATAAATAAATAAAATAAAAATTTATATATATATATATATAATTATAATATAATTAAATCGACGAACAAAATATAACATTTAAGTACCAATTACCCGCTATCATACTTCTTAAATGTGTGTGTGCCCTATGCTCCAATGATGATTTATTTATTTATTATAAACCATTGCTCTGATACCATTTGTCACGACCCGCTCTACATACCCAAGGGTTAAGCATCGTGATGGCCAATAACTAAAGTTACCTCCAGTTAATTCTTGATCAAATTAATAAACGCAAGCGGAAATACTATTTAAGTGAGGGTACCAAAATAATCATCTGAGCTTCTATTTTTATTATAAAATTTATTGACCAAAAAGGCCGATATTTACATATAAACATATTCATAAAAGTATTGTGTGTGTCTATTCCGCACCCCCGCATCTAAGATTTTCCAAAAACTATTTCTGAATTGCATTATTTCCTAAAAATTGGTAAACAACTATAAGCACATAGCAGAGTGAGAAATATTATACCAAGAGAATAAGGGACACAAAATAACCATGGATAGTTATGTAACTAAAATATTTAAGATCATTTAGTCTAAACAAATAATCATTTAAGTAGCAAAACTGAGATTATATAAATAAATAACCATAACCACGGTACCGAACAGAACAGAATAGAGGTCACTGGAGTGGCAGTCAGAACAGAGGTACGGATTTAATAGATGGCTCGTACGGATTATAGAGGTGGCTCCCACAATGGTGTAGCACTTATTTCCGCCTAGCACTTTGCTCCGCACAGAACAAAGGTCAATAGATCCATGACAATAGAGGCCCACAAAATGACCAAACAGAGGCCAATGGTTATTTAAATCCCCCAAGGCATGGGACTTCTGTGGTGGTACGTACAAAATATAATTGTATATAAGGTCATAGTCAAATAATCATTAAAAGTTAAACAAACATATCCATGGGTTTCATTTTAAGCAAATAGGGTTTAGAAAATAACCCACGTAATTGAAATATTAATATAATTTATAAAACATAACTTGTATAAAATAAATATGATAAGTCAAAATATAAGTAAAATATATTATGACAACTCAAGATATAATATAACTTACCTTAATATTGACCCTTACTATTTTCTTCTTATTTTTACTACCTTCTCACGGATGTTCCTTCGCTCTCCTTTTCCTTCCTATTTTCTTTCCCTTTCTCCCTATCTTCTTTTCCTTCATTTCTCTCTTTTTTTCCTTTTCTTTTCCCACGGTTGATCACCTTCTCCCTATTTATAAGAAGGTAAGAACATTAGCTGGCAAACACGTGGCCAGCTAATCCTCCCACAGATTTGATCATAAATTATATGGATTTATACTTATCTTTAATAAATGTTTAAGATAATTACACTTTGACCCAGTTTTCTAATATAACTACATAAATAAATTAATCCCTAATTAAATTACACTCTATTGTATACTAACAGAAAATTAATTATTTATTTTACTACCACACCCATTATATTGTTATCAATATTATTATTTATTCACTCTTACTTTTATATTTATTTATTTACTATCTTTAACTTTAATTTGGCCCAACTAGTATTATAATTCCATATTTCTATTAATTTGGCCCCAAATAATAATCTCTAATTAATCTCATATTTGATAATCCAATGCCAAATTAGATTTTGTATTTATTATTATTTATTTAATAATATATTATCACATATAACCATAATACTAGTATAAAATTTAAGGGACAACCTAAATTTTCGGATTGTTACATAAATAATTTGCCCTGCCGAAGTTTTTGAAAGAATGGTCTGCACCGATTTGAGGACTTGTTGATAAATCTATTAAGTGCTACAGCCATAACTATTAACTTTTGAACTTATTTGGCCGACCCTGGTGAGCCGTGTTCTATGATGGCCTTGATTTATTTCGGATTAGCTTTCATTCCACGATGATTTACAATATAGCCGAGGAATTCGCCTGATCCAATGTCGAATACACATTTTAAGGCATTAAGTTTCATTTTGTATTTTCGAAGAATATCAAAGGTTGTAGCAAGATCAGCTAAGTGTGCACCCTTTTCTTTGGACTTCACTACCATATCATTGATGTAGTTTTGCCGATTTGATCTTTGAATATGGTAGTGACAAATCTTTAATATATTGTCCCAGCATTTTTTAGTCCAAAAGGCATGACCTTGTAATAATAGGTTCCTCTTAGAGTAAAAAATGCCATTTTGTCTTGGTCGGCCGGATCCATGGCAATTTGGTGATGCCCCCCTATAAGCGTCTAGGAAGCTCATGTGCTGATGTTGGGCGGTTGCGTCCACAAGTTGATCAATTCGGGATAAAGGAAAACAATCCTTGGGGCAAGCTTTGTTCAAATCTGTATAGTCTATGCAGACACGCCACGACCCTGTCTTCTTTTTTACCATGATAGTATTGGACAATGACGTGGGATAGAAAACTTCTCGAATTGCCTCAACTTCCAATAGCTTGTCAATTTTGTCAACTACGGCCGTGACATGTTCGGCAACTAAACGGTGGCTTCTCTGAACAATTGGCTTAGCTTTGGGGTCAACATTCAGGCAATGCATATCTATGGCGAGGTCTACCCCTGGCATGTCGTAAGGTGACCATGTGCAGCTCAACTTTTCGCGCTCTTTTCGGAAGACGAGAAGCCCTACAGTTTGGACTTTACCTGTGATTCTGAATCTGATTTCACAAGTGCAATGTGAAACACTGAAAGCACAAAAAGAGTCCGAATCCAGCAATTCTTTCTGAAAAATCGATGTTTTGAATAAAATGCCAAAAATGGACTACTTTTCCAGATTTCAGAGTCGTCACCTAAATATTTTTAGGAAATTTAAGAAACCCAAGACTCATGCCAAATTCCATTAGTCCGTCATCACCAAAGTTGTCTCGGCTCGGGAACTTAGGTACGAGAGGGGAAGGTCATGAATTGAGTAACTCCCTCACCCGATTAAAGATCGGCCTCTACTATTCATGATGTGATTCTTGTTTACATTATATGCTCTTATTTTGATTATTAGCTATATTACTATCTGATGCGCACAAGTATAGATTAATTTGCAAGAATTGGAACATTTGATTTCATGTTTTATTTGAAATTGTTTTGTAAATTTGCCACTCGAAAAAGTGGGCTAAAATGGACATTAATCAAATTATCCCAAGTCAAGCAACTAGCCTTCATCCACAGGCATTCAAACAATTATATTAGATAAGCACTTAGCCTCATGGTGAACATACTTTGACATGGTAAAATTAACATACAATGCATCATGCTAAAACAAGTAAAAACTTACCTAATACTCCAAGCCAGAATAAACAAAAGAGTTAGAAAAAATATGCATGATACTAACTAATGCAATATGGCTAATACAACGCACGCGATTATGCAATTACTAGGCTTGGTTACTAACATGGCATATGAATCAATTTGATAGCATGCTGTCTAAACACGTATTCAGAGAGGCATTTAACTAATGATGCAAGTTAGAATGATGCGCCGAGCCTCAATGTATGCAATACAAGTGAATGTAAACATGAGAGATGCTAAATGAAACATGGTCCTTCTAAACTAACCATCATAAGCAGGTAAATAAAAGGGAGAAAGATGTGAGGTTGGAAGACATATACGCTATTACAACATTTGCGCCCTCACGCAGGAGGATCCAAAACTAACTAGCTAAGCTAATTACTACAAATTACAAATCGAATGAAACAATCAACTAAACTAGCTAATTGAATATTACAATGAATTAACTAACTAATTAATTAATTACAAATCAAAACGAACTAATTAATTACATAAATACAACATGAAAGAAGTGCTAAGCTAGCTATTCTAATTATTTCACCTCGGGAAGCAAGGAATGCTCATGCATGCACGGATTTCCACTTGAAAAAGGCCACTATTCTACTGCTAGATGCCTCTGTTGCATAGTAGAACATTTTCAATGTTTTTCACCTCAGAATCAGCTCTGTTTTGCTAGAAAAGTACACTGCTTGATTTTGCAAAGGTGGTCGAAAAGCTAGAAGTGGTGGCTTGCCGGCCACAAATGATGGCCTACCAGCCATAAAAAGTGGCCTGCCGGCCACTAATGCTTGGTTTTTCCTGTTGCAACAGAGAGCAAACAGAGTAAGAACAAGGTGTTCTCAAAGGTTGTTTGCACGACTTACCTCTCCTTATCATCAAACAGCTCAAAGGAATAGTAAACTTGATTCACAAACCATCAATGGATGCAATTCCATTGCATGATAGCCTATGAACCAAAGGGTGCAAGTTCAATAAATGCTCAAATAAAGACTCTCAAACCTCTTCCCTATCATGAATGATCAAGGGAAATGGTTGACAATGACTCTTGAACTGTTTTCATCACTAATGAGTATGAAACGACTCAAGACTCAAGGGTTCAATTAACGTCCGATTGAACCCAAACCAAGTTATTATCTTACATCATTTTAGTCTAAGTTTTTTATTATTCCATTTTAATTACCTTTCCATTCTTTAATTCATTAAGTCCAAAGGTGAAGTTTAAGTCCTCTAATGGAAAGAATCATCAAACCAAGAGTTGTTTTAGGCATGAGAGAAGTGTCATGCCGTTGGTAATGAAACCCTAAAAGGGATTAAACCATTAAGCATGACAACCTCTATCTTAAGCTTACAAGAACAATTGGTTTGAAACAACTCTCAAAGAAAATAAAAAGTCAAGAAATGAGAAATGTTGCATAGATGATTAGAGGTGATCACAAGTAAGAAAAACAAGAAATAAATGTTATCAACTCAAATAGGTTGGTGGCTAAGGTCTAAAACACCAAACCTATGACGACAACTAAACTACAAGCATGCAAAATAAAGCATAAATGCAATGAACACCTAAAACAGTCCGAAAACAGTCTTAGAACATGCAAAAGAAGTGATGAAATTAGGACAAAAATAGCTAAAATAGTAAGCTACAACATGGAGCTATGTAAACTAGTGAACAAGACACAAAGGGGGAAGGCTAACCCCTCCAATTTTGGACTTCAAAACATGTTTTTAGGCCTAAAATAACTTTGAAATTCAATATTTAAAATCTCAAAAAAAGATATTGTAAATGTGGGAAATACAAGGGTAAAGGCTAGAGAAACAAGGTGGAAAGAAAGATGAAACACCCCTCCACCCTTTAAGGCCTTAAACCACAAGTTTCAGCCCAAAAATACAGAGTTTATACAACCTAAAAACAGTAAGAAAAGAAGCAACCAAAGCAATGAAACAAGCTAAGCCTTATACCTCTTGAAGACAAGAATACTTTTAAGCAATAATTCAACACATACACACCCTCAAGAGCTCAAGTTAGGCTCAAAAATACCTTAGCTCAAAGGTGGCAAGGTTTGGTTAACAGTGTATCGGCAAAAGCTCAAGAAATTTCAAGAGAGAGAGAGAGAATTGTAGGGATAGAAAATTAATTTTGCTCTAATTCTTCTAACCCTCAAAAATGGAAGGGGAGGTCTTATATTTATAGAAAAACATCACACTCCCTCAGAAACATCCATCCATACAAGTGTAGATAGATGCAAACATCTGTGCAAACAGTTGGCACAGCTGGCAAAAAAAATCTACAAAATACACTTGTGGCCGGCAAGGCATAAGGGTGGCCTGCAGCCAAAAGGGATGGTCGGCAACCCACAAAAATGGGCCTGCAGGTCCTAGGCTTTTCAGGTTGGAAAGGCTGGGGTTTTGGTACAAAAACAAGGCACAAGGTTTGTAGGGTTTTGAGGCTCAAAGCTGTGGTATTCTGCTGAGAACTTTCGAGCACTTGACAAGCATATACATTCATCATTGGGTGTGCAAGTGATGGTGCCCAAGTCGTAAGGGTGGTAAAAAATGAGGTGTCTACACCATGTGAAAACATTGATACTACCTGTAACAAGCCCGCGGGGGACCTCGCTACAGCTCGGACTCGATTTCGTGTTACGGTTCTTAATCTTGAACCGAAGAGTCCAAATCCGGCAAATCGTTTTGAAAACAGATTTTTTGAAAGAAGTGCCAAACATGGACTGCTTCGCCAGATACAGAGTCGCCACCTAAATATTTTATTTTTGGAAAATTTAGGAAACCCTGACTCGGTGCCAAAGGCCACGTGTCCGTCATCACCAAAGTTGCCTCGGCTCCGGAACTTGGGTACGATTGGGGAAGGTCACTTCGTGAGCACCCTTGCTCGCCGGTCAAAGACCGGCCTCTACTAACCATGATATCTTATTTTGAAAACATTGTATGCTCTTATTCCGGTTATTAGCCTAGGTTACTATGTGATGCTCGCAGCAAACAAGTATAGACTGAGTCGCCCGAATTGGAACAAAACATTTCATGTTTGTTTGTTTGAAAATGGTTTGATGGTGCTACCCGCAGGTAGGCTAAGACGTGGATTTGCCACCCTCAGGTGGGCTTAGAAAACATGATTTTGCCACTATCTAGTGGGCTTAAAACAAACATTTGATGCATTGTCCCACTTCAAGTAACCCAACCTCCACCCACAGGCATTCAAGGCAGTTATATCACATAAGCACATAGCCTCATGGTAAGCATGCTATTCATGGCAACACTCACACGCATGCAAGGATGCTAAAGCGTAAAACTCACCGAGTACTCCAAGCCAAGAACAGAAACTTATTAGAAATCATGCATGATCCTAATTATACAGAAATGCCTAATGCAACACATGCAAAATGCAACTATAGCGGGCTCGGCTATTCTAAACATGGGATATGAAATGCTGCAACTAACATGTATTCAACTTGGAATTGAAATACAAATGCAGTTTGTATGATGTGCCGAGCCCGATGCGTGCAAAACAGATGAATGATGCAAACATGCTGTCATACTGTATACTAATTGAAATATGCCATATATCTAACCATCATAAGCGGGTAAATAAAAGGGAAGAAAGACGTGGGGTTGGAAGACATACATCACACTCACCCACACTTATTACAGTTATGCCCTCGCGCAGAGGGTCCGAATAAAATAATAATACAGTCCCGAATAAAAGAATATTACAGTCCGAATAATATACAAATTCCTAATTAATTAATAAATTAAACTAAGAAAAGCTGTAAACTGGCATGCAAGCCAGGGGCTGCCTCGCTTCCGATGAATGTTGTATGCTGGGCTGCCTTGCGCAGAAATCCACTGGGATGCCCCAATTAACCTCTGTTTTGCAATGTTTCTCGAAATACGTGCCAGACTCCGAAAAGTTGTTGATTCTCTATTTTGCTGCAACAGAGAGCAGGAAAGGAGCATAGCAATGTATTTCACAAATATATGCATGCCTCGATCCTCGTGCCACCAATCACGCATCTCGATGCATGATGGCTGAGGAGTCGGATTGCACAACTCAATATAGGATGAATGCAGATGAATGCTACAACAAAACCTAACTCCATCATGGATAATCGAGAGTGTCGGTGACTTGGGAATTGAGACTCGTTCCGTCACTTAGAGTATGAAACGCGCCTCGTTTCCCGTGCCCGGGCTAACTCCTATCCCGAACACGATGCGATATGCATGATATGCATGAAATGCAGCTAAAATACAATCCTAGCATGCACAATGCTACGAAAATGAGATGCCTCGAAATGTGTGCACACGGGCACGCAAACCGAGGCGATGATCCTAAGGCATGAAATGTCATACGCAATGCAAATTGGACTTACACTAACACGAGTGGACCTCAGCCACACTCACATAAGAAGTCGATGGATGAAAATGAAGCGCCTCGAAATGCGTGCACACGGGCGCGCAAACCGAGGCGATGGCCGTAAGGCATGAAATGGCATGGAAATGATATGCAATGAGGCTAAAATGAGATGTCTCGAAATGCGTGTCCACAGGCACGCAAACCGAGAAAATGACATACGGAATGCGATGAGACTAAAACAGCATACAGAATTCAGAATGGACTTATACCAACTTGAGAGAGCTTCAGCCACACTCACACGGGAGGCTGATGGATGAAAATGAAGTGCCTCGAAATGCGTGCATGATGGCACGCAAACCGAGACAATGACATAAAGCATGAAAATGGCACTCCAAATGCAAATTGGACTTACACTAACACGAGTGGACCTCAGCCACACTCACATAAAAGGCCGTCGGATGAAAATGAAGCGCCTCGAAATGCGTGCACACGGGCGCGCAAACCGAGGCGAGAGCTGTAAGGTATGAAATGACATGGAAATGATATGCAAACATGCCAATGGAATTTCAGCACTCACAAATGATGCAAAACAGTCCCGAAAGGTGGGGAAATGACACCAAATGCACGTAATGGTCCCGAAATGCGATACTAAGCACCCGAAATGGCCTACAGCCATACAATGCATGCATAATATGGACATGGAATGAAAATACAGTAGCAAGGCAGCCCCAATAAAAGCATTTTTCAGTCACAAAAAGGGCTAAATAGCAAGCATAGATAGGGCAACAATAGCATGCAACAATACGAGCCAAGAGAGGGGTATTGAAGCAAGTGATACATGCGATGCCCAAATGGAAAAGTACCCTTCTAAAACACTGATGAGGGACTAAAAATATGAACATTTACAGTAGATGACATCCCCCAAATCAGCATGAAAACTTGCGAAAAATGCCATGCAAGATTGAGGATACATAAGGCTATAACATGAGGTACCCCAAAAATTCATCAAACCAGCAAAGATCCTTAATGAAATATGTCAAGAAGATCAAAATATGACTCTTTCCAGTTCTGATGATGGCCGAAAACAGAAGCTAGATAAGCTTAAGAAAGCATGCAAGAATGGGGGCCAAAGAGGGATATAAAGACAAGTATAACATGGAGACCCCCAACAAGGTTGATCCCTTCTACAATGTTGTATAGGGACACAGAATAAGCTTACTCACAGTTCATGACATGCTCCAAAACAGACTACATGTGAGTCAAACAAATCATGCAAATTTACGGTAAATATGAGAGATTATGAAGCAAGTGCATGATAGAGAGGCCAAAAAGGGTTGAGCCCTTCTTCAATGTTGAAGAGGGGCTCAAAATAGGCCCACTCACAGTTTACATTATGCTCGAAAACAGATCACTCATAGGCTAGAAAAAGCATGCAAAAACAAGGGTAAAACATGGATTCAAAGCAAGTGGCATATGGAGCATGAAAACAAGGTTTATCCCTTCTTCAATGTTGAATAGGGCCTTAAAATGAGTACAATATCAGTTCATGAGATGCTCCAATTCAGATCACACATAGGCCCAATATTCAATGCAAAATAATGGCATATAAGAGGATATTGAAACAAGTGCAAGATGGAGAGCTCAAACAGGGTTGAGCCCTTGAACAAATATGAAGAATAGCTCAAAATAGACCTAGTTTCAGTTAAGGTCGGAGCTCAAAACAGTGAGAAAGTAGGCCTAAGAAATGAGGCAAGAAAGTGGTGTAAAAGAGGGAGTTTGAGACTTACCCTTGAAGACCTCTCTTTCTTTGCTTCTTGACTTGAGAAATGTTGCTTCTAAGCCTCTAAGAACCTCTCCTTGCTGCTGGAAATGGAGTGGTAATGGTGGGGCTTGATGATGATCAAGAAATGGCACTAAACTTGAGAGTTTGAGAGAGATAGAGAGGGATAGGTGTATGTATGCTTTAAGCCAATTTTTTCTAACCCTTGGGACAAGTTCTTGGCTGCCTTATATGGGCAAAAGGAGGGGTGTAAAGGTGGAGGGAAATGCACCCAAGCTTTCCCTCCTAAAATATCCCCCGGATACAGATATTTTCTGGGAGAAACAGCTGCACAGCTGTAAAGTATGCACTGAGAGAAGCATGGCCGGCCATGTGCTTTTTCTGCAGGTGGCCGGCCGGCCACCCCCCATGGCCGGTCGGCCAAGGGTCAAAAAGGTCATGGTGATTTAGTGGCCGGCCACCAAGGATTGGTGTCCTCCCAGGTGTGCTGAACAAGACCCTGTGGTTCAATTTTGACAACTCTAAAACAGGAGAGAGAATAGGCCAATTCAAAGAGGGGTTCAAAAGGGTCAAAGAGAATTACTGGCCGGCCATGTGTTTTCAGGGTCCTCCCATGTGTGTACATCACAAATATGTGGTTTTGGCTTGAAGAAAATGGCCCTAGGGTGTTCAACATTAGCCCGGAAGTGAGAAAAACGGAAGAGCATAACTGCTTGCTGAGACAATTACTAGCCTCCCACCCTCCAGTGATCTTTCTTATGATAAAACAGAGGTACCTGCCAAAAATGAACAAAAACCGATGCAAAACGAATGCTCGGGGACCAAAACACGCAGTTCGGGGTCCCGAAAACCGGCCGTTAAGCACCGAAAGTGGTGTTTGGCCACGAAGTGGGTATCTAAGACCCCAGTGTCCCTCGAAAGGGAGTAAATGAGATGCATGCCAAAAACCGGAGGAATCGGAGATGGTTGGGTGGTCCCGAACCGAGGCACACGGCCTGACGGCTCCGAAAACCGGAAACCGGGCTCCGAAATGGGCAAAATGGCCTACGGCCATGAAATGTAGCCCACGGCCACTGAGAGATGGTCTACTAGACCTCTCCCTCCCCTCAGGAAAGAAAATAGAGAAAACCGAGTCTGGTTCGCAAACCGAGGCAAGGTACAGAAGAGAGTTCGGAAGTCCGGAGGCAGGGCGCACGGCCGCGACTCTGAGACTTCTGAACGAGCACAATATGTAACATCACCGAGCGCTCAATTGGTGACATCTGAGTCTTAAGGTCGGTCAAAAATGGGGTGTCTACACTACCGAGGAGAAAAGAAACTGGCTCTTGTCGCTTGGCAACACTAAGACCCGTGCCAACCAAAAACAATTTCTCAAGATCATCATTAATTATTACTTGGTCCAAATCTTCTGTTACTTTTTCAGCCGGGGTCTTTCCAACATCCTCAAGACTCTCCTGATCTGAAATTTCAATCGAATTCACCTCTAGTTCCTTTGGCTTCTTACCAAGGCTATGAGATAACAATCCTTCGTTGACTTCTGAGAACCACGAATTTGTTCGATGCCATATTGATTTGGATAATGAAGGAGCTGATATTAAATACTCAATATGGCCTGCATTATGTGGAGCCATGTTCGGTCAATGATTATATTATATGGTGATAGAAGCTTGATGATTATGAATTCAACCTCTAGCGTCTTGGTGCCTGTACGCACTAGTAATATGATCTTACCCGGGGGTATTTCGGATTGGCACTAAAGTCGAAAAGAGGATAGTCGGCCAGCATGAGATCCGCATCCTCAAAACCGAGCTTGAGAAATGTTTTATAGTACATTATCTCAAAGGTGCTCCCTTGGTCGATCAGGATACGCCCAACGACGAACTTATTTACTCGTAACACGGTTACGAGAGCGTCATCATAAAGCATAGTGACCCTTTTGAGATCAACGTCGGAGAAACTAATTTTGTTTGACTACCGTGGCCGTTTGGCTAATATACTGGACTTAAAGTTGGGCTATGTGGATTGTTGCAACTGGATTGTATTCACCCTGTTTGGTGGGAATAAGTTGTATATCATGTGAATTACGCTGAGTGAATGTGAATCGGGATATACGACAAGTACACCTGGTGGGTCAACCCTTTTTGGGAGGTATTCAGTTAATTGGCCACCATGGACCAAGTTTTCCAAATGATCTTTCAGAACGTAACATTTGTTGGTCATGTGATTATGCTCTTTGTGATACTCGCATCTCTGGTCTCTCTGTCTCATGTCTGGGGGCCTGAATATCTTAATCGGCCATTTGAAGAAAGCCAGATGTTGGATTTTTGGTAGAATCTTACTGATCGACTCAAACAGTTTTGTGTATTTTTTATTTGACTGCCTAAAGCGCCTGTTTTCCGCCTGGTATTGTTCGTTCTGTTGGCGTGAATCTTGGCGGTTCTCCCTTCTTGATTGGCCTTTTGGCTCTAGGCTCATCCTTGGTGGGGTTCTATTTAGTGGTGCACTAGTCAGTGGCTATACCAGGATAAGTGCTGCCGATTTTGCAGCTTGCAATTTGGCTTTAACTCAGATTGAATCATTTTCTACTTTGCAATACTTTTCACCCTCTTCATTAGGGCCCAGAATGTCTTGAAGGGCCTTCAAGTCAATGAACTCCTAAGCGGGCTATCAAGATGCAATCCCATCTTGAAGGCAATGATTGCCATAGAGTCGTTGCAATTGTCATCAACCAAATTAAAGCACTCTCAATAGTGTGTCGAGTACTTGCGCAAAGTCTCGTTTGGCTTGATTTTCATTACCTACAAAGAGTTTGCTTGTTTTAGCTGAGTCTCATTGGTGAAGAATCTAGCCCTAAATGATTTTTGGAGTTGATGGAAACTTTCGATCGAAGTCGGCTCAAGCTTGTAATACCATCTGACGGAACTGCTGGGGAATATTCGGCACATGAGTGCCTCATCATCTGTATGCAGTGTCATTGCTTGCTTGTAGTGACTAACGTGATTTGTGGTTTTCGACTTTCCATTGTATAAAGTGAACGATGGTGCTTTAAACTTCTTAGGCAAGACATGCTTTATAATTAGATGAACAAAAAGGTTGTGCCTATCTTCTGAATCTGAGTCTTCCTTCTTTCACTTGTGTCGAGCCCACGAAGAATCTTCTCCATCAGTCGAATTGAAATTATCACTTTGGGTTCATTTCTTAGGTTCCAACCGAGATAAATCTAGAGTGCTGCTATCATGCCTCCAAGGCTGATGTTGTTGCCTCTTCTACCCACCTGGCGACCCACTGTGTTCGCGGCAAGGTGGCAGTTGTTAGTACTTTGCCAACTCCTGAAGCAGGCGCTCATTCTTTACTGCCATGTCCTCAAGACGCTGTTCATTATGTTGCATTTGATTCATCAATGTTTGCATAGCATCCTCCGTGGATGTTGAAGGTTTAACTAGGGTTACCAGGTCAAAATTTAGAGACCTCCTAGCGTGGGTTTCTTCTGGACCAAAAGTTACTCCTGTTACGATAGTATCAACTTCGGTGACTAGAAGATCTTGATTTGGGTTTGCCATGGACAAGTTTGAGTATTCCCATAAATGACGCCAATTGTGGTGAAGTGGTTTTGGAATACTCCTTCAATCCAAACAAGCCTTTGAAAGATTTTATTAGCTATCACCTAAAACAGAAATAAAACTCCAGTCGGTGGTACCAGAATTAGCACACTGACGAGCAAGTTAGCTTCTATGAAAGATTAGTTTTTTTAGTTTTTTAGGGTATAGGATTTTAGAGCATACCTCTCTCTCCAACTTTTTCATTCTTTTATAGAGTCACTCTTCTTGATATTTTTGTTGTAGCTTAGGGTCTCATATTACTTTGTCAAGACCTATATTCCTACTATATTCTTTAGAAAGGGACAAACTGGATCCACCCAATGTGATCTCACCGACTTATAAGATGTACTCAACTCAGATACCCTCAACTCGATGCACTCCTCATCCTACATTTTGTATTTATTCGGTAATGACCTCATGTCCAGTGGGCTTTAGCCTTATCTGGCCCATCAAAGATATAGCTTGTTTGCTGTTTTAGGTTTATTTTGAATCGGCTCCCACAAAGTGAAAATTGTTGCATTGTGTAGATAGGGGACGCTTCCATCAATCTCATAGCCATCTTTCTTTCTTGTCACTCTCTTTATTTCCTCTCTCTCTCTCACACACATGTTTCTCGCTTTCTACTCATTCTGTTTTCCTCTATCTTTATTTATTTTTTGACTTTTTTCTTCTACTTTAAAAATAAATATTAATTATAATGATAATATCACATGTTACTATAAATTAATGAATTAGTGAGTGGTAACAGATATCTATCTAATTTTATTTACGATTTTTATATACTATTTTAGATTTATTGCTAATGGCATATTTTTATCAAAAAGAGTTATATGAAAAATATAAAAAATATTTGAGACTCCTAATAAAACTTTTTTAATTTGACTTACAATGATGTAGCATGTTAGGTATCAACTTTTAGTGTTAGATATCAACTTTTAATTTATCACACACTTAATTATATAGGACCTCACATTTGTCACTATGGACAAATTTGAGAGTTTCAATTGTGACTCTAGCATTTATCAACTAATCTATTAATCATGTTGTTTAATTTTGATGATGTCTAATATATTAATTGAGAAAATGCAAATAATATACATATTTGACACAAAATATTATCTGTTTAAAATATACATACTCTATGATACATTTGTTATAAATATTTTTTAAATAAAAATATTTTGAAAATTTTACTATTCATGTTTTAATCACTATTCATCCTTTGACAAATTTGATGTGATTGTCTCTTTTGAGTAAATTTGTATTATATCATTTTGATGCATATTGCACTAAATTCAAATTTATTTTACAATCATATTTGAATGTATCGATTATAAACATAGTTGATTTGTACGGAACATCTTTTGAATATATTAAAGATTTATAAATAGTTGGTAGCGGTGCGGTGCATCAAATATATATATATATATATATGTAGTCAAAATCTTGAAATTGATATATTATAATGATTACATGAGAAGACTTATTTAATTTTTTTATTGTAAACAAATCCTTGAAGATGTCTTGCTTGCAGAATGAAAAAGAAAAAGAAAAAGTTGTAAGTTAGTTTGAATTTGCTTGCAAAAAGAAAAAGAAAAAGTTGCAAGGTAGGCACAATTTTCATATGGCTTTTGACTTCAAGGAACCCATAATGATGGAGCTTTGTGCTAACTTCTCATAATCCGAAGGAGCGTCTATCTATCTAACCGGTAGATTTTTTGATATAAATAGAAATGTTGTGTGTGGAGAAAAATAAGAGAACTTGAAGAGAAAAAATTCTGTGTACTCCAAAATTTTGAGTATATTGTATTCTACTTTTTCACTTTCAGATCTAAGTGTAGTCCTTGTTCTTACACTTTCATATCTACTCTTTGTGAAAAAATTATTGTAAAAGAGGGTTAAAGTACCTCTTATTTTTATTCATTATTTTGTGAGAGATTTTTGTAAGAGTAAGGCATTTATTGTTAAGTGAGACTCAATAGATAAAAGTATGACCTGTGTAAAATCCGCAAGCTTGGTGAAGCTTTGGTAGTGTATTGATTCATTTTGATAGTGAAGAAATTCTCAAGGAAGTTCCTTTGGGAGTGAATATAGGCCCGGCGTGCCGAACCACTATAAATCTCAGTGTTTGATTTTTTTTCCCTATCTCTTTTACTTTTATATTGATAATCATTGTTTTGAACTTTGTATTTATTAATTTTTAATATTGTAAATTATTTTTTTTAATAACCCAATTCACCCTTGCCTGATCGAGATAACAATTAGTATCCGAGCCTAGACTTTAGTTTGTGTGACTTAATCATCTTAGAGTAGATCATGGCAACCCCTAGTTATTCCATACCTGAGGAACAAGCATCCAATAGGCCACCACTATTTAGCGGCACAAATTTTAGCTATTGGAAAACTAGAATGACCATACATGTTCAATTTAATGATTATGAATGCTGAAAAATTATTTGCAATTGTCCAAAAATTCCTACCAAAACTGTAGATAGCCTTAAGGTACCAAAACCTAAAAATGAGTG
The DNA here is from genome assembly GCA_030407325.1 of Camellia japonica. Lineage (NCBI taxonomy): Eukaryota > Viridiplantae > Streptophyta > Magnoliopsida > Ericales > Theaceae > Camellia > Camellia japonica. The sequence continues at coordinate 83,743,038 of JAPPVO010000013.1, read as the reverse complement.
GAATGAATCAGATACTAGAATGACTCAAATTAATATCAAAGCCACAAACATGTTGTATTGTGCCTTAGATGCCAACGAGTTCAACAAAATTTTCACATGTAAAATCACAAAAGAAATTTGGGATAAGCTTATAGTGACTCATGAGGGAACCGAACAAGTTAAAGAATCTAAAGTCAGTTTGTTAATCCATAATTATGAACTCTTTAAAATGAAGCCTGATAAAACTATTCCTCAAATGTTTACTCGCTTTATTGATATTATTAATGGTTTAACTTCTCTTGGCAAAATATATACTAATGCTGAAATTGTAAGAAAAGTGCTTAGGTCATTGCCAAAAAATTGGTAGACAAAAGTCATTGCCATTACTGAAGCCAAGGATTTATCAAAGCTAAGTCTAGATAAGTTAATGGGTTCTCTCTTAACTCATGAGCTCATAATGCAAGAAGGAAAGGAAGAAGAGGACAAGAAGAAGAAGAAATGAATAGCCTTCAAATTCACCTCGAAACATCAAGAGGATAAAAAAGATTATTCGGATGCTGCTGAGGAAATGGCATTCATCACCAAAACATTTGTAAAAAAGAAACAAGGTGTGTGAAATTTTTTCAGAAAGACTTCAACAACAGAGATTTTCAAAGGGGAGAAAATCACAAAAAAATTGAAGTTTCCTGCTACCAATGCAACAAACTTGGACACTACAAATCAGAATATCCGGAACTTAAGAAACAATTCAAGAAAGACAAGAAGAAAGCCATGATTGCAGCATGGGGATAAGATAACGATGAAAGCGACTCAAAAACCGAAGTTGCTACAAAAATGAGGTTGCTAACCTATGCTTAATGGCACTTGGAAACGAAGATGAGGTAAATGAAGAATCTTTTACGTTTGATGAATTATAATCAGCTTTTGATGAATTACATGCTGAATTTAAGAAACTTAGTTTAAAAAGTAACTATCAAAAGAAAGTGATTTCAAGTTTATCAAAAGAAAATGAATATTTAGCTTCCAAGATAAATACTTTAGAAAATGAAGTCATGAAAATGAAAGAGGAAAATAAGATTTTAACTCGAAAAGAGTCTTCAATTTCTGAGAAAAGATTAATTATATTGCAAGAAGAAAATGAGAAAATATTGAAGACTTGAAAAATACTCTTTCAAAATTTACTCAAGGCAGAGAGACTTTAGATAAAATTTTTAAAAATCAAAATCGTACTTTTGGTAAAGCTGGAATTGGATATAAACCTTTTTCAAAAGTAAAAACTGTCAAAAATGGTTTTGTGTATGCATCCTCTAATCACTCTCATCTCACATGTCATTTTTGTGGTAAAAAAGGTCATATTTCACCTTTATGTCCTATTAAAAGAAATCCTTTTACTAAAATAAAAAAGATGCGGGTCCCTAAGGACATTTCAAGAGTGTTAAATTCTAACTTTTATGGACCTAAGAAGATATGGGTACGAATAGAAAAATCAAATTTTTGTAGGTATGTTTCAAGACAAAATCCAGCAACGATAGATGGTATCTCGACAGTGCATGTTTGAGGCACGTGACCGGAAATAAAGCTATGTTCGCTACACTCCAACCAAAGGATGGCGGATATGTGACTTTCGGCGACAATAGTAAGGGTAAAATCATTGGTGTAGGCAGTATTGGTAAAAATCATTCTCCTATTATTGAAAATATTTTACTTGTTGAAGATTTAAAATATAACTTGCTTAGCATTAATCAATTATTTATAGAGTTATTTTTTAGAAAACTCATTGCACTATTGAAAACACCTTAGAAAACAAAACTTTATTTGTAGGTTATAGACATGAGAATGTATATATGTTTGATTTGCATGATTTATCTTCTCATTTTAATATCAAATGTTTATCTGCTATAAATTATAATGGTTGGCTTTGGCATAGAAGATTAGGACATGCTCATTTTGATTTAATTTCTAAACTTTCAAAAAATGAGTTAGCCATTGGTTTACCAAAAATTATTTTTGAAAAAGACAAATTTTGTGATGCATGTCAATTTGGAAAACAAATTAGAATTTCTTTCAAATCCAAAAGCGTTGTTTCAACTACTGGACCTCTTGAACTCTTGCATATTGATTTATTTGGATCATCTAGAACATTAACTTTGGTAGAAAAATCTTATACTCTTGTTTGTGTTGATGATTATATTAGATATATATAGGTTTCATATTTGACACACAAAAATGAAATTTTTTACAATTTCTCAAAGTTATGTAAAAGAATTCAAAATGAAAAAAGTCTTAATTTTTGTAGTATTAGAATTAATCATGGTAGAAAATTTGAAAATGATGATTTTATTATGTTTTGTGATGAGTTTGGAATTGATTATAATTTTTCTGCCCCTAGAACTCCTCAACAAAATGGTATGGTTGAAAGAAAAAATAAAACTCTTGAAGAAATGGCCTGTACTATGCTTTGTGAAAATAATTTACCTAGATATTTTTGGATGGAAGCCGTTAACACTGCATGCTATGTTGTAAACTGTGCTATGATTAGACTTATTCTTAAGAAAATCACTTATGAAATTTGGAAAGGTAGAAAACCTAATATTAGTTACTTACGTGCATTTGGTTATAAATACTTTGTATTGAATAACAATAAAGATAACTTAGGAAAATTTGATGCTAAATCGGATGAAGGTATATTTCTTGATAATTCGAATTCTAGTAAAGCTTATAGAATATTCAATAAAAGAACTATACTTGTTGAAGAATCTGTACACGTTACCTTTGATGAACTAACAATGTTGTTTGCAAGAATCTTGTAAGTGACGATACTACAAAAACACATCTATGAACGGAGAGCATTTACATAACAAATGAAGAAAATCCATCTTTGGAGCACAAAGAAGAAATTACAATGAAGAATTTTCAAGAAGAATATGCTCGTCCAAAAAACGAATCAAATCTACCAAAGGAATGAAAGTATGCTCATGGCCACCCTAAAGACCTTATCATAGGTGATTCAGCAGAAAGTATAAAAACTCGTTCCTCTATTAGAAATGTTTGTGATAACCTAGCAGTAACCTAGCAGTTGTTTCACAACTTGAACCAAAATCGTTTTTAGAAGCTGAAAAAGATGAAAATTGGATTTTAACAATGCAAGAAGAATTAAATCAATTTGAAAGAAAAGAATTTTGGTTTTTAACCCCTGGGCCTAAAGATCATCCAGTTATTGGAACAAAATGGGTTTTTCGAAACAAAATGGATGAGTTGTTACTTGAAATAAAGCTAGATTGGTAGCCTAAGGTTACAATCAAGAAGAATGCATTGATTTTGATGAAACTTTGGCACCGGCTGCTAGACTTGAAGTTATTAGAATGTTACTTGCTTTTGCATTTTTTAAAGATTTTAAATAGTATCAAATGGATGTTAAAAGTGCATTCTTAAATGGGTACATTTCGGAGGAAGTTTTTGTTGAATAACCTCCCAGTTTTGAAAGTCATAAATACCCAGATCATGTTTTCAAACTTTCAAAATGTTTATATGGTTTAAAACAAGCTTCTAGAGCATGGTATGAAAGATTAAATAATTTTTTACTTGATAAAGGTTTTTCCAGAGGAAAAATTGATACAACACTTTTTATAAAAACCAAAAAGGAAGATATGCTAATTGTTCAAATTTATGTTGATGATATTATTTTTGGTGCTACTAATGAAAATTTGTGCAAATAGTTTGCTAAAGATATGCAGGGTGAATTTGAAATGAGTATGATGGGGGAGTTAAATTACTTCATGTCTACAAATTAAACAAACTAATGATGGAATCCATTTAAATCAATCGAAATATATCAAGGATCTATTTAAAAGGTTTCAAATGGAATCATCAAAGCTTGCAGCAACTCCAATGAGCACATTAATAAAAATCAACAAAGATGAGCAAGGTAAACCTGTAGATGAAAAGAAATATCGAGGTATGATTGGTTCCTTACTCTATCTTACTGCAAGTAGACCTAATTTAATGTTTAGTGTTTGTATGTGTGCACGTTTTCAATCCACACCGAAAAAGTCACACATCACCACAGTCAAACGTATTTTCAGATATCTTATTGGCACTCCGAATTTGGGATTATGGTATCATAAGGGAACCACTTTTAAACTTCTTGATTACTTGGATGTCGATTTTGCGGGATGTAGACTTGATCGAAAAAGCACAAGTGGTACTTGTCACTTTCTTGGACACTCACTCACTTCTTGGTTTTGCAAAAAACAAAACTCAATGGCTCTGTCAACTGCTGAAGCAAAATACATTACCGCCGCTAGGTGTTGTGTACAGTTGCTTTGAATTAAACAACTTCTTCAAGATTTTGGACTTTATTATGATCATATTCCTATAAAATGTGACAACACAAGTGCCATTAACCTTTTAAAAAATCCTATTCAGCACTCACGCACTAAACACATTGAAATAAAGCATCATTTTCTAAGAGATTATGTACTCAAAGGTGACATTGAATTCAAATTTGTGCCTACAAATCGTCAATTAGCTGATATATTTACCAAGCTACTTAATGAAGAACAATTTTGTTATATTAGAACTGAACTTGGTATGATGAATACTCCTATATGATGTTTATTTTTTTTAAAATAAAATTAATATTAAAATTAAAATCAAAATAAAAAAATATTTTATATATTCTCTCTCTCTCTCTCTCTCTGATTCTCTCTTTCTCTCTCTTTTTCTCTCACTCTCTCGCTCTCTCTTTTTTCCTTTCACCCTCAGACACCATCATCCATAACATCATCCATAAACTTCATCACAAATATCTTCGATCTACAGACATCCACATCCGATCTACACAAAACCACCTCAAATCTATACAAAATTCATCGCCAATCTTCTCCATTACTTCCGTTCATCACCATTATCATCAACCCAATTCCCTCACCAATCTAATCAAAATCCATTCCAAATCTACATAAATCCATCACCAATCCACTAATCGTCACCGTTTTTTTAATCCTCTCCATCAATGCTGATCTACATCATCATCACCGTTCTTCACCATTGTCACCGATCTTCCTCGTCATCGACAAAATTTTACATCCACCAACATCTTTTCCCTGATCAACATGTTAAAATTATTTTTGCACTGTGTTATATTTTTTATATGGTTGTATGTGCTCCAAACTCTTTTGGATTTAATAATATTTAATTCTACCTTGTCTAAATAAATTGTTTTTATTTATATTTTCTCTTTTTATGCTAGTGCACTTCGTGTAGTTGTTTTTGTCCAGATCTTAATGGCCCTTGGTATTATAAATTGGTAATCTGCTCTTTTACAATTTGTGGAATTTTCTTTTGTGCATTAATTTAGGGGGAGATTCGTATTATGCGATCTTTTGAGATTACATCAATGAAATAAAAATAAAATATAAAAATACGAGTAATTTTAAGAGGGTGTTTGTATATTCTGTGCATAATTTTAAGGGGAGTATATATATATATATTTATCTTCACCCTCAATTTTTTTTAATAATTAAAAAAAAGAAGAGAAATGCTTGCAATTTTATTTCAGAAAAAGAAAATCTTGCTCGAGTACATGTAAGTTTTTAGAAGGCTTCGCAGATTTTTTGCGTTTAACTTCTCTCAACAGCTTTTCATGAGCCTTCTTTATATGTTTCTCTCTATTTTCGATTTCTGTGAGTCTTGGCATTATAACCGTTGCATAATATTGCACCGCATTCTCCAACTGTGCATTTTTTTCTTTCTAGGTCTCTCTTCTCCTGACGAATCTTAGCTAGTTGTTGTTTTAACAAGCACACATTGTCTCTCCATTGCTGATTTTCTTGTATTCTTGCTTGTAGTTGTCGAGCCATATTGGAAACCGTAGTCATTGCCTGGGTACTAAGAGCCATAGTGTTATTAATAGCATCGATATCATTCCGATTACCTACAATACTAGGACTCTCTTTTACAGGAATAGCCTGTGACTCCACCATTGGTAACCTCTCATTTGCCTGCATTATAAGCACCTTATGCATGTTCGAACCATTGATGGCTAAGGCAAGAAATGACATGATTACACAAAAAGGTAAAACAAAATTTTCTCTCCTAACACTTGACAATTTCGTATCTTTACCTTGTTGGGTATACCTCCTTATTGGAGTGTGGGACCCAATTGGTTTTGGAAAAAGAATTTTAATTTGGTTTGGTTTAGTTATAATATATTTTTATATATTATATCTAATTTGGTGGAGGCCCAAATTCAATTTAGATATCATTAGGGTTTGATTGCAAAGCCCAAGATTTAATAATATATATATCCAATATATATATATTATTTTGGTTCCAAACAAAAAGAAGGACGGCGACTGCTATATGCCATACTATTACACTACTTCGGTATTAGTGCCGAAGCTTGGCAGATTGGTTCAATTTCGTTTGTTTTGAAGCTTTGTTTTGGGGCATCTTCGGTTGGTGTTTGGTTCGTTATTTTGGGTCTTCTACAATTCTGATTCGGAAGATTTTGGTTCTTCTATTTGGTGAGGTCTTTCCTCTTCTTTATTTGTGATTATTTGGAATTCACCTAAGGGTGGTTTTGTGAGACCATTAGTGTCTCGTTTGTAATCGTTTGGAACTTATTTGGTTGATAATGGAATCGGATTTCGATCCCGTGGACGTACCTCACATTGAGGGAACCACGTAAAATTCTTGTGTTGCCTTTGATTTAATTTTTCCGCATTAGTTTTTATTCCCATTGATTGATTTACTTGTAGGGAATCACATCGATTTTCCCTAACAACTGGTATCAGAGCTTACGGTTTATTGGGGTTTATTTATTTGTGTAAATCAATGGAGGGGAATGTGGGTCGTATGTCTAGCTTCAATGGAAGCAATTGGGTAACTTGGAAAACTAAAATGGAGGACCTATTATTTTGTAAAGACTTGTATGGACCCATTGAAGGTGATGGTGGCAAACCTGCTGATATGAAAGATGATGAGTGGAAGAGGCTTAATCGAAAAGCCGTTGGTGTTATCTGTCAATGGATTGATGACAGTGTGTCTCATCATGTTGCCACTAAAACTTCAACACATGATTTATGGAAAAAATTAGAGAGTCTTTATGATAGAAAATCAGCCACAAATAAAGCCTTTCTGTTTCGTAAGTTGGTTAATTTAAAATATAAAGAGGGCAACCCTATTCCGGAACATCTGAACGAAATAAAGAGTATTGTTAACCAACTTGCTTCTATGAAAATTATTTTTGATGATGAGTTGCAGGCTTTGATGCTACTTAATTCTTTGCCCGAAAGTTGGGAGACTTTGGTTGTGACGGTTAGTAATTCGGCGCCCAATGGAGTTGTCACAATGGGCCAAGTCACTAGTAGCTTGTTGAATGAAGAAACTAGAAGAAAATCAGCGGGTTCCTCTCATTCGGAAGCATTTGTTGTGAGAGGCCGAAGCAAAACAAGGGGGAGGAGTAAGACTCCTCATGGTCGTGATCAAAGCCGTGACAAATCAAAAGATGGTTATTTTTCAAAGAAAGACGTTGAGTGTTATTATTGCCATGAGAAAGGGCACATGAAGCGGGAATGCCGAAAGCTCAAGAACAAGGAGAAAAGGCGTGACAAAAGTGTAGATAAGAAGCAAGAAGACACAACGGCAGTTACTACCGATGATCTCATGGTCGTTTGTGAAGATGATTGTATCAATTTTGTGGGCCAAGAGAGCAATTGGGTGATTGATTCCGGTGCTTCTTTTCATGTGACTTCTCGAGTTGATTTCTTCACTACCTACACTGCAGGAGATTATGGTTCTGTTCGAATGGGTAATGAAGGTTTGTCCAAGATTATCGGCATGGGTGATGTTTGCTTGGAAACAAATTTGGGCTGCAAGTTGTTGCTTAAAGATGTGAGGCATGTTCCCGACATTCGCCTTAATTTGATCTCTACTGGGAAGCTAGATGATGAAGGCTTCAACAACAAATTTGGTGATGGAATATGGAAGCTCACAAAGGGTTCTTTGGTGGTGGCTAAGTGCAAGAAGACTCATACACTTTATTCGATGCAAGGAAAAATTTGTAAAGGTGTTGTCAATGCACTTGAAGATGATACTTCTACCGAATTGTGGCACAAGCGGCTTGGCCATATGAGTGAAAAAGGGCTGCAAGTTTTGTTCAAGAAAGAGCTTCTACCCGGTTTGAAAGGTACACATCTTAAAACTTGTGTTCATTGTTTGGCGGGTAAACAACATAGAGTTTCTTTTCATAAAAATGTTGCTTCTAGAAAAGAAAATGTTTTGGAGTTGATTCATTCGGATGTTTGTGGTCCTTTAAAAGTTAGAACACATGGTGGTGCACTTTATTTTGTTACTTTCATTGATGATTATTCAAGGAAAGTTTGGGCTTTTCTACTAAAAACTAAAGATCAAGTTCTAGAAGTATTTAAGCATTTTCAGGCCATGGTTGAAAGAGAAACAGGACAGAAATTGAAGTGCATCCGAACAGACAATGGTGGTGAATACATTGGGCCATTTGATGAGTATTGTCGCAGCCAAGGTATTCGGCACCAAAAGACAGTTAAGAAGACTCCTCAACAAAATGGCGTTGCCGAGAGGATGAATCGCACCATTGTAGAAAGAACAAGGTGTTTGCTTTCACAAGCTAAATTGCCAAGATCCTTTTGGGGTGAGGCAATGAGTACAGCGGTTGACGTGATCAATTTATCTCCTTGCTATCCTTTGAATGGTGATGTTCCTGAAAGAGTTTGGACTGGCAAAGATGTGTCTTATGAGCATTTGAGAGTGTTTGGTTGCCGAGCCTTTGTTTACATTCCAAAGGATGAGAGGTTCAAGCTTGATAGTAAGTCAAGACAATGTATTTTTCTTGGCTATAGGCGTGATGAATTTGGGTATAGATTATGGGATCCGGTCGACAAGAAAGTCATTCGAAGCCGTGATGTTGTGTTTCTTGAAGACCAAACAATTGAAGACTTTGGCAAAGGTGATCAACCGGAGCCAAAAACTAGTGATCTCATTGACATGGATCCATCTCCTTCATCTTCAGTTGATGATGAAAATGGGGGAGATGTGCAGCCACTTATTGAAGATGTGGAGGATGATACTAATCCTAATGAGGTTGAGCCAGAAATTGAGGAAGAGCATCCAACTCAAGAACCGCCACCACAACTTGAGTTGAGGAAATCTACAAGGGACCGACAACCTTCAAGAAAGTATCCTCCTAATGAATTTGTGTTGATTTCCGATCAAGGGGAGCCGGAGAGCTACCAAGAAGCAATTGAGCATGCAAAGAAAGATGATTGGAAAAAGGCCATGGAAGAGGAGATGAATTCCTTGCTTGAAAACCAGACTTATGATTTAGTGAAGTTGCCTAAAGGGAGGAAAATTCTGAAAAATAAGTGGGTTTTCAAATTGAAGAATGATAGCAAGAATCTGAGGTACAAGGCACGTCTTGTTGTGAAAGGCTTTGGGCAAAAGAAAGGTATTGACTTTGATGAGATTTTCTCGCCGGTTGTGAAGATGTCTTCTATTCGGGTTGTACTTGGCATGGCTGCAAGTATGAACCTTGAAGTTGAGCAACTTGATGTGAAGACCGCATTTCTTCATGGTGATCTTGAAGAAGAAATTTACATGAAGCAACCAGAAGGTTTTGTGGAGAAAGGGAAAGAGAAATTTGTTTGCAAATTGAAGAAAAGTTTGTATGGCCTCAAGCAAGCTCCACGGCAATGGTACAAAAAATTTGACTCTTTCATGATGAATAATGGTTTTTCTAAAACCACTTCGGACCATTGTGTGTTTGTGAAAAATTTCCCGGATGGCAAATTTATTATTCTTTTGCTTTATGTTGATGACATGTTAATTGTGGGTCAAGATTCTACCATGATTAACAAGTTGAAGTTAGAGTTGAGTAAATCTTTTGCTATGAAAGATTTGGGACCGGCAAAGCAAATACTTGGTATGAAAATTGTTCGTGATCGCAAAAAGGGGCTGATTTGGTTGTCTCAAGAGAGCTACATTGAGAAAGTTCTTGAGAGGTTCAACATGGATAAAGCAAAGCCGGTTGGTTGTCCACTTGCGGGTCACTTCAAGCTTAGTTCAAATCAATGTCCTACAAGTGAGAAAGACAAAGAAGAGATGTTGAAAGTTCCTTATGCTTCAGCAGTTGGTTCTTTGATGTACGCCATGGTTTGTACAAGGCCGGATATTGCTCACGCCGTTGGTGTAGTGAGTCGGTTTCTCTCTAATCCGGGTAAAGAACATTGGGCAGCGGTAAAATGGATTCTCAGGTATCTTCGAGGGACTTCGAAGGTGTGTTTTTGTTTTGGAGATGGTAAGCCGATGCTTGATGGGTTCACAGATTCTGACATGGCTGGTGATGTTGATTCTAGGAAATCTACTTCGGGGTATTTGATGACTTTTGCAGGGGGAGCTATGGCATGGCAATCTAAATTACAAAAATGTGTTGCTCTCTCAACTACCGAAGCTGAATTTATTGCCATTACAGAAGCTTGCAAAGAAGAGTTATGGTTGAAGAAATTTTTGCAAGAGTTGGGTTTGAAGCAAGAAAAATATGTGCTTTATTGTGATAGTCAAAGTGCTATTCACTTGAGTAAAAATTCTACTTTTCATTCGAGATCGAAACACATTGATGTGAGATACCATTGGATTCGTGATGTGTTAGATTCGAAATTGTTGCAACTCGAAAAGGTTCACACGGATGATAATATTTCGGATATGTTGACTAAGACTTTGTCGAGGGACAAACATTTGAAGTGTCGAACTTTGGCGGGTATGGTTGATGTCTCCACCTAAGTCGGTAGGGGGAGAATTGTTGGGTATACCTCCTTATTGGAGTGTGGGACCCAATTGGTTTTGGAAAAAGAATTTTAATTTGGTTTGGTTTAGTTATAATATATTTTTATATATTATATCTAATTTGGTGGAGGCCCAATTCAATTTAGATATCATTAGGGTTTGATTGCAAAGCCCAAGATTTAATAATATATATATCCAATATATATATATATATATATTTTTTGGTTCCAAACAAAAAGAAGGATGGCGGCTGCTATATGCCATACTATTACACTACTTCGGTATTAGTGCCGAAGCTTGGCAGATTGGTTCAATTTCGTTTGTTTTGAAGCTTTGTTTTGGGGCATCTTCGGTTGGTGTTTGGTTCGTTATTTTGGGTCTTCTACAATTCTGATTCGGAAGATTTTGGTTCTTCTATTTGGTGAGGTCTTTCCTCTTCTTTATTTGTGATTATTTGGAATTCACCTAAGGGTGGTTTTGTGAGACCATTAGTGTCTCGTTTGTAATCGTTTGGAACTTATTTGGTTGATAGTGGAATCGGATTTCGATCCCGTGGACGTACCTCACATTGAGGGAACCACGTAAAATTCTTGTGTTGCCTTTGATTTAATTTTTCCGCATTAGTTTTTATTCCCATTGATTGATTTACTTGTGGGGAATCACATCGATTTTCCCTAACATACCTATCATCCTTGTCACTTTTATACACTCCACCGATCTAATACTTGATGCATATCTGCTCAAATCTTTTGTTTGTCAACATTTTGTGCGTTAGAGATACTCCAAAATCCCCACAATGATCACAACAAGACATAAGCACCATTATTATAATTTTTTTTTTTTTTTTTTGCATCTCAGATTATTTTCTCACATATGTTTGTCTGATTTTTGTTTTGATCACTGCCATTTTTTTTTTCTCTCTCCCACCTCCCCATCTCTATATTTTTTTTTTTTGATGATATCAAAGGGGAAGAAAAATATGAATTGAATTGTTGACAATTGTTGTGCATGTATCAAATATCTTATGTGGCAAAATTATCAAATATTTTGTTGATTTCAATTTTGTGTCAAATCCATTCATAAATTGCCATCATCAAGAAGGAGGAGATTGTTAATCATGTTGTTTAATTTTGATGATGTCTAATATATTAATTGAGAAAATGCAAATAATATACATATTTGACCCAAAATATTATTTGTTCAAAATATACATACTTTATGATACATTTGTTATAAATATTTTTTAAATAAAAATATTTTGAAAATTTTACTATTCATGTTTTAATCACTATTCATTCTTTGACAAATTTGATGTTATTATTTCTTTTGAGTAAATTTGTATCATATCATTTTGATACATATTGCACTAAATTCAAATTACTTTACATTGATATTTGAATGTATCAATTATAAACATAGTTGATTTTTACAAAACATCTTTTGAATATATTAAAGATTTATAATAGTTGGTAACGGTGCGGTGTATCAAATATATATATATATATATAGTCAAAATCTTGAAATTAATATACTATACTGATTGTAGGAGAAGACTTAATTTTTTATTGTAAATAAATCTTTGAAGATGTTTTGCCTGCAAAATGAAAAAAGAAAAAGTTGTAAGTTAGTTTGAATTTGCTTGTAAAAAGAAAAAGAAAAAGAAAAAGTTACCAAGTCGACACAATTTTCATATAGCTTTTGACTTCAAGGAACCCATAATGATGAAGCTTTGTGCTGACTTCTCATAATCTGAAGGAGCGTCTGTCTCTCCAACGGATAGATTTTTTGATATAAATAGAAATATTGTGTGTGGAGAAAAATAAGAGAACTTGAAGAGAAAACAATTTGTATGCTCCAAAATTTTGAGTGTATTGTATTCTGCTCTTTCACTTTTAGATCTAAGAGTAGTCCTTGTTCTTACACTTTCATATCTACTCTTTGTGAAAAAATTATTGTAAAAGATGGTTAAAGTACCTCTTATTTTTATTCATTATTTTGTGAGAGATTTTTGTAAGGGTAGGGCATTTATTGTTGAGTGAGGTTCAATAAATAAAAGTAAGATCTGTGTAAAATCCACAAGCTTGGTGAAGTTTTGGTAAAGCTTTGGTAGTGTATTGATTCATTTTGATAGTGAAGAAATTCTCAAGGAGGTTCCTTGGGAAGTGGACGTAGGCCCGGCATGCCGAATCACTATAAATCTCAGTATTTGATTTTCTCTCCCTATCCCTCTTATTTTTATATTGATAATCATTGTTTTGAACTTTGTATTTATTATTTTTTAATATTTTAAATTATTTCTTTAATAACCCAATTCACTCCCCTCTTGTGTTGCCTGACTGGGAAAACATAATTGTTATCCTGATACCAATTGCTATCCTAGGTAGGCAACCCAAGAGGGGTGTGAATTGAGTTATTTAAAAAAAATTTACAATATTAAATATTATAAACACAATATTAAGAATTTTAACAAATAAAAAATATAATAATAATTATCAATATAAAAATAAGAGAGATAGGGAGAGAAAATCAAACATTGAGATTTATAGTGGTTCGGCACGCCAGGCCTACGTCCACTCCCCAAGGAACCTCCTTGAGAATTTCTTTAATATCAAAATGAATTAATACACCACCAAGTCTTCACCAAGCTTGTGGATTTTGCACAGGACTTACTCTTATCTATTGAGCCTCACTCAATAATAAATGCTTTACTCTTACAAAATCTTTCACAAAAATAATGAATAAAAATAAGTGGTACTTAAACCCTCTTTTACAATAATTTTCTCACAAAGAGTAGATATAAAAGTGTAAGATCAAATGCTACACTTAGATTTGAAAGTGAAAGGGCAGAATACAATATACTCAAAATTTTGGAGCACACAGAAATTTTTCTCTTCAATTTCTTTTTCTCCACACAAAACACTTCTATTTATACCAAAAAATCTACCCGTTGAGGATAGGACGCTCATTGCTAACGTCATGGATTACATGGCATGCTCTTTGATTCAAATAGACAGCAAATGATAATTTTCTTTTCCTTTTTTGTTTTGTCAAATATGGAGCCACCGCTTTTGTAAACAATTTGATACAAAAATCACAACTTTCAAACAAGCAAATGATTTGCTTCATCTATTTCTTTTTGTTTTATTATAATATATATATGTGTGTGTGTGTGTGTGTGTGTGTGTGTGTGGGTGTGTATGACATGATACAAAATTCAAACATGGAGCCACCATTTTGTAGGCAATTTAAATAATATAATACAATTATCACATATTTGAATTCAAATAAGCAAATGATTTTGCTCCATTATAATGGGTTCCTTGAAGTCAAAAACCACATGAAATTTTGTCTATTTTTAACTTTTTCTTTTTCTTTTTCTTTTTCTTTTTGCAAGCAAATTCAAACCAATTTACAATTTTTTCATTTTCATTCTACAGGCAAAACATTTTCAAGGATTTGTTTTCAATAAAAAATTAAATAAGTCTTCTTCTGCAATCATTATAGTATATCAATTTCAAGATGTTGACTATATATATATATATTTATTACCGATGCACCACACAAGTTATATTTATTACCGATGCACCACACAAGTTGTGGTGCATCGGTAATAAATATATATATATATATATATGTATGTACGTATGTAAAAAAATGCATCACATGGCACCATCCATACCCTCAAACTTATAAATAATATATTATAAACAACATACAAGTAATGTATGTATATTTGAATAAAAAGTCTAATTTGCTATCAAACACCACTTGAGTATGTTACACAAATCAAATATTTATGTGATTGCTATATAAATTTTAAATATATCAACCATCCCATGTGAGTATATTAAATTTGTCAAAAGATGACAACTCACTAAAATCACATTTGTCGAAATGATACAACTAATCAATTTTAAATTTGTCAAAAGATGAATAGTGATCAATCTAATTTTTCAAAAAGTGAATAGTAAAAATATATATATATATATATATTAAATAATATTTAACAAATGTATCATACAATATATATTTTAAACAGATAATATTTTGTGTCAAATAATATGTATATTAAAAAATCTAAATTTTTGCAAATAATATTTTATACATCATCAAAATTAAATAATATAATTAACAATCTCTCACTTTTTGATGATGACAATATTTGTGTGGATTTGACACAAAATAAAATTAACAAAATATTTGATAACCCTGCGACATATAATTTTCAAAAGCAAAATCATATTTTTTCTCCCCATTTGACATCATCAAAATAAAAGATAAAAAGATGAAACAAACACATTGGATAAAATAATTTGAGCGGCCAAAAATAAAATAATTATGGGGATTTGAGCGGCCTTCTGTCTTGTCGAAATCATTATGGGGATTTTGGAGCATCTCAAGTGCACAAAATGTTGACAAACAAAAGATTTGAACAGATATGCATCGATTATTGGATCGATGGAGTGTATAAAAAGTGACAAAGATGATAGGCAAAGAGACGAAATTGTCAAGTGTTGGAGAAAAAAAAAATTGTTTTAGCTTCTTGTGTAATCATGTCATTCCTTACCTTAGCCATCAATGGTTCGGATTTACATGAGGTGCCTATACTGCAGGCAAATGAGAGGTTACCAATAGTGCAGGCACATGCTATTTCTGTAAATGAGGGTCCTAGTGTTATTGGTAATCAAAATGATATCGTTGCTATTAATAACACTATGGCTCTTAGTGTTGGAAAAAATGGTTTATTATAGGCATAATTTTTAGCCCAAGTTGAGTGGGCCCCAAACGTCTTTTGGGGTGAGTCCGAAGAGGTGACGTGTTCCTTGCCGCGTGGCAAGTCACACGGTGAAGATGGAACGTCAAAACCATTTATGAGTGAATGGGATATTGACGTCGTTTTCGGGTCTAACATTAATTTTTATTTAGATAAAATTCTTTTGAATTTTTTCAATAAAAATATTGTGGGAATTTAATTTAATTCTAAATTCAAATTTTGGATTCCTAAGTGGTTTCCTAAAATTTGTAATTGTGAGAATTTAATTTAATTCTAAATTCAAATTTTAGGTTCCTATAAAAATTTCCTAAAATTTGTACCTCTTTATTTATTTATTTATTTAACTATTTCAATAGTTTAATATATATATATTTAATTAGTTTAATATATATATATATTTGAAATAGTTTGAATTATAAATGAGCCTACTGTTCCACTTAACGGAACATTTTTCAATTGTTTGAAATGTTCCTTTACATACGGTCAAACTTTATTTGAATGAATTAATGCAACTGTTCATTCTTAGAGTTGTACCTATTCGGGTCCTATTATTTGCCTATAAATTCTATTTGTTTTTCAGCAGTCCGGGGGTTGGAAAAATTCCGAAAAATTGAGTCTAAATTTTGTCCTTTTGCTGTCCATTTCCTTTTAGTGCATTATTCTTCATTTTAGTTTAGAATAAATATTCAGAGAGTTAGAACACAGGTTTGGTTCGCCGAACAAATTGTTTGGAGTACTACTACAATTTGTGAAGATCATTGTATCCTGGGAGATAGACGCCACTCAACCGTAAGTACCGTAGCGGGGCGAATCTGTCTTAAGGACAGAGTGTCACACACTCGACTTGGTCTTAATTTTATTTCGGTTCAATAAATAAATCCGGTATGTTATTTATTTATCTTGTTTGAATTTATTTCAAGTTATTTTATTTACACAGAAGATTGTTCCAACAATCTTAAGACAGATTCTGAATTATTCTGTTTATAGAATTTTTCGTTTGTTTCCTTTTTCTTTCTTCATAAATAATTTCGAAATAAAATTATTTTCTGTGGATTTACAAAATAATATTCTGGTTGAAAAAACAAATAGTGATTATATGCTATTTGACAGATAATAGTAATATACTGTCTCTTTTCTTTGACAACAACTAGTAGTACGATACTGGTGTCATTAACAATTCAGAATATATTTTTGTGGAATTTTTTCAGAAATTAATTTTGAGTTTAGAAATTATTTTCTGAATTTTCATTAATTAAAATTCTGTTTTCAGTATTTTAATTATTGGAGTGTAACAAGAGATTTAAATTTCTGTGTGAAATTAATTTGGTTAAATAAAATTTTATTTTATTTCCAAATTAATTGAAAAATAAAAGTTATATTTTTATTTCTTTTATATTACAGAATTTAATTTCTTGTGTGGAATTAAGTTGGTTAAATAAAATTTTATTTTATTTCCAAATTAATTGAAAAATAAAAGTTATATTTTTATTTCTTTTATTTTACAGAATTTAATTTCTTGTGTGGAATTAAGTTGGTTAAATAAAATTTTATTTTATTTCCAAATTAATTGTAAAATAAAAGTTATATTTTTATTTCTTTTATTTTACAGAATTTAATTTCTTGTGTGGAATTAATTTGGTTAAATAAAATTTTATTTTATTTCCAAATTAATTGAAAAATAAAAGTTATATTCTTATTTCTTTTATTTTACAGAATTTAATTTCTGTGTGGAATTATTTTGGTTAAATAAAATTTTATTTTATTTCCAAATTAATTGAAAAATAAAAGTTATAGTTTTTATTTCTTTTATTTTCTGTGTGGAATTAATTTGTTTAAATAAAATTTTATTTTATTTTCAAATTAATTGGAAAATAAAAGTTACATTCTTGTTTCTTTTATTTTTACAGAATTTATTCTGTGAATTTGGTTTAATTTTCTGTGTAGTGTAAATTCTAATTATAATTTTGTTTTATATTTAGAATTGATGGCTACTGAAACTAATGCCCAAACAAGTACTACTGTGGTGGCTGCAATGACGCAACCCCCTCTCCTGTGATGACAGTACCAATAAATCATGGAGAGAAGCCAGAGAAGTTCTCAGGAACTGACTTTAAAAGATGGCAACAGAAAATGTTGTTCTATCTTACAACTCTGAACCTGGCTCGTTTTCTCCGTGAAGATGCTCCTATCTGAAAGAGGATGAAACCGACCGGCAAGTGGTTGCTGCGGTTGATGCTTGGAAACATGCCGATTTCCTTTGCCGGAATTACGTCTTGAACGGACTTGACAACACATTATACAACGTCTACAGTCCAATCAAGACAGCAAAGGAACTTTGGGAATCGTTGGAGAAAAAGTACAAAACGGAAGATGCCGGCTCAAAGAAATTTGTGGTTGGCAGATTCTTGGATTTTGTAATGGTTGATTCAAAAACTGTGATCAGCCAAGCTCAAGATTTCCAACTCATTCTGCATGACATTCACGCAGAAGGCATGTCTCTCAGTGAATCCTTCCAAGTTGCAGCCTTAATTGAAAAATTAACAAAAGGCTGGAAGGAATTCAAGAACTACCTCAAACACAAGCGCAAAGAAATTTCTATGGACGAGTTAATTGTGCATTTAAGGATTGAGGAGGACAACCGCAATTCTGAAAAGCGGGCTGGTAAGAATCCTATGGAGTCTAAGGCAAATGTGGTGGAACATGCTTCAAAAACCAAGAAACGAAAGTCTTCTAGAGAAAGTTTATCACAAGGCTCTAAAAGGGGGGAAAATAAAAAGTACAAGTTTAATGGCAAATGTTACATCTGTGACAAAGAGGGACATCGGGCCAAAGATTGCCGTAGCAAAGGCAAAAGCAAAAGAAGAACAAGCAAGAAGCCTGCTCAAGCCCATATGACCGAAGTGGACAAGATTTCCAATGGTGTAGATGACATCAATCTTTCTGCAGTTGTTTCCGAGGCAAATCTTGTCGGAAATCCTAAAGAATGGTGGGTGGACACTGGTGCTACTCGCCATATTTGTGCCGACAAAAAGATGTTCACATCTTATCTACAGTGGACAATGGTGAACAACTTTTTATGGGCAACTCCTCAACTTCCAAAGTTGAAGGACAAGGAAAGATTGTTCTCAAGATGACATCAGGAAAGGAACTCACTCTCAACAATGTGCTGCATGTACCGGACATTCGCAAGAATCTTGTTTCCGGATCTTTGTTGAGTAAGAATGGGTTTAGGCTAGTATTTGAGAGTGATAAATTTGTACTTACTAAGAATGGGATGTATGTAGGAAAAGGTTACATGTCTGATGGCCTTTTCAAGTTAAATGTAATGACCGTTGTACCCTCAGTTATTAATAATACTACATCTTCTTCTTACTTGCTTGAGTCTTCAAATTTATGGCATGGTAGACTAGGACATGTTAATTATGGATCTTTGCGTAGATTAATTAATATGGAATGTTTACCTAAATTTGACATTGATTCAAATCATAAATGTGAAATTTGTGTTGAGGCAAAATTATCTAAAACTCCTTTTCATTCAATTGAAAGAAGTACGGAACCACTTGAATTAATTCATAGTGACATTTGTGATTTTAAATCAATTCAAACCAGAGGTGGGAAAAAGTATGTAATCACTTTTATAGATGACTATACTAGATATAGTTATATTTATTTAATTCGAACCAAGGATGAAGCTTTGGAAACTTTCATTCAATATAAGAATGAAGTTGAAAATCAACTTGGTAAGAAAATCAAGAAACTTAGAAGTGATAGAGGTGGTGAATATGAATCACCTTTTGGTGAATTTTGTAAAGAACATGGAATAATTCATCAAACCACCGCTCCTTACTCACCTCAGCAAAATGGAATTGCTGAAAGGAAAAATAGGACTTTAAAAGAAATGATGAATGCCATGTTAATAAGTTCTGGATTACCTCAGAACTTGTGGGGGGAAGCAATACTTTCTGCTAATTATATTTTAAATAAAGTACCCCGAAAGAAAGTAAATCAAACACCTTATGAATTGTGGCATGGAAGAGTACCATCCTACAAATACTTAAAAGTGTGGGGGTGTTTGGCTAAAGTGGCTATTCCTAGTCCTAAAAAGACTAAGATAGGTCCTAAGACCATTGATTGCATTTTCATTGGTTATGCCAAGAATAGTAGTGCATATCGGTTTTTGATTCATAAATCAGAACATTCCGAAATGCATGTAAATACTATTATTGAGTCTCGGAATGCATCATTCTTTGAACATGTATTTCCAAATAAGACTGGACAAGAGACTAGTAATAATAAAGATCTTTTGATGCTATTACTAGTAGATCAAGAACATGATCAAAAGCAAGAGTTAGATCAAAATGAGGAAGAGGAACCTAGGCGTAGTAAACGTGCTAGAACCTCAAAATCTTTTGGTCCAGATTTTCTAACATTTTTGTTAGAAAATGAGCCTTTAACTTTTAAAGAGGCTATGTCCAGTCCTGAAGCTCCTTTATGGAAAGAAGCTGTCAACAGTGAAGTTGAATCCATCTTGCAAAATCACACTTGGGAATTAGTGGACTTGCCACCAGGTTGTAAACCTCTTGGGTACAAGTGGATTTTCAAAAGAAAATTGAAAGCGGATGGATCAATTGACAAATACAAGGCAAGACTTGTAGTCAAAGGTTTTAGACAAAAAGAAGGTCTAGATTACTTTGACACATACTCACCGGTTACTAGAATAACATCCATTAGAATGCTAATTGCCATTGCATCTCTATACAATCTAGAAATTCATCAAATGGATGTTAAAACCGCTTTCTTAAATGGTGAGTTAAATGAAGAAATTTACATGGAACAACCAGAAGGGTTTTCTGTTCCAGGGAAAGAAAAGAAAGTGTGTAAATTGGTTAAATCATTATATGGTTTAAAACAAGCGCCAAAGCAATGGCATGAGAAATTTGACAAGGCAATGATGTCAAATGGATTTAAAATTAATGAGTGTGACAAATGTGTTTATATTAAAAACACAGACAAAGGTTATGTCATTGTATGTCTTTATGTAGATGATATGCTCATCATAGGTAGTAATAATGACATGATTAAAACTACCAAGAAAATGTTGAATAAACATTTTGACATGAAGGACATGGGCATTGCTGATGTAATTCTTGGTATGAAAATTACCAAAACATCAGAAGGTTATACTTTGTCACAATCTCATTACATTGAGAAAATACTTGACAAATTCAGCAAAGATGATGATCATCTTGCTAGAACTCCTGTAGATGTTAATTTGTATCTTTCTAAGAATGTACAGGAAAGTATTTCTCAATTAGAGTATGCCCAAATTATTGGAAGCTTAATGTACTTGATGAACTGCACTCGCCCAGATATAGCTTATGCAGTAAGTAAATTAAGTAGATATACGAGTAATCCGGGAGTAGAACACTGGAAAGCAATTATAAGGGTTCTAAGATATCTCCGATTTACTCGTAACATTGGGCTTAATTATACTAGATATCCAGCAGTACTTGAAGGATACTGTGATGCAAATTGGATATCGGATACTAGAGACTCGAAGTCCACCAGTGGGTATGTCTTTACTCTTGGTGGGCGGCTGTATCTTGGAAATCTTCCAAACAGACTTGTATTGCTAGGTCTACTATGGAATCAGAATTCATAGCTTTAGACAAAGCAGGGGAAAGGCAGAATGGCTTCGCCACTTCCTTGAAGATATTCCAATATGGCCAAAACCGGTGCCTGCTATATGCATACATTGCGATAGTCAATCAGCTATAGGTAGAGCACAGAGTCATATGTATAACGGTAAGTCACGACACATTCGTCGTCGACATAACACCGTAAGACAACTACTCTCTAATGGAATTATTTCCATAGAATATGTTAAGTCTAAAGACAACATAGCGGATCCACTAACCAAAAGATTAGCAAAAGAGTTAGTTGAGAATTCATCGAGGGGAATGGGACTAAGCCTATTAAATAAGAGTTACCACAACGGCAACCCAACCTAGTTGACTGGAGATCCCAAGATCTAGGTTCAAAGGGACAACCGAGTTGTGAATGACTCAGAAGGATCACTGGGAGTCTAACTCCTACCCATTTCTATGATGAAATAGTGATGTCTGCAGCGTTTTAGGTTAAGTAAAACTTTTAATGATTTTATATCTAGGTAAACCTAGTGGAGTATGGCAGGATACTCTTCATAAGAATCACCTATGTGAGTGTGAACTGGGCCGGTTCTGTGAGATTTGTGAAGGGCTACAATTCTCTAGAGCACTCATGAAATACCAGGTTGTTCAGGACCAAAATGAACACAATAGTGAGAACTAAACTGTGTCTGGGAATATACTGTGTGAGTTCTATTGTCTTAGTTTACACAAACGGCTGAACAATTCTAGACATCATGTTCACTGTTTAGCTAGTAAATCCAATAGTGTCTCACAAGGGAAGGTTCAAAGCCAAAAACTACCTATCCTTTGCAGAATATTACCAATTTCTGTACTCTCTGTATTAGATCATGTTGTTGCATTTTCTCTCCGTCAAATTCCATTCATGTGGGGGATTGTTGGAAAAAATGGTTTATTATAGGCATATTTTTAGCCCAAGTTGAGTGGGCCCCAAACGTCTTTTGGGGTGGGTCCGAAGAGGTGACGTGTTCCTTGCCGCGTGGCAAGTCACACGGTGAAGACGGAACGTCAAAACCATTTATGAGTGAATGGGAATTGACGTCGTTTTCGGGTCTAACATTAATTTTTTAGATAAAATTCTTTTGAATTTTTTCAATAAAAATATTGTGGGAATTTAATTTAATTCTAAATTCAAATTTTGGATTCCTAAGTGGTTTCCTAAAATTTGTAATTGTGAGAATTTAATTTAATTCTAAATTCAAATTTTAGGTTCCTATAAAAATTTCCTAAAATTTGTACCTCTTCATTTATTTATTTATTTAACTATTTCAATAGTTTAATATATATATATTTAATTAGTTTAATATATATATATATATTTGAAATAGTTTGAATTATAAATGAGCCTACTGTTCCACTTAACGGAACATTTTTTCAATTGTTTGAAATGTTCCTTTACATACGGTCAAACTTTATTTGAATGAATTAGTGCAACTGTTCATTCTTAGAGTTGTACCTATTCGGGTCCTATTATTTGCCTATAAATTCTATTTGTTTTTCAGCAGTCCGGGGGTTGGAAAAATTCCGAAAAATTGAGTCTAAATTTTGTCCTTTTGCTGTCCATTTCTTTTAGTGCATTATTCTTCATTTTAGTTTAGAATAAATATTCAGAGAGTTAGAACACAGGTTTGGTTCGCCGAACAAATTGTTTGGAGTACTACTACAATTTGTGAAGATCATTGTATCCTGGGAGATAGACGCCACTCAACCGTAAGTACCGTAGCGGGGCGAATCTGTCTTAAGGACAGAGTGTCACACACTCGACTTGGTCTTAATTTTATTTCGGTTCAATAAATAAATCCGGTATGTTATTTATTTATTTTGTTTGAATTTATTTCAAGTTATTTTATTTACACAGAAGATTGTTCCAACACTTAGTACACAGGCAATGACTGCTGTTTTCAATATGGCGCATCGATTAGAAGCAAGAGTACAAGAAAATCAACAATGGAGAGATGATGTGTGCTTGTTAAAACAACAACTGGTTAATATGTGTAAGGAGAAGAAAGAGCTTAAAAGGAAAAATATACAGTTGGAGAATGCGGTGCAATATTATGCAACAGTTATAATGCTAAGACTCACAGAAGTCGAAAATAGAGAGAGACATGTAAAAGAGGCTCATGAAAAATTGTTAAGAGAGGTGAAACGGAAAAAATTTGTGAAGTCTTCTGAAAACTTACATGTAATCGAGTAATATTTTCTCCTTCTGAAATAAAATTGCAAGCATTTCTCCTCCTCCCCTTTTTTTTAATATATTTATATAAACTCTGTCTTTGCACACACACACACACACACAAAAAAAAAAAAATGGTGGTGCAAATAAGAAGTAGTGCAAAAATATATATATATATATACCCTCCCTAAAATTATGCACAGAATACACACACACCCTCTTTTTTTATTTATTATTATTTTATAATAATTGTTAATCTCAAAATATATGAGTCTCTCCCTAAATTAATGCACTAAAAATTACATAAATTTGAAGAAACAAATTACCAATCTATAATACCAAAGGCCATTAAGATCCGGCCATAAACAACTACACCAAGTGCACTAACATAAAAGGAAAAAATAAAAATAAAAACAATTTCTTCAGATAAGGTAGAACCAATCATTATTAAATCCAAGAGAGTTTGGAGCACATACAACAATTAAAAAACTATAACACAGTGCAAAAAGAATTTTAACATGTTGATCGGTGATGACCTTGATGATCGGAAGAAATGGAGAAGATCGTATAGATCGGTGACGAATTTTTGTAAATCGATAATGGATCTTGATGGATCAGTCACGGATCCTGATGGATCGGTGATGGAACTTGATGAATTGGTAATGGTGGTGATGCAGATTTTAGGTATAGTAGTGATGGATCTTGGTAGATTGGTGAGGGGTTTGGGTGGATGATGGTAGTAATGAAAGTGATGGATGATGTTGTGGATGATGGAGTTGGTTGTAGACGATAGTGAGGATGAAGATGGTGTCGGTTGAGGATGAGAGGAAGAAAAGGAGAGTGAGAGTGAAAGAGAAAAACAGAGAGTGAGGGAGAGAACGGGTGAGAGATTGAGACTGAGAGAGAGAGAGAAAGAGAACATATATACATATATAATTATCATTATTTTATTTAATTATTATTTTTTATTTTATTTATTTATTTATTTATTTTTTAAATTTATATTTAATATAAACATTATATTGAAGTATTCATCATACCAAGTTCAGTCTAATAAAACAAAATTGTTCTTCATTAAGAGGCTTGGTAAATATGTCTGCTAATTGACAATTTGTGGGTACAAATTCGAGTTCAATGTCACCTTTGAGTACATAATCTCTTAGAAAATGATGTCTTATTTCAATGTGTTTAGTGCGTGAGTGCTGAATAGGATTTTTTGAAAGGTTAATGGCACTTGTGTTGTCACATTTTATAAGAATATGATCATAGTGAAGTCCAAAATCTTGAAGTTGTTGTTTCATCCAAAGCAATTGTGCACAACACCTTGTGGCGGGGTATTCTGCTTCAGTAGTTGACAAAGCTACTGAGTTTTGTTTTTTGCAAAACCAAGAAGTGAGAGAGTGTTTTTCAGTCAAGTCTACATCCCGCAAAGTCGGCATCTGGGTAACCAAGAAGTTCAAAAGTGGTTCCCTTAGGATACTATAATCCCAAATTTTGAGTGCCGACAAGATATCTGAAAATACGTTTGACTGTGATGATGTGTGACTCTTTCAGTGCGGATTGAAAACGTGCACACATACAAACACTAAACATTATATCAGGTCTACTTGCAGTAAGATAGAGTAAGGAACCAATCATACCTCGATATTTCTTTTCATCTACAGGTTTATCTTGCTCATCTTTGTCGATTTTTATTGATGTGCTCATTGGAGTTGCTGCAAGCTTTGATGATTCCATTTCAAACCTTTTGAGTAGATCCTTGATATATTTTGTTTGATTTAAATGGATTCTATCATTAGTTTGTTTAATTTGTAGATCAAGGAAGTAATTTAATTCCCCATCATACTCATTTCAAATTCACCCTACATATCTTTAGCAAACTCTTTGCATAAATTTTCATTAGTAGTACCAAAAATAATATCATCAACATAAATTTAAACAATTAGCATATCTTCCTTTTTTCTTTTTATAAAGAGTGTTGTATAAATTTTTCTTCTAGAAAAACCTTTGTCAAGTAGAAAATTACTCAATCTTTCATACCATGCTCTGGAAGCTTGTTTCAAGCCATATAAAGTTTTTAAAAGTTTGAAAACATGATCTGGGTATTTATGACTTTCAAAATCAGGAAGTTGTTCAACGTAAACTTCCTCTGAAATGTACCCATTTAAAAAAGCACTTTTAATATCCATTTGATACAATTTGAAATCTTTAAACCATGCAAAAGCAAGTAACATTCTAATAGTTTCAAGTCTAGCAACTGGTGCAAAAGTTTCATCAAAAATCAATGCCTTCTTCTTGATTATAACCTTGGACTATCAATCTAACTTTATTTCTAATAACAACTCCAGATTTGTATATTTTATTTCGAAAAACCCATTTTGTACTAATAACGGGATGGTCCTTAGGTTGAGGGGTCAAAAACCAAACTTCATTTCTTTCAAATTGATTTAATTCTTCTTGCATTGTTAAAATCCAGTTTTCATCATTTTTAGCTTCTAAAAACGATTTTGGTTCAATTTGTGAAACAAGCGCTAAGTTACCATAAACATTTCTAACAGAGGAACGAGTTTTTATACTTTCCGCCGCATCACCTATGATGAGGTCCTTGGGGTGGCCATGAGCATACTTCCATTCTTTTGGTAGATTTGAGTCGTTTTCTAGAAGAGTATATATTTTTTGAAGTTTCTCCATTATCATTTCTTCTTCATGTTCGCGTAGTGGATTTTCTTCATTTTCTTTTATGTAAATGCTCTACATGCTTGGTTGTTTTTTTACAATATCATTACTTACAAGATTCTTGAAAATAATGTGGTTAGATTCATCAAAAACAACATGCACAGATTCTTCAACAAGTAGAGTTCTTTTATTGAATACTCTATAAGCTTTACTGGACATAGAATAACCAAGAAATATAGTTTCATCCGACTTAGTATCAAATTTTCCTAAGTTATCTTTATTGTTGTTCAATACAAAGCATTTACAACCAAATGCACGCAAGTGACTAATATTAGGTTTTCTACTTTTCCAAAGTTCATAAGGAGTTTTCTTAATAATAGGTCTATTCATGGCACGGTTTATAACATAGCATGCAGTGTTAACGATTTCCGCCAAAAAATATTTAGACAAATTATTTTCACAAAGCATAGTACGAGCCATTTCTTCAAGAATTCTATTTTTTCTTTCAACTACACCATTTTGTTAAGGAGTTCTACGAGCAGAAAAGTTATGATTAATTCCAAACTCATCACAAAACATAATAAACTCATCATTTTCAAATTCTTTACCATGATCACTTCTAATACTACAAATATTAAGATTTTTTTTTTCATTTTGAATTCTTTTACAAAGTCTTGAGAAATTATAAAAAGCTTCATTTTTGTGTGCTAAAATTAATACCCATGTATATCTAGTATAATCATCAACACAAATAAGAGCGTACAATTTTCCTCCTAAACTTAATGTTCTAGATGGTCCGAATAAATCAATATGCAAGAGTTGAAGCAGTTTAATAGTTGAAACAATATTTTTGGATTTAAAAGAAATTCTAGTTTGTTTTCCAAATTAACATGCATCGCAAAGTTTGTCTTTTTCAAAAACAATTTTTGGTAAACCAATGACTAACTCATTTTTTGAAAGCTTGGAAATTAAATAAAAATGAGTATGTCCTAATCTTCTATGCCAAAGCCAACCATTATCATTTATAACAGATAAACATTTAATATTAAAATGACAAGACAAATCATGTAAATCAAACACATATACATTCTCATGTCTATAACCTACAAATAAAGTTTTGTTTTCTAGGGTGTTCTCAATAATGCAATGATTTTTTTTTAAAAATAACTCTATATCCTTTATCACATAATTGACTAATAGTAAGTAAGTTATGTTTTAAACTTTCAACAAGTAAAACATTTTCAATAATAGGAGAAGGATTTTTACCAATACTACCTACATCTATGATTTTACCCTTATTATTGTTGCCGAAAGTCACATATCCGCCATCCTTTGGTTGAAGTGTGGCGAACATAGCTTTATTTCCGGTCATGTGCCTCGAACATGCACTGTCGAGATACCATCTATCATTACTACATTTTGTCTGGAAACATATCTACAAAAATTTGATTTTTCTATTGGTACCTATATTTTTTTGGATCCATAAAAGTTAGAATTTGACACTCTTGAAATGTCCTTAGGAACCCACATCTTTTTTATTTTAGCAAAATGATTTCTTTTAACAGGAAATCAAGGTGAAATATGATCTTTTGTACCACAAAAATGACATATGAGATGAGAGTGATTAGAAGATGCATGCATAAAACCATTTTTGACAGTTTTTACTTTTGAAAAAGGTTTATATCCAATTCCGGCTCTTCCAAAAGTACGATTTTGATTTTTAAGAATTTTATCTAAAGTCTCTCTACCTTGAGTGAATTTGGAAAGAGTATTTTTCAAGTCTTCGACATTTTCTTTCAAAACAATTTGCTCCTTTTTTAAAGACTCATTTTCTTTTTTCAATACAACTAATGTTTTCTAAAAAATTGAAGACTCTTTTCGAGTTAAAATATCATTTTCCTTTTCCATTTTCATGGTTTCATTTTCTAAATCACTTATTTTGGAAGTTAAGGATTCATTTTCTTTTGATAAACTTGAAATCACTTTCTTTTGACAGTTACTTTTCAATCTAAGTTTCATAAATTCAGCATGTAATTCATCAAAAACTGATTGTAATTCATTAAACGTAAACGATTCGTCATTTACCTCATCTTCGTTTCCAAATGCCATTAAGCATAGGTTAGCAACCTCATTTTTCCAAACTTCAGTTTCTGAGTCGCTTTCATCACTATCTTCCCATGCTGCAATTATAGCTTTCTTCTTGTCCTTCTTGAATTGTTTCTCAAGTTTCAGACATTTTGATTTGTAGTGTCCAGGTTTGTTGCATTCGTAGCAGGTAACTTCAATTTTTTTGTGATTTTCTCCCTTTTGAAAATCCCTTTTATTGAAATCTTTCTGAAAAACTTTCACACACCTTGTTTCTTTTTCACAAACCTTTTGAACTTCCTAGTGATGAATGCCATTTCCTCATCATCATCCGAACATCTTCCTCATCGTCTTGCTGTTTCGAAGTGGATTTGAAGGCTATTCCTTTCTTCTTGTTGTTGTCCTCCTCTTCTTTTTCTTCTTGCATTATGAGCTCATGAGTTAAGAGAGATCTCATTAACTCATATATACTTAGCTTTGATAAATCATTGGCTTTTGTAATAGAAATGACTTTTGTCTCTCAACTTTTTGATAATGACCTAAGCACTTTTCTTACAATTTCAGCATTAGTATATATTTTGCCAAGAGAAGTTAAACCATTAAGCCTTGTTTGGCAAGTGACTTTTTTAGCCAAAAAGTCAAAAAGCTACTAAAAAAACCAAAAAACCAACAACCCATATCAAAAAGTCAAAGATTCCATTTTTTCTCTACTTTTTGCACATCTTTTCGTAATAAGTCAAAAAGTGATCCCAAACATACTAGTTTTTTTTTTTACATTACATTTTAGCCAAAAAGCCAAAAAGTTACTCAAAAAGCCTGTTCCCAAACGAGACCTTAATAATATCAGTAAAGCGAGTAAACATTTAAGGAATAGTTTCATCAGGTTTCATTTTAAAGAGTTCATAATTATGGACTAGCAAACTGACTTTAGATTCTTTAACTTGTTCGGTTTCCTCGTGAGTCACTATAAGGTTATCCCAAATTTCTTTTGTAGTTTTACATGTGGAAATTCTGTTGAACTCGTTGGCATCTAAGGCGCAGTACAACATGTTTGTGGCTTTGACATTAATTTGAGCCATTCTAGTATCTGATTCATTCCATTGATCTTTAGGTTTTGGTACCCTAAGTCCATCTACGATTTTGGTAGGAATTTTTGGACTATTGCAAATAATTTTCTAACATTCATAATCATTAGATTGAATATGTATGGTCATCCTATTTTTCCAATAGCTAAAATTTGTGTCGCTAAATAGTGGTGGCCTATTAGATGCTTGTCTCTCAGGTAAGGAATAACTAGGGGTTGCCATGATCTACTGTAAGACGGTTAAGTCACACAAACTAGAGTCTAGGCTCTAATACCAATTGTTATCCTGATACCAATTGTTATTCCAGGTAGGCAATCCAAGAGGGTGGTGAATTGGGTTATTTAAAAAAAATTTACAATATTAAATTTTATAAACACAATATTCAGAATTTTAACAAATAAAAAACAAAATAATAATTATCAATATAAAAATAAGAGAGATAGGGAGAGAAAATCAAACACTGAGATTTATAGTAGTTCGGCATGCCAAGCCTACATCCACTCCCCAAGAAACCTCCTTGAGAATTTCTTTACTATCAAAATGAATTAATACACCACCAAGTCTTCACCAAGCTTGTGGATTTTGTACAAGACTTATTCTTATCTATTGAGCCTCACTCAATAATAAATGTTTTACCCTTACAAAATCTCTCACAAAAATAATGAATAAAAATAAGTGGTACTTAAACCCTCTTTTACAATAATTTTCTCACAAAGAGTAGATATGAAAGTGTAAGATCAAAGGCTACACTTAGATTTGAAAGTGAAAGGACAGAATACAATATACTCAAAATTTTGGAGCACACATAAATTTTTCTCTTCAAGTTCTTTTTCTCCATACAAAACACTTCTATTTATACCAAAAAATCTACCCGTTGGAGATAGGACACTCCTTGTTGACATCATGGATTACATGGCATGCTCTTTGATTCAAATAGACAGCAAATGATAATTTTCTTTTCTTTTTTTGTTTTGTCAAATATGGAGCCACCGCTTTTGCAGACAGTTTGATATAAAAATCACAACTTTCAAACAAGCAAATGATTTGCTTCATCTTTTTCTTTTTGTTTTATTATAATATGTGTGTGTGTGTGTGTGTGAGAGAGACATGATACAAAATTCAAACATGGAGCCACCGTTTTGTAGGCAATTTGAATAATATAATACAATTAACACAGATTTGAATTCAAATAAGCAAATGATTTTGCTCCATCATTATGGGTTCCTTGAAGTCAAAAACCACATGAAATTTTGTCTATTTTGTAACTTTTGCTTTTTCTTTTTGCAAGCAAATTCAAACCAGTTTACAATTTTTTCTTTTTCAGTCTGCAGGCAAAACATCTTCAAAGATTTGTTTTCAATAAAAAATTCAATAAGTCTTCTCCTGCAATCATTATAGTATATCAATTTCAAGATGTTGACTATATATATATATATATATATTTATTACTGATGCACCACACAAGTTCAAACTTGAGGACTTTTTCTTTTTATTATATCAATAAATAAATATATATATATATATATATGTATGTAAAAAATGCATCACATGGCGCCGTCCGCACCCTCAAACTTATAAATAATATATTATAAATAACATACAAGTAATGTATATATATTTGAATAAAAAGTCGCATTTGCTATCAAACACTACTTGAGTATGTTACACAAATCAAATGTTTTTGTGATTGCTATATAGATTTTAAATATATCAACCATCCCATGTGAGTATATTAAATTTGTCAAAAGATGACAATTCACTAAAATCACATTTGTCAAAATGATACAACTAATCAATTTTAAATTTGTCAAAAGATGAATAGTGATCAGCCTAATTTTTCAAAAGGTGAATAGCAAAAAAATATATATATTTATTTAAATAATATTTAACAAATGTATCATACAATATATATTTTAAATAGATAATATTTTGTGTCAAATAATATGTATATTAAAAAATCTAAATTTTTGCAAATAATATTTTAGACGTCATCAAAATTAAATAATATGATTAGCAATAATCATCACTGCCTATTCTTCTTGGATGTTACACTAAGATATTCTCTAGAAATTAATTTGTTTGACACATTTTTAATAAATTGATTTTTTACCATAAACATATTTAGTAACTTTTTTATTTATTTTTTAAAAATTCGAAATGGCCAATTTACTCTTGATAATAATGCATCACAATAGGAAAGATGGGTAAAGGCAAAATAGGAAAAATGCAAAAAGTGGACTTTGGTGACATATCCATTGGGCTTTTGAGAGAAAAAATAGTTAATTAGCCGCCTCAGCTCAAAGGAAGTGTCGAGCAAGCCTCCTCACAACTATCGATCTGGTTAATAATGGTCCTTCACTAACATTTTTACATTGTTTTTATGATCGGGTGTTCGAGCCATCTTACACGTACATTGACTAAAGAATCTACGCAAAGTGTCTCTCCACATGATTCGAACAAATCTCGGATTATTTATCAACACTTCCATGCATGGCCACCCATTTTTAACTATTATGAAACTTATCGATCGGTATTACTTGAAACGAAATGAGATTTACAATCTTGCAATCAACTTGTTAAACAAATCATACTAAACTTGTAACATGAACGTCAAATACTTGCACTTTGCTCAAACAACACTTGTACCATATACATATAACACTTACACTTTTTGACGTTGTTACTTATATATGAATATTCAATTGCACCCGACAATCATTAATATCTTTTTTAAGGTAATAATTTTATATAATAAAAAAAAATTGGTCTTTAACACATTGTATCAAATATATAATTAGGGTAAAAGAAATAAAAGGCAAAGAGAAAATGAAAAAAGGGGTATAGTAGGGAAAATAAATGAGAGAGAGAGAGAGAGAGAGAGAGAGAGAGGCATATAAGATATAGATAGAAGAAAGGGAAGCAAGATTGATAGAAAAGAACTAGGGATGGAAAAGGAGAAAAAGAGAAGAAAGATATATAAAAATATGGGAGAGATGTGAGATAGAAATAAAAAGTTGAGAGAGATATAAGAAAAAAATAAAGAGAAGCAACAGTAAAGTATACAAGAGAGGGAGGAGACAAGAGACAGAAATAGACTAGTGTTGTGAAGGAAATAAATAGATGTTTGAATGGAAAAAAAAAGGGTTTTTTCCCTTGTAAAATAAATTAATCCCAACTTTTAATATATATATATATATATGTATATATATTTGGATTTAAATTCTAAAATTTTAACTTAGGTGACTATTTGTATCATTCAGTATCATATGGTTGTTGCCATCTAATTAGTGGTTTCTGATTAGGGACACTCCGATGATGGAGTTAGAAACAAAAAACTTGGAGTGGTGTGGTGTGTATTATAAAGATAAGACATATGAGGGGTGGTCATCTTTTTATGGAGGTTTGTGCTCCTTGTCCTAATTATTTGGTTGGTGGGTGTTTTAGTTAGATTGGGCTATTCTTAGGCTTTGTTTAGATTGCTTCTAAAGTGAGTATATTTTGATCTCACATGTATTATTTTAGGGTAAATTATAAATACATGCTTTACGTTTGTTCAAAATACAATTTGTCTTTTATAGTTTTGAACATCACGTCCCGCTTCTTAAAATTTCTAATTTCATAACAAATGATTCATTTTATCAAAGAATTATCAAGTGAATTAATAGTTTTTAATAGTATCAAAATTTTATTTCAATTAATAATTTAAGTAATTGTATCATTATATAGAAGAACAGTTAGAAATTTTATTTTTTAGTTTTGTGAAATAAAAAATTGTAACAAGAAAGTATTCAGTGTGTTTGGTTTGAGTTTTTTGGATTAAGTTTTTTGAAAATTGAGTTTTTTGTTTTTCATGTTTTTTTGTTTTTAGTGAATATTTTTAAAATTTTAAGCATTTTTTTAAATATTTTTTTAGATACACCTTACTTAGATGTATCTAAAAAGTAAAAAATTTGTGAAAAAATATTTTTAAAAATTAACAAATACATAAAAATACGAAAAATATACTAAATTTTCATTTTTTTTTTTTTGTATTTTTGGTATTTATTGAATTTTTAAAAGATTTTTTTACAAAAATTATACTTTTCATGTGTATTTATCTTAAGTGTGTCTAAAAATTTAAAAAAATTGCATAACATATTAAAAAAATTCAATAAAACAAAAAAAATGAAAAACAAGAAAGTAGAATTTTTTGAAAATTGTTTTCAGAAAAACGAAACCAAACAAGTTGAAGAGACAATTTATATTTTAAACAAATTTCAAGGAGTGTATTTATAATTTATCCAATTTAAATACAGTATGATGTGTTTAGAATTTATTATTTAATGAATTCTAATTTTCATATTTTATATTAATGTACTCAGTAACTAATCTAACGGGATTCAAAATTGAAAAACCCTATACATACATAAAATTCAGTATTCAAATTTGTTAATCACATTTTTAATAAGGTGTTAGGGCTGATATGTGGGACTTGTTGGTGTCTACTGAGATAAAAAAAATAATTATAAGACATATTAAAAATTCACAATTCACTTAAAATAACATAACAAGTGAGTTAGGCCTGTGCGTACCGATTCCTGTACTAAATGAATGGATTGGAGTTTCATAACTAATTTGGGGCTATTTAGGAACTCAGGACCTACAAAATGGAACATCGTTAGAGCTGCCTGATTGGATTTGGCTAGCAAACCCCTCCGGTGTGAGAATAAGTGATCGGAGAATATGCAATTCTCTTTCTAGATGTAAAGAGAGGAAAAGCTAAGTTGGGACTAGTTGATATGAAACAAGATGGAATGAGATAGCTTCAATGTGAAGTGAGTGTTTACTGATATATGAGACTTAGCTTGTTCCTCAAGGTGAGGTTCATGGAACTTGGGTGCCTCAAAACTCTCTTTATCATTGCTCAATGTGGAGGACCACAAGGTGGTTAGATATGGAGGCATATGATCATTATAACTGTGTATATAACAAATCACATCTCTATGCAACTATTTTTGTGATCCTAGGGAGAGGGGACTAGTTGAGGTGGCATTTTGTACATGCATGTGTTCACAGCTTCCATGTCTGCTTGAGAATGCCTTAGTTCAGTCTCAACTATACCTCAGTTCAGCCTTTCATGAGATTGCTTGTAGAGATAGGTTGGCCCATTTGGATGACTTTGTATGGGTTTAGCCCACTTCGATTCTGTAGATGGGTATGACCCACCAGTTCGACCCAGCTTAGTACCTCGCTGTTGAAACAATCTTCTGTGTAAATAAATAAATTGAAACTAAATCAAACCAAATAAAATAAATAACTTACATAATTTATTTTATTGAACCGAATGAAAAATAAAAGACTAAGTCGAATGTGTGACACTCTGTCCTTAAGACAAATTTGCTCCGCTACGGTGCTTACAGTTATGTGGCGTCTATCTTTCAGGATACAATGATCTTTACAAATTTGTAGTAGCACTCCAAACAAATTTGTCCGGCGAACTAGAACATTGTGTTCTATACTCTCTTAAATTTCCTTTAAAACTATAATGAAGAATAAATAATGCAAATGAGAAAATATGACAGTAAACATATAAATTGCAGACTGATTTCGGATCTGGAAAAATGTTGGAACATATATGGTTTTATAGACTTGAACAGGTGCAAAATTTGAAGTGAACAGATGGGTTTTTCAATTGAACAGGTGTTGTTTGAAATCAAACAAATTTGCAAACTGTTTCAACAGATTAACTACTGCAGTTGGAAAACTATCCAGATTTTGAATCTGTTTAGACAATTTAACAGATCTAAAATAGTTTAAATCTGTTCGGCAGTTTCTGTAGGTAAATTCGAACAGAAGGAAGCACAAATTTGGACAAGAATTTGAATTCAAATTCAAATTCGAATTACAAAATTTAAATTAATTTTTCCGCAAGAAATTTTGGAAAAAATTCAAATAAATTTTGTCTAAAAAATTAATATTAGAACCGATTCGACCCACAACCCACATCCGCGCCCGGCATGGCACGGCTCGGCTCGGCCGGACAGACGGCGGCTGCGGCGCGCGCACGCGTGTGTGGTGATTTGGGCTAAGGTTCATTTTGTCCATAATTTCTCCCATCTACAAACTTGGGGTGGCCCTTGGGGCCCAACCCAAGGTTGTACACGTAGAGCTTATATACGCACTAAAGCTCTCTTCAAGTTTCAATGTGGGACAACCCATGTAAGGAATCCCACATTTAATTCTTGAATTTGTTCAATTCCACGAACTCGAAAACAACTTCAAGTTCCCATTCACTCATAAATAGTTTTGAAGAACCGTCTTCATCGTATGACTTACCACGCGGCAAGGAACACGTCACCTCTTCGGACCCGCCCCAAAAGACGTTTAGGGCCCACTCAATTTTGGGCTCAAAGTTGGCCCAAAATAAGCCTAATAAAACCAATTTTCCAATAATCCCCCACATGAATGGAATTTTGACGGAGAGAAAATGCAACAATATGATCTAATTACAGAGAGTACAGAAATTGAAAATATTCTGCAAATGATAGGTAGCTTTTGGCTTTGAACCTTCCCTTGTGAGACACTATTGGATTTACTAGCTAACCAGTGAACATGATGTCTTGAACTGTTCAGCCGTTTGTGTAAATCAAGACAATAGAACTCACACAGTATATCCCCAGACACAGTTTAGTTCTCACTATTGTGTTCATTTTGGCCCTGAACAACCTAGTCTTTCATGAGTGCTCTAGAGAATTGTAGCCCTTCACAAATCTCATAGAACCGGCCCAGTTCACACTCATATAGGTGATTCTTATGAAGAATATCCTGTTTTACTCCACTAGGTTAGATATAAGAATCATTAAAATTTTACTTAACCTAAAACGCTGCAGACATCACTATTTCATCATAGAAATGGGTAGGAGTTTGACTCCCCAGTGATCCTTCTGAGTCATTCACAACTCGGTTGTCTCTTTAAACCTTTGGGTTCTCCAGTCAACTAGGTTGGTTGTTGTTGTGGTACCTCTTATTTAATAGGCTTTAGTCCCATTCCTCTCGATGAATTCTCAACTAGCTCTCTTGCTAATCATTTGGTTAGTAGAACCGCTATGTTGTCTTTAGACTTCACAATTCCATGGAAAGAATTCTATTAGAGAGTAGTTGTCTCACGGTGTTATGTCGACGATGAATGTATTGTGACTTACCGTTATACATATGACTCTGTGCTCTACCAATTGCTGATTGACTATCACAATGTATGCAAATAGCAAACACCGGTTTTGGCTACATTGGAATATCTTCAAGGAAGTGGCGAAGCCATTCTGCTTCTTCCCCAGCTTTATCTAAAGCTATGAAGTCTGATTCCATAGTAGACCTAGCAATACAAGTTTGTTTGGAAGATTTCCAAGATATAGCCGCCCCACCAAGAGTAAAGACATATCCACTGGTGGACTTTGAGTCTCTAGTATCCGATATCCAATTTGCATCACAGTATCCTTCAAGTACTGCTGGATACCTAGTATAATTCAGCCCAATGTTACGAGTAAATCGGAGATATCTTAGAATCCTTATAATTGCTTTCCAGTGTTCTACTCTTGGATTACTCGTATATCTACTTAATTTACTTACTGCGTAAGCTATATCCAGGCGAGTGTAGTTCATCAAGTATATTAAGCTTCTAATAATTTGGGCATACTCTAATTGAGAAATACTTTCCTGTACATTCTTAGATAGAAACAAATTAACATCTACAGGTGTTCTAGCAAGATGATCATCATTTTTGCTGAATTTGTCAAGTATTTTCTCAATGTAATGAGATTATGAAAAAGTATAACCTTCTGATGTTTTTGTAATTTTCATACCAAGAATTACATCAGTAATTTCTATGTCCTTCATGTCAAAATGTTTATTCAACATTTTCTTGGTAGTTTTAATCATATCATTATTACTACCTATGATGAGCATATCATCTACATAAAGACATACAATGACATAACCTTTGTCTGTGTTTTTAATATAAACACATTTGTCACACTAATTAATTTTAAAACCATTTGACATCATTGCCTTGTCAAATTTCTCATGCCATTACTTTGGCGCTTGTTTTAAACCATATAATGATTTAACTAATTTACACACTTTCTTTTCTTTTCCTAGAACAGAAAATCCTTCTGGTTGTTTCATGTAAATTTCTTCATCTAACTCGCCATTTAAGAAAGCGATTTTCACATCCATTTGATGAATTTCTAGATTGTGCAAAGATACAATAGCAATTAGCATTCTAATGGATGTTATTCTAGTAACTGGTGAGTATGTGTCAAAGTAATCAAGACCTTTTTTTTGTCTATACCCTTTGACCACAAGTCTTGCCTTGTATTTGTCAATTGATCTATCCGTTTTCATTTTTCTTTTGAAAATCCACTTGTACCCAAGAGGTTTACAACCTTGTGGTAAGTCCATTAATTCCCAAGTGTGATTTTGTAAGATGGATTCAACTTCACTATTAACAGCTTATTTCTATAAAGGAGCCTCAGAACTAGACATAGCATCTTTAAAAGTTAAAGGCTCATTTTCTAACAAAAATGTTAGAAAATCTGGACCAAAAGATTTTGAGGTTCTAGCACATTTACTACGCCTAAGTTCCTCTTCTTCATTTTGATCTAGCTCTTGCTCTTGATCATGTTTATGTTCTTGATCCTGACTAGTAATAGCATCATGAGATCTTTAATTACTACTAGTCTCTTGTCCAGTCTTATTTGGAAATACATGTTCAAAGAAAGATGCATTCCGAGATTCAATAATAGTATTTACATGCATTTCGGAATGTTCTGATTTATAAATCAAAAACCAATATGCACTACTATTCTTAGCATAACTAATGAAAATGCAATCAACGGTTTTAGGACCTATCTTAGTCTTTTTAGGACTAGGAATAGCCACTTTAGCCAAACACCCTCACACTTTTAAATATTTGTAGGATGGTACTCTTCCATGCCACATTTCATAAGGTGTTTGATTCATTTTCTTTCGGGGTACTTTATTAAGTATATAATTAGCAGAGAGTATTGCTTCTCCCAACAAGTTCTGAGGTAATCAAGAACTTATTAACATGACATTCATCATTTTTTTTAAAGTTCTATTTTTCCTTTTAGCAATTCCATTTTGTTGAAGTGAGTAAGGAGCGGTGGTTTGATGAATTATTCCACGTTCTTTACAAAACTCACCAAAAGGTGATTCATATTCACCACCTCTATCACTTCTTAGTTTTTTTGATTTTCTTACCAAGTTAATTTTCAACTTCATTCTTATATTGAATGAAAGTTTCCAAAGTTTCATCCTTGGTTTGAATTAAATAAACATAACTATATCTAGTATAGTCATCTATAAAAGTGATAAAATATTTTTTCCCACCTCTAGTTTGAATTGATTTAAAATCACAAATGTCACTATGAATTAATTCAAGTGGTTCCGTACTTCTTTCAATTGAATGAAGAGGAGTTTTAGATAATTTTGCCTCAAAGCAAATTTCATATTTATGATTTGAATCAATGTCAAATTTAGTTAAACATTCCATATTAATTAATCTACGTAAAGATCCATAATTAACATGTCATAGTCTACCATGCCATAAATTTGAAGACTCAAGCAAGTAAGAAGAAGATGTATTTTTATTAATAATTGAGGGTACAACGGTCATTACATTTATCTTGAAAAGGCCATCATACATGCAACATTTTCCTACATACATCCCATTCTTAGTAAGTACAAATTTGTCACTCTCAAACACTAGCCTAAACCCATTCTTACTCAACAAAGATCCGGAAACAAGATTCTTGCGAATGTCCGGTACATGCAGCACATTGTTGAGAGTGAGTTCCTTTCCAGATGTCATTTTCAGAACAATCTTCCCTTGTCCTTCAACTTTGAAAGTTGAGAAGTTGCCAATAAAAAGTTATTTACCGTTGTCCACTGTAGAATAAGATGTGAACGTCTTTTTGTCGGCACAAATGTGGCGAGTAGCACCAGTGTCCACCCACCATTCTTTAGGATTTCCGACAAGATTTTGCCTTGGAAACAACTGCAGCAAGATTGATGTCATCTACACCATTGGATATATTGTCCACTTCGGTCATATGGGCTTGAGCAGGCTTCTTGCTTGTTCTTCTTTTGTTTTTGCCTTTGCTACGACAATCTTTGGCCCGATGTCCCTCTTTGTCACAGATGTAACATTTGCCATTAAACTTGTACTTTTTATTTCCCCCCCCCTTTAGAGCCTTGTGATGAACTTGCTCCAGAAGACTTTCGTTTCTTGATTTTTGAAGCATGTTCCACCACATTTGCCTTAGACTCCATAGAATGCTTATCAGCTCACTTTTCAGAATTGCGGTTGGCCTCCTCAATCCTCAAACGCACAATTAATTCTTCCAAAGACATTTCTTTGCGCTTGTGTTTAAGGTAGTTCTTGAATTCCTTCCAGCCTTGTGGTAATTTCTCAATTAACACTGTAACTTGGAAAGATTCACTGAGAGACATGCCCTCTACGTGAATGTCATGCAGAATGAGTTGGAGATCTTGAACTTGGATGATCACGGTCTTAGAATCAACCATCACAAAATCCAGGAATTTGCCAACCATAAATTTCTTTGAGCCGGCATCTTCCGTTTTGTATTTTTTCTCCAAAGACTCCCAAAGTTCCTTTGCTGTCTCGATAAGACTGTAGACGTTGTATAATGTTGTTAAGTTCGTTTAAGATGTAATTTCAGCAAAGGAATTCAGCATGTTTCCAGGCATCAACCGCAACAACCACTTGCCGATCGGTTTCATCCTCTTTCAAAATAGGAGCATCCTCACGGAGAAAACGAGTCAGATTCAGAGTTGTAAGAGAGAACAACATTTTCTGTTGCCATCTTTTAAAATCAATTCCAGAGAACTTCTCTAGCTTCTCACCGTGATTTACCAGTACTGTCACAACAGGAGAGGATGTTGGCGTAATTGCAGCCACCACACTAGTACTTGTTTGGGCATTAGTTTCAGTAGTCATGAATTCTAAATTATAAAACAAAATTATAATTAGATTTTATACTACACAGAAAATTAAACCAAATTCACAGAATTAAATTCTGTAAAAATAAAAGAAACAAGAATGTAACTTTTATTTTTCAATTAATTTGGAAATAAAATAAAATTTTATTTAACCAAATTAATTCCACACAGAAAATTAAATTTCTGTAACACTTCAATAGAATTTTAATTAATGAATACTAAGAAATAATTTCTGAAACCCAAAATTAAGTTCTGAAAAAATTTCACAAATAAATATTTTGAATTGTTAATGATACCAACATATTACTACTAGTTGTCAAAGAAAATAGACAGTATATTACTACTATTTGTTAAATAGTATATAATCACTATTTATTTTTCAAACCAGAATATTATTTTGTAAATCCACAAAAAATAATTTTCGTAAAAGAAGAAAAATAAAAGGAAACAAACGAAAAATTCTGTAAACAGAATAATTCGAATCTGTCTTAAGATTGTTGGAACAATCTTCTGTATAAATAAATAAATTGAAACTAAATCAAACAAAATAAAATAAATAACTTACATAATTTATTTTATCGAACAGAATGAAAAATAAAAGACCAAGTCGAGTGTGTGACACTCTATACTTAAGACAGATTCGCCCTGCTACGATGCTTACGGTTATGTGGCATCTATCTCTCAGGATACAATGATTTTCACAAATTTATAGTAGCACTCCAAACAAATTTGTCCGGCGAACTAGAACCTCGTATTCTATACTCTCTTAAATTTCCTCTAAAACTATAATGAAGAATAAATAATGCAAAGGAGAAAATAGGACAGCAAACATATAAATTGCATACTAATTTTCGGATCTGGAAAAATGCTGGAACAGATCTGGTTTTATAGACCTGAATAGGTGCAAAATTTGAAGTGAACAGATGGGTTTTTCAATTGAACATGTGCTGTTTGAAATCAAATAGATTTGCAAACTGTTTCAACAGATTAACTGCTGCAGTTGGAAAACTGTCCAGATTTTGAATCTGTTTGGACAGTTTAACAGATTTGAAATAATTTAAATCTGTTCGGCAATTTCTGTAGGAAATTCGGACAGAAGGAGGCACAAATTTGGACAAGAATTTGAATTCAAATTCAAATTCGAATTACAAAATTTAAATTAATTTTTCCCGCAAGAAATTTTGGAAAAAATTCAAATAAATTTTGTCTAAAAAATTAATATCCGAACTGACCCGACCTCGGCACGAACGGACGGGGCGGCGTGCGTGTGGTGATTTGGGCTAAGGTTCATTTTGTCCATAACTTCTCCCTTCTACAAACTTGGGGTGCTCCTTGGGGCCCAACCCAAGGTTGTACACCTAGAGCTTATATACTCACAAAAGCTCTCTTCAAGTTTCAATGTGGGACAACCCATATAAGGAAACCCATATTTAATTCTTGAATTTGTTCAATTCCACGAACCCAAAAATGATGTCAAGTTCCCATTCACTCGTAAATGGTTTTGACGAACCGTCTTCATCGTGTGACTTACCACGCGGTAAGGAACACTTCACCTCTTCGGACCCGTCCCAAAAGACGCTTGGGGCCCACTCAATTTTGGGCTCAAAGTTGGCCCAAAATAAACCTAATAAAACCAATTTTCCAACACTCGCATGGGTTGGTCCTGTCATTATGAGCTTGTCCTAAGTACTTAAGGACTTGGGAGGATAGTCCACATAGAGTTGGGCTTAGTATGATCTGCCCACATAGGTATCTGGCCCATATCAGATGACTGTTCGGATTTGGGTTTAATGGTTTGAACCCGTTCCATTCATATTTAGCCCCTTCAAGGCTTTACATGATTAATTATGTGACAAATGAGTAAATTAGAATTTTTTTTTTTAGCATCTTAATAATCTTTTTTCAAATTTATTATACATATATAAAATGTAAATAAAAATTGAATGAGCATATAAAACTTGCCTAGAATGAGAAGTGAAAATTCAGTGTACTGGTGATATCGATAATGTGATATCTCACTAACAAATAATAAACCCAATATATGAAATGTAAATCTTACTTTTTAGGTGTCACATATATGTAGGAAGATAAATGGTAAAAAATTATTAGATGGTGATTATTATATGGTATGATAGATTGATTTTGTTTTTCTTTTTACCAAAATAAGGGTTAGTTCTGTAATTGGAGTGGCGAAATAGAAAAAAAGGAAAGGCTATGGCTTCTCTTAAGTTTTCAATTAGATAAGTGAGAGGGTAATTTATATGGAAATTGGACCGAGCTAAGTAATGGGCCGATATGGGCCAAAGTACGAAAGGCAGAGTAGAAGGGCCCCGAAGTTAGTCCGGTCTCCAAAGTACCTAATGTTATCACGGTCGCAGTGTATTACGGTTATCTCGGTCAAGTCTTTTAAACCGGAGTATGATAAGCCTTCTTCAGGATTGTTCTGAGTTAGTTCGGCTCGGCACTTCTATGGATAGCTCGATCTTAACATTTGAAGCCGAGATAAAAGCAAAGAAAGGAAGAGCCGGACTCGAAGTTAGTTCGGCCACACCTACCTGTCTAGTATGGAAGTATTATTTCGGTCGTTTGATAGTTCGGCCATGGTAAAACCATCTCACTTGGTTTAAGCAGTGAGGGGGGTGTTGGAGGATAAGGATTATCCTTCAGGAGATTGAATCCTAGCAGGACTCTGTATGGAGAAGTAAAAGTCCTACTAGGATTGTGCCATACGGAACCTATAAAAGCTCACAAACATCACCTATGGAGAGGTAACACAACTTTGTTTTCCGAACACACAGAGCTTTTGTCTATTTGTCAAGCTTACTGATTTAGGCATCGGAGAGGTTTCCGGCACACACCCGCCGGCTAGCTCACGTTTGTATTTTCAGGTGATAAAGCGACGTTGTACAGAGGAAAGCAGACTTGATCAACATGATTATACGAGAAGGTTTATTTCTTTCCCGTACAATAGGAGAGGTGTTGTTGGGCATTGTGGACTCATTTTTAGATCTATTTTTTAATTTGAACTGTTCACATTTTAATATTTGTCAGGTACATCTATGTAAAAAAATCAAATCGATTGGATAACGAGAACTATGTGTTTAGATCAATTTTATATACAAAAAATAGACGATGAGAAAATAAATACTTTATATACAATTAATTTAAATACGTAATTATTGTTATTTGATGGATTTAATTTTTTATAAAAATAATATAATCAATAAATTTTAAAATATGAATTATTATTAAAATGAAATAGAAAGGTGGGCTTTGAGCCGGACTGGGCTTTACAATCCGATTACAGACACGAACAGTCCAATCCAAAGGGAAAAGGGAGCGAGAAAGGGAAAGAAAACCAAACTAAAAAAAAAAAAAAAACCCTTTGAAAGTCTATCGGGTGAGAAGCTACTAGAAGAAGTCAGCTTGGGTTCCATCTCTCGCAAGTTCAGTCGTAGCATATCAAACCCTTGCCTTCTCCGTCTCTCGATTCAATCTTTCGAAAGCTCCGTCCATCGAACGCCATGGACGCCGCAAAGTTAGATCAATTGAAGCAATTCATCGACCAGTGCAAGTCCGATCCCTCTATCCTCACCGATCCTTCTCTCTCCTTCTTCACTGACTATCTCCAAAGGTA
Organism: Camellia japonica; assembly: GCA_030407325.1. Classification (NCBI taxonomy): domain Eukaryota; kingdom Viridiplantae; phylum Streptophyta; class Magnoliopsida; order Ericales; family Theaceae; genus Camellia; species Camellia japonica. The sequence goes on along the minus strand of JAPPVO010000013.1, from coordinate 83,699,105 downwards.
ACATATATATGTGTATATGGATCCATATGCACCTGTATATGCTTATATATGATGTGTGTAAAAATGCCTTACTGTTGAATTTGATTTTCGTGTGGTTTTGATTTGTTTCAGCCTCGGCTGTAAGCTTCCTCATGGAGAGTGCCATCACAACAAATCGGTACTTCTGCAACCATCTCTCTCTCTCTCTCTCTCTCTCTCCCTCTATATATATATATATATATTTAAAATCCGTTTTGCTGCTGAGAAAATGTAGGAAAATGAGTGAAAGCAGAATTCTTTGGTGAGTAAAAATAATAGAAATGGAGAGAGAAAAAAACTCTCATCACTTGTTTGGCTGACTGAAGAGGTGAGAAATGGTGAGGAGAAGAACTCTATTTAAATGCTTTTTTTTGTTTCTCAACAAAAATTGGTGAGATTTGGCGAGAAACCAAAGTTGCTTTATAATTGTTTTTTCTCTTCAAAATACCTAATTTTTCCATCTAAATACAAAAATTTAAAATAAAAGTACACATGGTGAGAAAGAGTTTTTTTTCTCCTGACCTAGATGAGAAAATATTCTTTCATTTTTTATTTTCATTTTCCTCATCTAATTTACCAAAGGGACAGTATATAGTTTAGGTTGTTTTTTGTGACCTGGGAACTGTCAATCAATTTAAAATTTTGGGAGTTTTAATGTTTTGTTTAATGAATATGATTACAGAAGCCTTATGTTGTGGAAGAGAGTGACGAGGATTTGGAGGAAAATGAGGAGGAGCCTCAACCACATGGAACTGCTGAAGAGGAGGAAGAAAGCGAGATAGTTGAATCTGATCTTGAGTTTGAAGGTGAAACTGTGGAACCTGACAATGATCCGCCACAGAAGGTGTGTCTGCGTGTTGCTCTTATTAAGCAGGCTGATTTTGGATTTTGATATTCTGTAACATGAATATCTCTTTAACATTGAATTTTGCAGATGGGAGACCCTTCTGTCGAGGTCACAGAAGAAAACCGGGATGCTGCCCAGGAGGCAAAGGCAAAGGCCATGGAAGCAATTTCTGAAGGTATTTTAATTTCATTATGTACAAACAGACACCTATAATGTATGCATGAAAAAGCATGTTTGCAGAATTTGATGGCTTTGTGGTTAATCAGGTAAGCCCGAGGAAGCAATTGAGCATCTCTCACAGGCGATTTTGCTCAACCCAACCTCAGCAATTATGTATGCAACCAGAGGTAAAGTGTTTGTCAGTAATGGTGCTTTCCTCCACTCCTTCATATCTCTTTCTGTGTTCTGTGTTTATGTTCTTATATTTGATGTAGAAAAATTTCTTTAATTTCTTACAGCTAGTGTGTATATCAAAATGAAGAAACCCAATGCTGCTATCCGAGATGCCAATGCTGCTCTGGAGGTTTTTCTTTCCTCACTTAGCAGAATAGTATAGTTTCTTGATTGTAATTTAGAAATGTACTGGACACGTCATGAATGCATCTGCAATTTCATCCTCATTACGTTCGGTATGCTCACATTTGTGGCATTTGTGTCATCCTTATTGTCATCCTGTATGGTCGATCAAATTTATATGGTCAATTTTAAATTATACTTTACTTATGTATGAGTCTTGAAGATGGTTAGAATGTGATGTTTTTTGTGATGATGGGTGTTGCATTTCCTTGAATGCTTATTACAGATTAATCCAGATTCGGCTAAAGGGTACAAATCCCGTGGCATGGCATGGGCAATGCTTGGTCAATGGGGAGAGGCTGCTAAGGATCTTCACTTGGCATCAAAGCTGGACTACGATGAGGAAATAAGTGCTGTACTAAAGAAGGTTTGCCTTCTTTTTTAATGTTTTGAAATACTATGTATCTTTTACATTATTAAGGGTAATCTTTCCCTGATGTTTCTTTGCAACTGGTGTTGTCTTTTCTTTTCTTTTCTTTCTTTCTCTTTATTTTTATTTTTATTTTTTTCTTTTGGGTGAGATTTTGGAGGATGCATTCTGAGTTATGATAAAGATGCTTACAAGTAACAAGCGCACACATTATTGTGAAAGACATGAGAACATGCTAAAATAGGAGTGAAACCATTGTATTAGCCTTTCCTGTTTTAGCATCTCACTTAAGTTTTTCTGCATAGGTTGAACCCAATGCACACAAAATTGAGGAACACCGTAGGAAGTATGAGAAGTTGCGCAAAGAACGAGAAGAAAGAAAGATTGAACGTGAGAGACAACGTCGTCGTGCTGAAGCTCAGGTATGATATACTTGTTAATAAAGTTCCCTATTAATCATCTTGTCTGCAACTCATACTTGGTTATGCATTCTGTTCAAGGCTGCATATGAGAAGGCTAAGAGAAAAGAGCAGTCATCTTCAAGTAGTAGGGCAGGAGGCATGCCTGGAGGATTTCCTGGAGGTTTCCCTGGTGGCATGCCGCAGGAATGGGAGGAATGCCTGGAGGTTTCCCTGGTGGCATGCCAGCAGGAATGGGGGGAATGCCGGGAGGTTTCCCTGGTGGCATGCCAGCAGGAATGGGAGGAATGCCAGCAGGAATGGGAGGAATGCCGGGAGGTATGCCTAACATTGACTACAGCAAGATATTGAATGTAAGATGATACAACTTTGGATCAACCTTCTTTCACTTTCTGTGTTTTTGTTTGTTTTATATGCTTTAGTTATCCCATTCTGTGAAACCAAATGTTTCATGGCCAAGTAGAACTTGGTGTTCATATACTTGCACTCTTGGCTGAATGATGCTTCTTGTTATTATTATGCGGAGCAGGACCCTGAATTGATGGCGGCATTCAAAGATCCAGAAGTCATGACTGCTCTTCAAGATGGTACTTTTATTTCCATTGTAGTATTTGTTGTTTTTGCAGCTTCCTTCATTGTTTTTCTATTATCGCATTTGCATCAACTTATTATCATGCAAATGCTAACTATTGCAATTAGTGGAGACATTATGGTTTTATGTTCATATACTTATTTGAACTCCATTGGGGCAAATGTGCTGAAAGACTTTGTTTTCATCTTACAAAATTGTAGGATTAGTAAGGACATTTAAATTGATATGCAACATGGATCATCATAGTGTATTGGTTGAGATATTGAAATAGTGGTATTTACTTGCTTTGGTTTTGTTTTTTTTGAATTGATACTAATGGAAATCTTTATACATGGAACAGATATGTATACCCGTTTGTTCGATTCCTCATTTTATTTTGTAGTTTCCAAGTTTCTGGAACCATTAGCATAACTTTTGTTCTATGCCTGTATGAACTAGGATGTAAAGTAGGTCCTTTACTACCTGTTTTTCTTGTTTTCTTTTTTGTTTTCACACATCCGTATCTATCATTAAATTGATTGCAATTTCTATGTTTATATCAAACTTGGGAGGTTATGGAGCAATTGCTTACCTGCCAGTGCAGCACGAGGTGGCCTTGGCAGAATAAAATCTGCTCAATTATGATCCCCTGTAACTGCCTGCCTTGCTCTGTGACTTCTTATACTTCTAGCATATTCTGTTGCTGTTGGCTATTCCATCCTAACCTTCTAGACCAGAATCCCTATGTATTTCTCTTTTATTTGCGCCACCTTTTGTTCCATCATCATTTGATTCATTAATATTTGTATATTTTCCTCACATCTGACCTCATATTGGAAGTTGTTTCAGGTGATGTTTGTAACAGTTGAAAATTGAAATATTCAGAGTCTCCAAGTTGCACAAGCTTGTTTTCTTCATAATTAAAGAATCTATTTTCTGCAAAAATTATTTCGTTCAGTTTTCCCAGTTGTCCTTGCTCTATTTCAACAAAGTGCCTTTATGCTTTGCCTACCGTCAACCCTTGCATCTATTTGTTTTTTTCTTCCGCTTTTTAGACAATTCTCATTACACGTCTACATAAAATGCATACATTTTTCCCTGGTTAGTTATAGTATATACGTACCTGTTATATGTGTATGTATAATATATGCGTGTATGTCTGAGTTGTAGATTGGAATTGTACAAATCAATGGAAAACAAAAGAGCAAATAAAAAAATGAGTACACAAGTGGGCATGTAGCTTGTTTAAAACTTCAAATTCAAAGTTTTTTAATTGATACAAAATTATTGTCAAAAGATAAGGGAGGGAGGGAGAAAACAAAGAGAGGGGTTTGCAGCGGTTGAAGGAGATGATTAGTTTTTGTGCTTGGTTTGTTGGTTGAGTTTAAAGTCATCAAAAATCTTTTCAATTTTTATTTTTATTGTTTTGGTCTGTTCTAGCCCAAGTTCAACATTTTTGTTTTTTTCATCACTTGTGATTTCGGTCCAGCCCAAACTCAGACCAAAACCCATAGAAAAATGTGCGTTGAGTCAGTGTTGTCAAAGCGAGCTTAAAGCGCAACAACAAAAGTGCAATTTGTAGCTAAAGTGAAGTGCAAATTGGGCTCTATTTATTTATTTATTTTTTTCAAGTTTTAACCTTTAGATTACAATATTATTGAATGAACAATTGATAATGGCTATCAAATGTCTAGGTTGTGAAAATTTTGGAAGGCATTAGAGAAATTATATAAAAGCTATGTTTAAATATCTATGATGGGTTGGTCAAGTGACTTTCATACTATTTATTAATAATTGTTTTCAAATTTGCTTTATAGAATTTTAAGAATTGAAGCCGCCTATGTAAAATTTGCGCCAACAACTTTTGTACAATTGCACGAGACTATAACAATTTTAGTTAAAAGGCTAAATATATAGCTATTTGATTTGATTTTTTTAAAACTTATTATTATATTTTATGCATAATTTTTGAATGTACATTATTTTTATAAAATGTGTGCTCTACTTTAATTAGGCGTGTGATTGCAGTTAGGCTTTTAAAGGCCTTTGCACTTAGGTGCACCTCACACTTTCACTGACACTGAGTTGAGTTTGGGCAGAGTGGACCAATATCTAAATGGTCTTGAACTCGATCTTGGAGAAGTCATTGTCAATTGGGGCTGGGGCTGAGGCTGGTCAGTCCTCACCCCAGCTTGGACCAGCTGGCCTATGTATGCTTAGGCTGGTAAATTTCACACTTCCACCATTGTTAATGTTTTTTAATTTTTCTATTTATTTATTGTGCATGTTGCTTGTTGCATTTTGCTTATGACTGTTATCACTCAACTGTCACCTATTCTTGTTATTAGGGGGCTGCATTTAGTGAGCATTTATGAGTTTTCAGTTAATATAGTTAAATATTTCAATGAACACTTTCAACTAGTGAATTAGAAACTTGACCATGTGATGTTAGTCAGTAAGTTGTTTGATGATGATGATTATGCTGGCAAGCTTGAAAAATTGATATTTTTTTTTTCTGGGTTTTCTCAGATAGGTGAATACTTTGTTTTCAAGTTGGACATTGGAACTTCAATTATTGTCTATTTTTGTCCTTGATTTTCACATGTTGGTTTGCTTGACATCTCATCCCTGCATGACCATATTAGGCATTGGTTATGAACTTAAGCGTATATAGCTGTATAGTGGGTTAATGGCTCCCCTAGCATTTTGTTATTCTTATATTTTACGTGGACATAATTATCTCACCTATTAGCATCACTGAAATTTGGCCGAGTGAGGAGTTTGTAGAAGCATGCAGTTTTGTACATTTTCATAGTATGCCTTGTATTACATGCCTCTGAGAGTAGAAATTGCTCTTCCATCACACAAAGGCAGCTCTTGTATTCGTGGCATTATTTTATTTTCTTATTTTGTTACTCAAATTGTTTTGCAGTGATGAAGAATCCAGCTAATCTTGCAAAGCACCAGGCAAATCCCAAGGTGGCTCCCATTATTGCAAAAATGATGGGTAAGTTTGCCGGATCAAAGTAGTCAGTTTTCATTTGGTTAGCAGCATGTTACCGACGAGAATTCTTTAGTTTTGCACAAGTGAAGTTACTGTGAAAGTTTTTCCAATATTGTGACTAATGATTCATATGATATGAATGTTGGACTTGTGATTGAAAGCAAAAATTGGAAAGCAAACTATTATTTCTGAGAACTATGCGTGGTTATCATTTTTCAAAAACACTTTTCAGAAAATTTTACTTTTTTATTTTCTGTGTTTTTTTATTTTTACTGAACTTTTTTAATATTTTGAGCAATTTTTTTAATTTTTAAACATACCTAATGTACATATACCTAAAAAGTAAAAAAAAAATTGAAAAAAACTTTTTAAAAATTCACTAAATATCAAAAATATAAAAAAAATACGAGAATTCAGTACATTTTTTGTATTTTTATGTATTTATTAATTTTTAAAAATATTTTTTCACAAATTTTTTACTTTTTAGATAAATCTAAGTAAGGTGCATCTAAAAAAGTAAAAAAAATGTTTAAAATTTTAAAAATATTCACTAAAAACAAAAAAACACGAAAATTAAAAAATTTAGTTTTCAAAAACTTAATTCAAAAAATTCAAACCAAACACACTAATCTAATTTGAATTTTTGTTTTTAGGGTTGGAGGTGGAAATTTTCATATTTCTAATCCTTGTATACTGCCCAGTATTGATGATGACCCTCCATTCGTACAAGTGAACATGCAAATTTAGTACATAATTTTTTGTGATGTTTATCAGGCAGTGGCGGCGGCGGCTTGGCGTCACTGTGGACGCCAAGCCGAAGAAATATCTATGAACTAACTAGTTAAATCAGCTAGGTTGGGGAGATCAAAAATTTCTTGTTTTCATTATTTTTTCTTTTTTTTATAATCGGGTGTTTGGCCAGCTTGCGTCCGTAATTCTGAAGTTAATGATCAGGTAAACTTTCATGGACTCCTTGGGATAAGTCCAATTCCGAGACTTTAAATCTGCGGCCAAGGGGTTCTCCTGTATCAAACTCGCTATCTACTAGGATTGGTTATGGGCCTGTTCACCCCAATCTGATACATTTTGGGTTTGGGGTAAATATTTTGGTCTATAAATTTGGATTGGGTCGAGATCTTTGAGTTCGGTTATGTTTACTGGACTTGGGATGAGAAATTTTGGTCTGCCCAGGCTTGTCCGATTGTAAAATACTAATTTAATTTTGTATGTAATTTTAGTTACACAAAAAATTTGAAAAAAAGAAGGAAATATATATTTGTTAATGGGGACAGGAGATTAAGGACACAGGGTTCTAAAAATATTTGCTGAAAGTTTGTTATATGAAAAATTGATAAAAGTGAGGTAAAATTCTATGAAGGGGTTGGTTACTATAGGGAGTGAATGAATGTGATTCAATAAAAATATTATAGTATATATTAAGATGTGTTAAGTAAGAATGGCATCCATTTTTTTGTTTGGCAAATATAAAAACTTCATTTATAATAAGAAGACAAAGTACAATAGAGTCTCGGGACAAATAACAAATTGCTACAGAATACAAGGCAAACTAAACAAATCCTAGGATAGTATCCATTCACATGCACAGGCTCCTTTTCTTCTCTTTCTTAAAAGGTAACATTTATTATAAAAATATATAATATATATATTATAAAATTATGTAATAAACGCGTGTATGATACATATTTTTGAGGAGTCTGATGGATTGAGAATTTAAATTTTGACGGGACAAATAAACATATAACTTCTCATTTTTTGAAATTATCTTAGGGTTATTTTAGGAAGTGAGTTAAAAGTCATTTTTCAGCTTTTAACTCACAAAAAAGTCAAAAATCAACTTTTAACAATCTTTTCAAATCCCCCCTTCGAGCATCTCCGATGGTAAGTTATTTGAGCTGCTATTGTCAAAATTTGACAAGAGCTTTAAAAAATGTTGCTCCAATGGATTGTTATAACCCTTGTCAAATTTGGCAAATGCCATTTCATCTCTCAAATTTGGCAACAAGTTTGACAATTGCCAAACTTGCCACATCATCCAAATAAACAAAATTTGGCTCCAAAATTTTCATGGAAGAAATAAACACAGTGGAACAAAAATATACTAGAGATGGAACAATAATATAAAAAAATAAATAAACAAAATGGAACAAAAAATATTTAATTTTTCAATTTTTTTCATTTTTTATATTTATCTAGTCGGGTATAATGAAAATATATAAAAAAAATTTACAAACAGTTAAAAAAAGGTCACAAAAAAAAAAAAAAAATCACTAAAAAATTTATATCCAAACAATACTTACAAATTTGGAGAGAAAGTTGGTTGAGATTTGCTAAAATAGCATATGTATCATTAGAGTACCATTGTTATAATTTGACAAATTATTATTATTCATTGCTAAATTATAATAATAGCAATGGTATTATAGCAAATATTATTAGAGATGCTCCTAGTATTATTAGTATAATATACATAATTTTTTTAATTTTTGAGAGTGCCATGCTAAATCCATCCATGTGTGTATCGTAGCATTACCTATACTGTTGTAAGAATAGAGCGTTATCATCAATATTGGGCAGTATATAAGGATCAGAAATATGAAAACTTGTTCTAATTTACATTGTTCTCAGAAATGATACTTTGCTTTCGATAACAAGTCCAACATTCATGTCATATGAAAACTGCCTATTTTGATCCGGCAAACCTACTTACACATCATTTTTGCAATAATGGGAGCAACCTGGTGCTTTGCAAGAGTAGCTGGATTCTTCATCACATCTTGAAAAGCAGCCATAGCCCATGCTGTTATGGTGCCACTGAAGTAACTAGTCAAAAGGCCCTACGGAGTGGGTGACCTAAGACTTGTTCTTCACATGGATGAATGAGACTTGAAATACCTTTTTCTGTATATTTAAAATACTTTGTAAAAATTTGGGGGAATTGCAATTTAGAAGTTTTTTGAAAAATTATTTACAGATATATGAAAAATTTTAGAATTTTAATTATTATTATTTATAAAGTTTACCACTAATGAGTCATTTTTTTTTCTTTCTAAATTTGTATTGAATTGTAATTTTTCTTATAAAATTAAGCGTTTATAGCTGTCGGAGAGTGGCAATTAATCAGATTTTTTTTGTACTATGGCTCTTGATCTTCTACTGGGGACTCAATTTTTCTAGGACTCCCAAAGCACTCTCTTTGGTTTTAAAAAATACTAAAAATTATTTTGATAAAAAATAAAAATAAATAAAATTTTAATATCTTTATAGTGTTTATTTTCACCAAATTAACTTTTCAACCCAAAAAAAACAAAAATGTGAAAAGGAGTTGATTAAAATTTTCCACTGGCGTGCTACCAACCTGCTCAGCACAGGCCTAACTATTGGTTGGGGGAGGTGAATGTTTCTTTTTTCCGCAGAAGCAAACAAAGCTAATTAATAAAGCTTAAATTTCCAATTTTTCACTTCTAACAAGTAGTCCTAACTTTTTTTTTTTGTTTTGTTTTTGAACAAGAAGTACTCCTAACTCTGTTCTCCACTTTTCCTCACCAACCACCATTTCATTATCTTCACTTTCTCTCTCTCTTTTTTCTTTTCTTTCTTTCTTTCTTTTCTTTTTTTTTAATATCACCACAGTAAAATATTATTTATTTTTATTAATTTCTTAATTTTTAAATAAGGAAACTAGTTATAAATATTGGTAATGACATAAAATGGTGACAAAAGATAAGTGATATATAACATTTCTTTTCTCTAAATTACGTTTGGATCTGAAATTTGAGAGAAATATATTGAAAAAATACAAAAGTAAAGAAAATTAAATGAAATAAAAACCAAATTTATAGGGTAAGTATTCAATATTATCGGGATGTCATGTGTTTCTAATCGATGATGTAGTTGGAAATTTTACAAATCCACATTTGATTGAGATTAATGCATCTAATATATTTTACTGGTTCTTATTTCTTAGAAAGACTACGTAGATAATGAGACATGATATTTTAAGATTATTTAATAATTTTTTAAATTGGTATCATTTTTTCCTTTTATTTTGCTGTTTTTCCTACAAATTTTTGATCGAATATAAGATTCAAGCACAGTCTTTAGGCTGTATTTAGATTATTAATTTGGGTATAAATTTAGAAAAGAAAAGGAAAGAAAGAAAAAAAAAAAGAAAAATATAAGTAAAATATAAGTTACATTTTGGTTTATTTTTATTTTTCAAATTCTTATCAAAATTTATGATTCAATCACAACATTAATATCTTATCAGACAAAAAGGTAACAAATTCTCAACTTCCCCTAATCAGACTGGGGAGCGTGTTGTGAGATTCACTCAGGACTTGTCCTGGATTTATTTTGATAATTTAAATTATTTATATTGTAAAATTCATCAAACATACTATTTATACAAAAAATAAAATTAATCGGACGTGTAATCCCATAATCAAATCTTAACTGTTTTGAAATAAATTATCAAAATTATTCTAACCATTAATTTTTTTAAAAAACAAATGTAGTTTCGTTTTGAGTTTATAGATATTCAATTAATTTAATTTTTTTTATAAATAATTTACCCAACAAATCTTATAATAATATAAACTACTCGAATCAATAACAGAATAAGGCCTATGAGCTCTCACAGCACCGTGCTGTACTTATCGGGCACAGCACGCCCCTGTTTCCCATAGAAATTTGTGTCTTGAGAAGGTGCTCGTCATTGGAGCACTAATTGCGCAGTTGATTATTCGAAACGTTTTAATTCCTAAATAATTAAAAACAGTTTAGTTTTAAAATTATGATTTGAACGTAAAATTATATTTTGAATTTTGAATCATAATTTAAAAAGAAAAAATTTATTTGATTATAAATTTTGAAAATAATTTTGAAATGATTTGTAATTTTTTTCATTTTTGATTGATTGATTGATTGATGTATAGAATGTAAGAGAATGTAAAAGGAGAGAGAAAAGATGAGAGACAAAAAGTAATTGATTGATTGAATAATAATAATAATATAAAAAAAAGAGAAGAGAGGAGTTTTAAAAGTAATTTTGAATTGTATTTTAAAAATATGTTTAGTTAACATGTTTTATCCAAATCCTAATTTAAAAACGGAGTTGAGTTTTAAAAAGTAAATAAAACGCTATCCTTCAACTGTGCCAAACAAGTCCTTGTTTGTGTGTGCAAGCAAGGTGAATATGGTGCTAATATAGCAAACTTTGCTTGCTAAAGCTGGAAATGGAAAATGGCTACAGTTGAAACATTACTAGACAATTTTCATACTTTTCAATCTCTCTAACACTCTGTTTGGAAAGTTAGAAGAGAAAAGAAAAGTATGAGTGGTATATTTTCTTCTTGTTTGCATAAGTTATGAGGAAAATCCTCTCTTCCTTGGAAAAGATAATAAGAGAAGAAAAAAAAAAAAAGCTTTTAAAAGTAAATTCTCTCTCTCTCTCTCTCTCTATATATATATATATATATATCTATTTATCTCTCAATTTTAAAATAAAAAATATAATAAATTTTACAAGTTTATTTATTTATTTTTTAATTTTTTTTATTGATGATAAAACAAATATAATATATAAATTTCAGTGTAAAAGATGATAGAATCATTTTTTAAGGGAAAATCAGTCTAAGGTCCCTCCTCCACTTTTTGTAATGGAAGAGATCCACAAAATTATGTTTTGATGTGTAAGGTCCCTCAACATATATCAGATAAATTTGACTCCACGATTCCTCTCTCTCTGTCTTCGACCAAACCCTTCAACCCATCATCTCGTTTCAACTCCTTCAGGTCCACCGACCTCTTCATCTCCCCCACCGCCCTCATATCCACCGCACCACCACCGTCTTCGTCAACAAAGATTGATAATTATCAGGTAGCTTCACTTTACTTATCTGCCAAAAGTCGTTATTTAGAGAGAGAGAGAGAGAGAGAGAGAGAGAGAGAGATTTTGATATATCGAAGAAGATCGTAGACTTTGCTGCAAAAGAACGATCCTTCTCCTCCAACTCCTCGCACCCTAGCAACCTGCGTGTGGAACTCCGGCGTATGTAGCATCGGAGGTGATCGGAAAAAGAGGGTTTCAATTTCTGGGTATTGGCAGTTTTCCCAGCAGTCCCTTTACTGGCCATTGGAAGGACTGTAGGGTCCCTCTTAGGTGCCATGTTGATGGTAATTTTCCAAGTTATAACACCAGAGCAAGCATATGCTGCCATTGATCTTCCAATCCTTGGTCTTCTCTTTGGAACAATGGTTGTTAGTGTGTATCTTGAAAGGGCAGACATGTTTAAATACTTGGGCAAATTGCTCACCTGGAAGAGTTGGGGAGCCACGGACTTGCTTTGTCGAATCTGCCTTATTTCTGCCATTTCCAGTGCTCTTTTCATTAATGATACCTCTTGTGTTGTTTTGACTAAATCCAGAGAAATTCTTGCGAATTGCGAAAACCAGAGAAAATCTCGACTGGAATCCAGAGAATTTCTCTGGATCAAATTTTCTCTGGAGAGAAATTTGCTGGACATTGCCTCTTGCAACCCAGAGAAAATCAGATTTTCCTTGTGATGTGTCCAGAGAAATTTGGAATTTTCTCTGTGATTTGTCCAGAGAAATTCTCTAAATCGAATTTTCTCTGGACTGAAATTTCTCTAGATTGATGTTGAGGGACCTTAGACATCATGAAAATATTTGATGTCCTTTATACTATAAAATCATAATATCAGGGACCTTAAAAAAAATACCCCAATAAATCCCATATTACTAACAGTAATATTGATGATAAGAAAGCAAGGTATAATGGTAGAAATTTAAACTTTAGAGTAGTGTAATAATGGTAAACTAGTGAAGCTTACTATATTTTTTTCCTTTAAACCTTGAGGAAGTTAATATAATTTAGGGGTAATTGTAGCCCAATGTAATAAAGAAAAAAAAAAAACTACATATTCATGAAAAATTTTACAATTTTAATTATTAATATTATAAGTTTTTTCACTGATTTGTAATTATTTTTTCAAACCCTCACTGATTTGATATTTCTCCTATAATTTATCCAAACTTTCATTACCCCTGTTTGGCACAGCTTATAATCAGCTTATTCCAGCTTTCAGCTTAATTTAAGCTATTTTGATGTGTTTGGTTTAGTTTATAGCTTATAGCTTATAGCTTTTTGGAAGTCAGAAATCAACTTATTCTTTGAGTGGGCAGGAGATGCTTAAAGAATAAGCTGGAAATCAGCTTAAGCTGAAAGTTATAAGCTATAAGCTGTTTAGGCATAAGTTATAAGCAGTTTCCCACAGCTCTACCAAACAGGGCTATTATGTGAGTACAAAAATGAAAATAACTTTTCTTAAAAAATAAGGAAAAAAGAAAAACTTACTGCTCTTTTCTTTTCTTCCCATATAATTTTTTTTTTTTTAAATATTTGAAGCAGCCAACCCAACTCGATCAGCACAATATTGTCCGCTTTGGCCAAAGCCTCACGATTTTGCTCTTTTTTAGAAAATGTCTTATGCTAGTTAGGAGGAGTTAGTCAACTTATTAAGTGGGTTGTGGATGCCTCTCAGACCGATGTGGGACAAACCAACATGAGACTTTTTCTAAAGAAGAGCAAAACTGTGAGGCTCCGGTCAAAACGGACAATATTATGCTAGTTAGGTTGGGTTGGCGCCGTCTATGGAAACTCTCTCTGATGTGAGTCCCTTGGCGTTC